>LPNX010418523.1:32655-64454 GCA_001517045.1 Pseudotsuga menziesii
CTAAACTTCATCAGGGGAGAATATGACCTTCTTTGGAGACCCTATGTGGGTCATCTGATACATTGATAAGAGGTTAGAGGCAAGACCTATAACATACGACATATTTTTGAACTTACCATGGTCAATATCAATCCTCCCTTTGCCCAAAATTTCAGTGAGAGAGTCATCTCCCAGTACTATTGGTGGACCTTTTGACATGTCAAGTGAGGTGAATGCCTCCTTGGTCGAAACCATATGTCTTGAAGCTCTAGAATCAATGATGAAACTAGGTGAGCTTGATGTGCCAGGAACCAATGCATGAACTTTGTCTCTGTCTTTTGAACTTGATCCTCCTTCCCTCTTCTTTGAGCTGTCTAGAAGGGAGATGCCATTCTTCTCCAGGAGTTGGGTCAGCACGTCTATATGCTTTTTCATGCAGGAGCTTTCAGAATGATTTTCCTTACTGCAGTATGCACACTTGTTCATTTCTCCTTTGTTCTTCTTCTTCTGGGGGTTCTTTTTGGAACCTTGAGGCTCTGCTAGAGACTTGTCCTTGTCTCTCTTTTGCTCAGGTGGCTTTTTAGCTTTCTTCTTGCTTTTTGAATCCACCCTCAAATCTCTAGCAACCAGAGCTTGTTCTTTGGATGGTTTGATGGTGCACATCATCACCAATTTATCTTCTTCTTGTGTGAGAGATTCCATGAAATCTGCAAGGCTAGGCATTTTCCAGGCTCGAGCTGTCAACTTTGTGGCATAGAAGGCCAAAAAAAAAATTGAATAGTCAGGGCCAAGATTTGAGAGTATGGCCAAGACCAGCTGATCATCCTTCTTTTCGATCCCACATTGTTTTAGCTGCAAAACAAGTGCTTTGAACTCGGAAAAATAGAGTTGCAGGGATTCAAAGCTATTGGGAGTCAGGGAGATCAATTCATTTTCAATTTGATGTCCCCTCATCTCATTTGTCTTTCCAAAAATATCAACAAGCTTCTCCCATACTTCATTCGGTGATGTCAATCCATCAAGATGGAAAAGGAGGTCTGTGGCTATACTCAGACATAGGAGACCATAGGCCTCATCCCTCCTGTTGTGCCATTAATCTTCTCTGCAGCTGCATTGGGCTCTGCTTCTGTTGCCATAGTCACTCTGTAGAGGCCTTTCACTCTCAACAGTATCTCCTTCTCTTCTTTCCATTCAAAGAAGTTAAATGGAGTCAAGATGATCTTCTGAGATTGATCCATAGCTCAGAAATTGTCCCGTCAGTCAGCAGAATGCTCCTAGTCAATGATGTTGAACTTGCAAAAAAAATTGGAAGGAGAGAAATTGATCTACAAAGGCTCTGATACCATGTGGAAATTGAACCTAGGTGTTAGAACAATTACACTCACAACAATTTCCAATTACACATGTAAATTACTCACAAAAGAGACTGAATATGGAGCTGAACACTAATCTGTATTGAATAAGTGTACAATAGACAACCCTGTGAAGTCATAGGCTACCACAATAAATAATTACATGAGATATTTGAATGCATGAATATGCCATTCAAATTTAGTCAAAAGCAGGCTTACTAAATCTAAGCAAATCCCCCATAGGTGCATAAAGCACATTCCAAATCTGTCTAGGATATAACGAATTGGAAAAATCAATTAGGCAAGCTAATAGGTGGTGGAATGACAACTAATACATGCTTTTCATAGGAGAAAAGAGTGGAGAATGATGAGGACAAAAAACAAGTTAACTTGACCTAGTCAAACTTTCCCAGTTTCCTTAAAACTCAGAAAAAGCATACATGCGCTAGAGAGGCCAGGAATAAAGCAGATTTGATTCCAAGAGGTTTCCCAAGCACTCCATGACTCAAATTTAGCAAGTTTTACCACTATGGATGTGTGGAGGACAACTTGCATAAGGTGGAATATGGAAACTAGGAAAATAAGACAAAAATTGGATTAATTAATGTCTAAGGTAGCTAACTATGGGTTGATTATTCTAAGAAAAACCCCTCCCCATCTCTAGATTATCGTTACACACACTTCCTACAGACGAGTCTATTGTGGAAGTTATGTCGATAGACGAGATGCCTTGGGAATATTATCATCACCGATCTTCTTTCCTTCCCCCATGCCATATGGTAGAATACCACTTCACCTCCTTGGTTTTATCTGATATAGTCCTCACCCCTCAGTATTTGATGCTCACTCGTAGTGTCAATTCTGAAGGAAATTTGTGCAACATTACAAAAACTATTCCTATAGACATATCAATGAAACTAGGTGTTTTTGAGAACATTTTCATAGCACAAGACTCTTCACCTGAAGAGGTTCAAACATACATGACCCTTTTCAAGAGTTTAGAGATGTCTTCACATGGACATATGAAGAAATTCTAGGGATTGATCCCTCTATCGTTGTTCATGAGATAAAAAATTATCCTGATGCCAAGCCCGTCCATCAGAAACTATGACAGGTTCATCCAAGAAAAGTAGCCGCTATTAAAGAAGAAGTTGAGAAACTTCTAAAGGCTGGTTTCATTTACCTCGTACCATTAACTGAATGGGTGTCCAATATAGTCCCCGTGAAAAAAAAACAAGGAACTATTAGGTTTTGTATCGATTTTAGGGATTTGAATCGAGCTTGTCCAAAAGACAAATTTCCCCCTCCCTATATCGATCAAATAATCGATATCTGTGCCGAAAGCGTTATTTTTTGCTTTATGGATGGTTTTTTCGGCTATAATCAGATTGATATTCTTTTGTCAGACCAACACAAGATGACATTCATTTGACCTTGGGGGAATTTTTCTTATCGTAAACTACCTTTCCAATTAAATAATGTTGGCACGACATTCCAACGTGCCATGGGATATGGTTTTCATGACATTAAACACGTTGTGGAACCCTATCTTGACAACCTGCCTACTCATTCCAAGTAGTGGGATGTTCATGTTTATCATCTGAGAGCTGTGTTTCTTCGATGTCATCATTTTAATATTCGTCTAAATCCCCATATTTTTTTTTTTTTTGTAGAAGATAGCCAACTTCTTCATTTTATATTTTCAAAAGATGGCATCTGAATTGATCCCTTGAAAATTGAAGGTATCTTGTCCCTACCTGCTCCCACAAACATCACTGAACTCCAAAGTTTGCAAGGGAAGGAAAAATTTCTACGTCGTTTCGTCTGCAATTATGCAGAAAGGACACATGGTTTCATGAGGTTGCTCAAGAAAGATACCCCTTTTGTATGGGATGATTTTGCGCAACACACATTTGATAATCTTAAACATGCACTTACCCATGCACCAGTGTTGCAACCACCAAATTATGCTAAGGATTATTCCTTGTATGTGGCTGCATCCTTGTCTACTATAGGCATGGTCCTTGTTCAAACAGATGAACACGACTAAGAACATGTCATTTATTACACTAGTAAGAGTCTTCTAGACTTTGAAAATAAATACTCACATGTGGAGAAACTTGCTTTGGCCATGGTCATCATGGTCAAGAAGTTTTGTCATTATATTTTTCTTTGCACCACCACTGTTTACGCAGATTCCAACCCCATGTACTATGTTATTACACATCAAGTGCTTGGGGGTAAATACTCACATTGCATCGTGATTCTCCAAGAGTTCGAGCTAGAATTCACCAAAAGTACTTCCAAGAAGTTCCTCATTTTTGCAGAGCTTATATGTGATCTTCCCCATACTATTGAGACTACATAGCCCTTTGATTATGTTATCTCCTAAAATAAATTTATTTTTAATAATTCCACTTAGATAATTTATTTTTTAAAAGTGATGAATATTTGAGGTCATATTATGAAAGATATTTGGGTGACTAACAAATTTGGAATATCTGATGTTCTATTTTTCAATAAATTTGAAAGTTTTAGCTTTCGATGGATTAGGTGAGCTTTCCAACAGCTCATTAGCCACTAAAAAGACCAGCTTTCAGAAGCTAACAGTTTTGACTCAGGGCCACGTTAACCACCGAAATCCTATTGATCACATTTTTTACAAAATTTTGAAAAGGGAACTTTTGGTGGCTTAGGAGAACTCACCAGCAGTTCATTAGCCACCGAAAGGCCAAGCTTTCGGTGGCTTAGCAAGTGGGTCCAGGAAGACATTAACGATTGAAAGCTAATTAAATATGTTTTTGGAAAGGGAAACTTTTGGTGGCTTAGGCAAACGGGCCAATGGTTCATTAGCCACCAAAAGCCCCACTTTTGGTAGTTAACGAATTAAACCCTAAGTTCTTTTAACCACCAAAAGGGTCGAAAAGGGAAAACAGTTATTTGTCCATCAAAATCAAACTCGTCAACATGAGGCATGTAATAATTTAGCACGATTAACCACTGACAAGACTGGGTAACTACAGTAAATCATAAATTGATGGCTAAGAGGTCATTAATATTCTGAAATGATTGATGGAAATAGAAACCCTAGCTTTCCCTCTATCTATCCCATGACTGCAGTAAACCTCCATGAAACACCAAGTTCAACTTAAAAATGATTACTAGGCTAGCTATCTCGTGGATATCATCAGAATTCACCATCATCTCATTCGAGTACCTATCAAGTGGTTAACCCCTCAAAATCAGTGCCATACCTTTAGTACACTCTTCATTTGTTGCATGCATCCTTACTACTCAAGGCCATCTCTGAAAACCAGCCCGCTAACCTCCTTCACAGAATTTGAATTTCAATTTTTGCAGGTACTAAGAAGCACAGTTCAGGGATGAAGAAAGGAGGACCTGCTCTCAGGCAGGAACTAGGAGACATCATCTACCTAGAATCACATGCAGAAGTCTGTCAAGTCTTCAAAGATGTAGCTTGTTACAGATTTTGTGAGAAAATCCAAGGTTCACACTGGCAGGTTGCAAAAGCATTTTCCCTTTCTTTTGATGGCTCCAAGGCACTGATAGGCAAGGAAGAGTTCCTAGTGGATGAAACCCTAATTGCATAAGTGACAGAACTCCCAAGAACTAGGGAGAAGTGGTTTAAGACCACCATTACTAAAAATGTGGAGTTCAAATAATATTTAAAACCTAAACACATAAATGTAGTGTGGAAGAAAAGTGTTCCATCCACTTGGCTAGAGGTGAGGGGGCATAAATTGCTGAAAGTAATTTTGGTGTATATAACCTGTAAAGGCAGGTACAATATGGCAATGATATATCACTTCAAGATGATGAACCATTTTATAGGAAGGATCCATTTAAACCTACCCTTCTACCTCCACAAGAGCTTAACAAAGATGGCACACCAGGTAAAGGCCAAGCCCACCATTGCCTCATACAACTCATTGTCCAAGAATTACTACAAAGGATAAAAATAGCATGGACATATTTTTTATTTTGGAATGATTTTGAAATAGGCCTACAGCCAGAAGATAAAGGAAAGTCCCCTTCAAATAAATCCACAACGCCCAGGGGTAGAAAAAGGAAAAGGAGGGATATCTCACCAGTAACAGTGGATCAGTCTTCTCCCACTTCTGAAACCAACCAAGCTGGAAGAAACCTAGACTTCAGTGGAAAGGAAAAGGAGGTCCCAACATAAAGTGAGAATATTCTGAACTTATCCTACTCAGAAGAAGAAGAAGAAAGGGAGGAAGAGGCTGACCTAACAGAGCAAGTTGCAATAGAAAATGAAGGGTTTCCTTCACCAACACCAAGGGAAGGTCAATATTAGCCATTGGAAGAGACCTCCTCAAGCAAACCTAGGTCTCATAGAGTCAACCAACTACTAGAGAAAATGCATGAACTAGAGTTCCTGGACAGGGAGATAAAATGAAATAATGAAATATTAACCAAGAGAAATAAGGAGTTGCACAATTCTATTCTAGAGATGAGAGGGATGTATGTCATGATGAAATGGAGAAATATAATATATGTGTAGGACAACACCAGGATGTATAGGATGATTAGACTATTGAGGTTGTAGATAAATAAATCCAACTCAAACCCTAGATCTCAAGCTCACTGTGCACTAGAAACCCTAATAGAGGCAACAACAAGCTTTCAAGATCTAGAGGCAACCCAGGATGTTGCTATTTTTCCAAACCCTATGCATCCTAAAGAAGTGCCAGAAGATCAACATAAAAAATGAAAGGGGATGATTGGTATTTTGATTACAATTTTGCAAAAACAAAGCTTTCAGTGGCTTAAGCAGACGCATCAGCGATTCATTAGCCACCAAAGCAAAGCCTTCGGCAGCTAAGAGACCCAACAATTTGCTTCCTTAACCACTGAAAGCAGAAAAGGGTGTAGAAAGATGTTTAGGCACATAGAACAAGTTTTGGTGAAAACAACTATCTTAGGGATGAAATTTAAAGCTGAAATTTGCTGGAAAACACCATTGGAAGAAGTATGTTCGAGTTTTGAGGATACAATCGAGGAGAAAAGGGTTACAAACCCTACCTATTTTTTACCAGCAATGACTTATCTATCAGATGACAGGTTATAGCTCTACTTTAGTACTCACTACAGTAATCAAAGGGTTCAATGAGTGATCAAGTGTTAAAGTTAGATAGACTAGTAGTTAAATTAGGATTTTTGACCTAATTTTGCAAAAAACATTTATTTTATCTATTTTTAGTAAAACAAATCCAACTTTTCAGGATCTGAATAATTTTGTAAAGGCTATAAAGCCTAAGACTTATGTTTAAGCAAGGGTTCAACTTCGGGGACCTTTAGACCATTATTATTATCAAGATTCTCAAATTATTCATGACCTAATATAAGCTCTTTTTCTATTACATGTTCAACTTCCATATCTTTATGTTCTGTGCTTGTACTTGAATTTCTTATTCAGTTTTATTCATGTTATCTAATATATGATAGCTATCATCCTATATGTTTGTTGATCAGTTGAATTGCAAGTAATTTTTGTTGTTATGATTAGCCATTTATATGTAAGTGTTTTATATATGAATCTGCTAGCATAGTAAGTTCTCCATCTTTTCACCCTATTATCAAACCTCTGAACATTGGTAGTTAGAAGCCTTATCTTTGATTGAGTTTTATCCATTCCTTGAGAGTGTGAGGTCTTGTAGGTCACTTGACATGATCCATTTAGAAAAACCATAAAAAAATTTAAGTTACCAGGCATCCTTGAGTTGCAACCTAGAGGAGTTCCCTATAGTGATAACAAATTGGCACTGTTGCCGGGGAGAGGAGATTGAAGCTCAGCTTCCCTGTGAGATGACAGAGATCCTACTTTGATGATAGACAAAGTCTAGACACTATTCTGGTTGTAATTATCTATCTGGGGACTCCATTGGAATAAGGTGGCTTCAATAAGACCAAGTACCAGAGAAAACCCTCAAGGGCCACTAGTAACACATGTTTCAGATCCATAAGAGATCCTAAGAAAATCTAGGGCTTCACTAAGGTAGATCTCCAGTGCTGTAAAGGGAGCTACGTCAGGTATTTCAAGAGATATTCCTGCTATTATTTCTTCTACTGAAACATATAATTCTCAAGAATTTATAAATACATCAGAAAATTTTAGGGTTGAGGGATCTTCAAGCACTTCTGCTTGTGAAGATCCAATCCCTGGCGACTCCACTAAGAAAAATTTACCACAAACACTATCTCTGCTACCACCCACACCATTAGTATATTCTTCTACCCTTTCCATACCCATTTCCAACATGGCTTCCCCTCTGACCAAAATGGAAAGGATCATGGTAGCTAGGTATGCCCCTTTGAATTTTCCTAACCCCCTCTCTACTATGCCTACTGGGGATTATCTCAAATACATGCCTAAATTTACTGGAGAGCGAGATTTTACACCTGAAGAACACCTAGAAGCATTCTACAGTTATGCTGAGAACATAAACATAGAACAAGAAGATGTGTGGACTAGGGTTTTTGTGTAAAGCCTAGATGGTTAGGCTAGGAAGTGGTTCAAAGAGCTGCCCGTTGGATCAATAGAAGGCATTGAAGCCCTATATGACATATTTTTGAAGCACTGGGGGGAGAGAAGAGACCACCTTTATTATATCACCGAGTTTATCAATCTGAAGAGGGAGAATGGTGAGTCTGTTTCTAACTTCACCAAAATATTTAACAAGATGTTCAGCAAGATCCATGCTGAGATCAAGCCCACTAACACCTCAGCCAAAATCACTTATGCCAATGCCTTTGACTTTGAGTTCTACCTTCTACTCAAAGAAAGAAGATCCGCTTTCCTGTCAGTCATGCAGGATGCTACCCTAGAGGTAGAATCCAACATCATTGCATCTCAAAAGGTCAAGGGAAAGATAGATAGGAAGAAGTAGCCCACAGATCCTCTTGGAGCTTCTTCATCAAAGAACAAAATTGACAAAATGTCCAAAATGTTGGATAGTTTGACTGTTGAAATGCCTAGGCTAAAGGACCGAGGACAAATACCTATGAGGGGTAAAGGGCCAAATGATTTTGCTCTTAGAAATCCTAATTTTGTCCCTTATAGAATAAATAACCCCTCAGCTCAGATCCTTCAAAGGGATAGGAATCAGGATGAGGATCAAAGAATTAGAGCTCCTTTTCATAATGTTATACTAGAAGAAAAAATTTCCCAGAAATCCTAATATTGTCCCTTATAGAAGAAATAATCCCCCAGATCAGATCCTTCAAAGGGATAGGAATTAGGATGGGGATCAAAGAATCAAAGCTCCTTTTCAGAATGTTGTACTAGAAGAAGAACCAGTGTTCACTCAAGAAGAAGAGGTAGAAGGAAACATTAACTGCATGGAGGATGAAGTTGATTACTCTTTCTTGGCACAAGAAGAATATGAGGAATCCCTAATGAATGAGTAGATCACCGAATAAGCATTATATTAGGTAGATGATCAAGGAGGCTACAATCTAAGGTCTAGGCTTGTTGCTCCCCCTAAGAAGAATGTTGTTCCTACAAAGCAGCCTGCTACTGCAACTAAGAGGATTGTTGTTCCACCCAAGAAGATGGATGCCACTCCAAAATAGATACAAAGGACGTTACAGTAATCAACCCTTGATCCTGTCCAACTCAAGGCTCCACCACAAGAGGTAAGGGTTTCCAACAATATGTACTATTCGTTCAATCTTGAGTCAGAAATTTAGAAATCAAAAATCCCTTTCCCATTAATAGAGCTAATGAAGAATGATTCATTCAAATCATCAATATGGAAATCCCTTCAACAAAAAATACACATAGATACTGACTTTGTCAATCTGTAAGATGATAAACCCATGGTAAAACTAGGCCCCATGATTGAAGAGTTAGATGAGGCTTGTCCACCCTTCTACATATCATTGAATATCCATGACAAGATCCTTCATAACTGCTTGCTTGAATTAGGAGCATCCCATAACCTAATGCCAAAGGAAATGATGGATGAGCTTGGCCTCATAATTACAAAACCCTATCATGACCTGTTCTCTTTTTACTCCAGGAAGGTCAAATTCCTATGCCTCATCAAAGAGCTTGTTGTAAGCCTATCCCAGATTCCCTCAAAAAGCATAGAGATGGACATAGTAGTGGCTGACACCCCTCCTAATTTTGGTCTCTTATTGTCTTGATGATGTAGTAAAATGCTAGGTGGTACCCTTCAGATGGATCTTACATATGCTACAATCCCAATGTTTGGGGGGAGACCAAGAGGCTCTACAGAGAGAATCAACTAGCCTACATCATAAGCAATGAAAAGAATTCTGTGAACCATCCTATCTATGTAGTAGAAATAGACTTTGGGTCATGTATTCTATAGATAGATGAATCCCAGCAAATCCCAATCTAGCTTACAAAGCCCATCTATCAAAATCCCGAAGAAGTAACCACCTTAGTTTGGAGCATGTTTTTTGATGGGGCCAGTACTCAAGCCTCAATAGGTGTAGGTGTAGTTTTGATTTCTCCATCAAAAGAGACTATTCATCTATCTTACAAACTTGATTTTAATACTACTAACAATATAGCAGAATATGAAGCATTATGATTAGGAGTGAAGCCTACCAAGGAAATGGGGATCATGTGCCTAAATATATTTGGAGATGCAGATCTCATCATACAGTAGGTGAACAATACCTTTCAAGCAAAGAATGTCAGACTGGAGGCTTACAGAGATGAGGTATGGAAACTCAATGAATCCTTCATGTTTTTTGAACTCTCATATATACCTAGGGCTATGAATCACCTGGCTGATTCCCTTGATGCCTCTGCAAGTTTGTTTGTTCACCCTTTACCTCCTAAGCTGAGCTATGATGTCCAAGTCAAGCACAAGCCATCCCTACCTGATAATAGAAAATTTTGGAAGGTTTTTGAGAATGATTATGAGCTTAGTAAATTCCTCCAGGTAGTAGATGAATTCTCTGATACACATATTGATCAAGAAAACCTAAATACGGAAGAATCCCAGAAACTTAAGTTAAAAGATAAAGTAGGTGATCAGAACTTTGTTAAGTTACCTAGAAATCATATACCTCGGGGTCTGGTACCAATGGAGGAGCTATTTGATCATAATGATGTCCCTTTTAAGCCTGCTAAAAAGGAGAAAGATCCTACTATCCAAGAGAAAAACATAGGTATCCATAGTTACCCAAAATTCATAAATCTGTCCACTGAATTAAATGTTGATTAGAGGTCCAAACTTTGTAGCATAATGAAAGAGTTTGCTGATATCTTTGCCTGGGAATACAGTGACTTGAAAACCTATGACACTAGTATCATCCAACACAGGATTACCCTGGAGAATGACACCATCCCTTTCAAACAAAAGGTCAGATCCATCATTCCTCTCCTCCTTCCTGTGATTGAAAAAGAAATCCAAAAGGCCCTTAAATCCAAAATCATAATTCTCCTCAGGTATTCCAGATGGATTTCAAATTTAGTGGTGGTAAGGAAGAAGAATGAGGAGATTAGGTTATGTGTGGATTTTATAAACCTGAAAAAATGCTCCAAGAAAGATAACTATCGACTACCCAAGATGGAACAAATGTTGCAAAAAGTCTCAGGGGCTAGTGTCATGTCATTCCTGGATGATTTCTATGGATACAACCAAGTTACTGTGCACCCTAATGACCAACAAAAAACTGCATTTACCACTCCCTGGGACTCCTTTATGTATGCCAAAATGCCATTTGGGCTGACGAATGCTGGGGCCACTTTTCAGAGAGCCATGGACCTAGATTTTATAGGATTGAAAGACAAATTTGTGCTTATATACTTGGATGACCTCACTCTTTACTCCCATAGCCATGAAGAACATTTGCAGCACTTGAGGAGGGTATTTTTGAAATGTAGAAAATTTGGGATATCAATGAACCCAAAGAAATCTCAATTTTCACTCAGTGAGGGCAAGCTCCTAGGTCAGATAGTCTTAGCTAAAGGCATGAAGATTGTTCCTGTTAGAATTGAAGCAATCTAGAATTTGTCCATACCTAGGTCAAAAAGGGATATTCATTCATTTTTGGGTAAGATATATTTTGTCAAGAGGTTCATCCCTAATGTTTCTGAGTTGGTAAAGCACATAACATCTATGTTGAAAAAGGATGCTGAAATCAAATGGAGAGAGAAAGCAAGAAGCTCTTTTGAAGAAATTAAGAAGGCTATCATGGAATCTCCCACTCTGATTAGTCTAAACTATACCAAGGGTTTCTACATTTTATCCTTTGCAACCTATGACACAGTGGTAGTAGTACTATTACAAAAAGATGATGAATGCCTTGATCACCCAATTGCATTTTTCAGCAAGACATTGGGGGAAGCTGAACTGAAGTATGATCCCATTGAAAAGCAGGCTTATGTACTCATCAATTTGTTGAAAGCCTTCAGGATTTACATCCTACATGAAAAGGTCCTTTCCTATGTCCCTTTAGCTTCCGTAAAGGATGTGTTGACCCAGCCTGACATTGATGGAAAGAGAGCCAAATGGTTTTCCAAGCTTATTGAGTTTGACATCGAAGTAAATCCCACCAAATTAGTTAAAGGCCAAGGTCTGGCTAAAATCATGGATAAAGAAAATTAGGATCTTTTGGGAATGAATTTCACTTGTGTAACTTCAACAAACCTGTAGAGAGAAGTAGTAGTAGAAGAAATTCAGGAGTAGAACGATAGTCAACAATTAGTGGACAACTTGTCCTCATGTGAGTGGTACTCAAGTATTATTCATTTCCTACAAAAGTTAGAAGTTCCTCCTGGACTCACTCTAAATCGAGCATGGGCTCTTAAACTTAAGTCTGTTAAATTTTGTGTAATTGATAAACTGTTGTATTGGAAACATATATTTGGCATTTTGTTGAGATGCCTAGATAAAGAGCGCGAGGAAAGGAGGAGGGAGCGGAGCTCCGCTCCCTTGGCCGCCAAAGGGCTCCCCTAACTAGTGGCACGATTCTGAGAATCGCGCAACCAGTTAGGGCGGCCCTTTGGCGGCGAAGGGAGCGGATCTCCTCTCCCTCCTCCCTTGCCTGCGCCCCTCACAATATTCGCTGAAAGCTATCCTTGATAAAGATTTAGTGGAGATGCAACACCTATCTGATTTGCTAAATTGATAGATTGACATACAACCGACAGAAGTCCTCCCGGAGTTGGACTAGTAGAAGAAAGAGTTGAGCTGAATTGGCATAGGCTCTTCCCAAAACCAGTCAAACTGCTGATACAACGTTGTGTTTTGCACAATATATGGACATATGGCTATTTATATAATTTATTATTTTTGTTATTTAAATATTTTTTATAAAATAGTAACAATGGCCATTGCATATCTTTTTTCGTTTTCAATAGAAAAAATTGATTTATATAGATAGCATTTTAGGAGGAGTGCTTTACCTTTCTCATAGTTCTCAACATGTGTTTATTTAAGTTTAATTGTATTAATTTTAAAAAAATTAAGGAAATTTGAAGGCATGTGTAAATTTGTGAAATATATCAAATTTAATTAAATTTAATTATAGTAACTCGAAACTTAATAAAATTGTAGGGCATATTAGTGAAAGCTATTGAAGTTAGGCACGAAGTGTAAAATCATATTAATTAATTTTTCGAAAAAATCAAATTAATAAAAAGTTTAAATATTTATATCATAAAAATTTGTTAATTTAATTTAATTTTAATCAATATAAATTTATCTTTAGATTTTGGTATAGATTTTTTAAAATACTTTTTATTTTTGATTATATAATATAACTTTATATTATAATACCTCCCTCATACTAAAACTACTCAATACAATAAAGTTATTCATAAAATATTGATATATTAATTAATATTTATCATTATTAAAATATTATATAAACAAACAATGTCAGGACAAATCATGATGTCCAAATGATAAGTCAAGTAATATGGCTCACTAATTATAATAACCACACAACCAAAATAAGACAAAATTAAATTTCTAATAAATTATTGAAAAGAACATAACCTTATTCACAAAATTGGACATTTCATTTCTTACAAAATAAGGATTTGAGGTCTTCATAATAAAATTGAATATGGTCAAATTAACTTAGGGTTATTCTTGATAGTAACTTTAGGATGAAGAATCTATATTAATTATCTTAGGGTAATGTTATGTTGTTGAGGGATTTAGGGGTTACATGAGGGTGTTGTTTTAATTTTTTTTTTAATGTAATATTGTTGGGGGATTTACGGGGTTAGGAGGGTGTTTTTATTTTTATTTTTTTTCTTAATGTAATGTAATATAGATGCTGATGGGGTGTCTCAATTCATGGATGAATTTAAATAATTTCACATGAAACATTTTAGATGGTTTTTATTAGTATGATGTTTGTAATTGAACCTCTAAAGGAGTTTTTGAATATTTATATGAATAATTTGTTGTTATATGGTCTAATATATGATTTCATTATGAATCATATCATAGTTTGTTTAATTTTATATGGTTAGAGTGGGGAAATTAATTATTAAATATTTGTTTTTGTTTAATATGCAAGTTTCAAAACAGTTGTAATTTATCTCTTGAAGAAAAAAATATTTTTTCGATTTAGGGGTTGATTTCAAAGTTTTTATAAGCAACAGTATGTGATGTTTAGGCCATGGCTCTATTTTTTACCCCGAAAAAAAACCTGTGTATACTGGTATCAACACTTTTCTATTTAGGGGGTGTTTTTGGTGTCTTTTATGCAAAAATCACCATTTTTATGGCTAGAGTTCTCGTTCTTAGTATAAAGTTATCGTTTCATAGTATAAGTGGTTATTTCTGTTAATCTCTTTTCTGACTCTTAAAAGAATGGCAGGATTGTTGAGCATGCTTTCTTCTTTTCATGCTCGTTAACCTATTTGAAAGGGCGTCTATGTAGCCTCTTTTATCCTTTTTTTAGACTATGAAGACTATCAAGAAAAAGACCACTCTGGCACATTCAAGCCATAAAAATTTCCCTTTGCATCCTTTTATGCTTTATCGGGCATTAGGACCGAACTTTACGAAAAATCTCATCATTGGTTGTCTTTAAGCTCTTTTCCAGCCTTCTCATCAAGAAAATATTGTCAAGAAAACTTGTTTTTGTTCATTCTCATAGAAGTATTTGAATGACCGTCTAATCAATATAGGTTTAACCTTTTCCAACCTGATTGGACTACCAATGATAAAGAAGTCTTCCTTCCCCAGAGGTTGGGAGAGCTCTCCTATGCACACTTGTATCCTTTTTCAAACTCAGGAGACTACATACAAAAAAGGGACCACATTGGAGTCGTCTTCTTGTTTTCAAACTCTCTCAAAATGAAAACACCAACGAGCATTTAACTTCTCGGGCTCGCTAAAATCCACGAGATTGTGTCATAACGGTGTCTTTTGGCACCACCCCATATATTACAGTTTGGCAACTTTCTCCCATTGAATCACCTTTGTTCACATTACTCTGCAATGAGTCTTCGTTGGATCCCCCAGATATCATTAGTCTAGTAACCTCCTTCAGTATTTCCCATATGTTGTTGCATTCCCAATATCACAACTATGATCCCTCTCCCATGAGTGAGTTTCATCTACTGCCAGGTCATTCTTGCCTTCATTACTCTTAACAAAGGAAGTTTGAGTCTCCCATGCTCCCCTGTCCCTGTTCCCCCATTCAGTGTGTCAATACCCAGATTGTCCCACATCTTTGGTTATCCCCCTCATGCTTTTGGTCAAGGAAATATTATGTCCTTGGTCAGTTGCAGGTCTCCCTTTGTCGATGACAACACATTTATTCCAGAGGACTGACCCAAAGGTCCCTGTATCTTGGTTTCATTCACCTCATTGATGTGTTCCTTGGACCACTTGAGAGGAGTCATTAGTTCCTCTTGAGATGGTTTTCTCTCACGTGCTCGACTTCAACTATATCATCTCACCGTTGATCTTTGTATAGGGTATAGGTCCGTGTAGTATTTGGTCGAAGACCCCGATTTTCACCTGACTCTAGCACATTGGTGATTCTATTAAGGGACCCATATAGGTTCATGTCCCTTGTGATTTCTGGGTTGCATTGGAAATAATGTTCAAAATCCACCAGAGCAGTCTTTCTATATAGATTCATGATTTCTATTGCATATTGTACCACAGAGACTTTGACTCTTCGTCAGTGAGTCCCTATAGTTATGTAAACTTCCAAATCCAGCAGAGCATCAATTGTGCAAATATTGAATTCGATGAGAATTCCATGGTTCCTATGTATCTGTTCTTCATATCAGCATTATATTCAGCCCCTCATTGAGGCCACCATTATGTAACATCAGTTGTATATGTATTTATCGAATCCCATATTTTTGAGCCTTGATCCCATTATTTATTCTTTTGACATTGTTACGAGCATGGGTATGCCCGCCTTGTCCATATACATGCCACATGTTATTTGTATCTCACCCATTGTGGGGAACCCATATTAATACAAAAACCAAAAGCCACCATGTCTCGAACAAGGAAGCTCCGCTTCTTCACAGGTCTCTCCACTATCCCCATGATCCTATGATGTTTGTCGACCATACGATGAGCTCCTTCCCTCACACATTAAGGGGCAGTCTGTTAACACAAAAAATTGATCATGTAGCTCTACATGGCCTAAACCACATACATACATCTTTTTCCTACCATTTCCCCCTCATTTTTGACCTCCACAACTATTGTTTAACCTTATTCTCTTAGTTGGAGATAAAATTATATTCATGGGAATAGGTTGCAAGTAAAAAACCGTGCAAAATTGTTCAAAGAAACATAAATCCTAATTACTAAGTTCAAATTAAAAAAAAATCCATCACTAAATTGATATCTTTATGAAGATTCATAACCTAAATTAGCCATGGCTGCAAGATTAGATCACTGACAAAAGCCAAATATTCCACCCAAAATAGTACTAACCCAAATGAAATTCAAATAACTTCACATGATGCTTCTAATGAAACGTCACCTTGACAAAATCAATGCCAATTTAAAAAAATCAATAATTAAAAAATCCCTATATAAAAATTGCTTTAAACTATTAAAAATAAACCTTAATTTTAGGACCAATTTTTTTCAAATTACTCAAAATTAATACACTTGACGTAATCATATATATCCCCTTGCCGGGGACATAAAAAGAGGACTTCAAATTATATAAACTAGATCAATCGCGCTCAACAACATAGAATAGTTCAATAACTAATCCTTGACAAGTTAAAATTGATAGGTGGAAATGGACAGGTGTTGGGTGGGAGCCATCAGTTGATGAGTCGGGCCCAAAAACGATAATGCTTTGATGATGTCATCTGAATTCAATTGGAGAATAAGCATAGGGCCCATAAACCATAACATTCGGACTCAAGCTGGGCCATAGGCATCGTGCCCATAATCGATAACACTCTGACTCTAGCAACACCATAATTCATAATGCTACGCTTAAGGGCATCAGAAGATTGTGCTATATCTTTCCAATAGCATTTTCATTAGGGTGATAGTAGCTATAGGAAAATATTGCTAGAAGAAGATGATCAGAGGGTGCAAATGGTTGTTGTATTATCCCAAGGGCGCAAAGAATGCTTAAAATAGCATACTGAGTTGCTCATCGTTGTTATAATTTCACCATTTTGTAGACTATTCCCTCAATAACATTATTACGATATTATGATGTATGAGTCAGTAATTTTAATATATATTCTGCATATTAGATGTTGGTGTTAGTCTTCTAGTGTCTACTGATAATAGGCCGAGTTTGGTATTGAAATAAAAAATAAACAGAATTTCAAGTGGGTATGTAATATTCATGATTTAAGGTTTGAAACTGGCTTGATTGTTGGGATTTCCACCTATGCGATTATGCATTTCAAGGTTTCTTTATCCTTCTTATTAAGAATACCTACTGAAGCAACATATCGCTTGAGACTCATATCCATCACATGAAAAAGCTACTTGCAGTTGTTCCCAATCAGTTTTTGATGAGTTTCCAAATAAGAAGCAAGGTATATTATTCTTAATCAGAAAAAATGCATATGTATATTATTTTTGTCTTCTTATACACGCAAATGCCAAAAAGTAGATGCAATGAAGGATCGATGAGAGGATACAAGCACAGTGATACCATTGAACGAAAAATTAGAAGGATCTGAAAACAACATTAGTAGCTACGTCTCTACTCAACCTCAATATTGTTATAATGCTCAATCTATGCCTATGTGGGATTTGGATTGAAATCTCTTTCACCTAGTTGAGATTGTTGAGCATAAGGAATTGTGGATTCAATACTTGCCACAAGATCTTATAAGATGAACAATCTCAAAGTTTTTAGGTTGCTTGAGCATCGATTTAAAAAAATTGAAGGAGAAAGCACAACACTATCATTGATAAATTGGATCCTAAATCTAGAGATCCCACCTTTTGAGGTCCTTGCACACATCCAATGAGAGCAAGATTATAAATACAACTGCGTAAAAGCATGCTATCAACATATTTCCCCAATAAAAATCTTAGATCATGGAGTTCATTTTTTATATGAATTTCCAATTATCACTGCAATAAATAATCAAAATCATCTAGTAATCTCCTTAGGAATGGAAGCCAGTTCCTCCATGGCCCAGAGTCTATGCTAAACACTGTTCAATTTGTACAAGCTTTGTCGCTTTGCTCTAGATTTTGGGTAAGTTATAAATGATCTTTCAATGGTTCAAACTAGCGCTTCAAATAATTTGATACGGTATCGATGCATTACTGCTTTTACACTGTCCTCTCTTGAATTCTATCAATGAAATTGTTGAGGGTGAGGTGTAAAATTCTCTAATTTTTTATTTTTAAATTAACTTTAGTTTAAAAAAAAATAAAAACCTTCTCCAAAAATTTATGTCAAAATAGTGATGGTTTTTCATTAACGAAAACAAATCTTTCGAGAGGATTACAACCACTACAATGGTCACTAAGATAGCTCCGTAAAGCATAACTTAGGTAGTAAAATAGAAATTATATTTTGAATTTTCAAAATATTTAATTTAATAAACTATTTTCTTAAACATAAAAGAAATTAAAAATTAAAAAAATAATACAAAGTAAAAAAAATGGAAAATTAAGAGTAAAAAGAAGGAAAATTGAGAAATAATGCAAAAGTTAAAAAGCATTGACTTCCCACAGAATATATCCCTAGGTTAACAAAGACTAATAAATAAATAGAAAACCACCCTTTAGTAAATTGTTTAAAAATATATATGACAATGGCAAACGTTCTTTAGTAAATTGTTTAAAAATATATATGACAATGGCAAACGTTCAATGAAACAAAGCTATTCAATTGAAGAATTAATGATTGTGATACTTTGTTCGATTCCTTCACCAAAAAAAATGAAGATCATTTATGTTAGGAGGAATGACTTTGAAATATGCGCAGTCCGTGGCTTTTTAGTGTAGGAAATCCATAAACTTATTGCCATACTGACCGACAATCCTAATAGAAATACACAAACCAAGACAGAAACAGAAAGCTTAGGGAATTCTATCACCAAATTTTCGAGCTTAAACATTAAAATAAATAGCAAGAGTAGCGCGAACACCAAAAAGAGGGGTTTGAAAGAAAATAACCATGGAAACCTTAGAAACAACTTCAAAGACGGTTGGTTGTTTGGGTAACACCTAGTGGATCGAGTCTACTGTCTTTATCTAAGCATGTGTGAGTAGAGAGATATAGTGTGCTATGTTGCTTTTATGAGTAAGGGCAATAGTGTGTTAGTGTGTCGGGCGGGCATGTCTCTTATCATTTGGTGGAGTGTAGCTTAGGGATCTTTCAAAGGAAGGTATACTATAAATCGTAAAAATAAACGACCATATTGCATATTAAAATTGTAGGCGATAAGCGTCAGGCGGGACAATATAGCAGCGTTAGAACAAGCAGAAAATACTAGCTAATACACATGAAATATGACAAAATTCTCCAGCTAAAACTATAAAATAAGCACAAAGCTACCAAATGCCAAAATCAACAGTTTCCAAGGAAAAAGCACAACCTTCAAAGAAGTTTTAGAGTCCATTGGATTCAGCGCACTCACATGAAATATTGCCAAATTCTCAAGCCAAAAAGGAAGAAACAACAAAGCTATCGAATTCAAATGACAATAAAGAAAAAACTTGTGCAATCTGTGAAGAGAACTTTATCATTACCTCTTTCTTCCCCGAGGGCTTCTAGGGGATTCTTGTGAAATCCAAAATCCGCAGGAAAACGAAATTTTCACTTACAAGAAGTTTCGTGTTCGAAAATTCGGCCCCGACTAGATCCTAGATTGTAGATCTGACACAAAGCGTTCCCCACCATGAATAATGGCCGTAGATTGAGTAGAATGAATGAATGGGAAGGAGAAGGGAGAAGCATCTAGAAGCGTTGTCTGTTTAGTCCCTCGTCCACTGGGAACAACAGTTGAAGCGATGGTAATTAGTGATATTATATAGAGAAAATTAGTTGGGTGTGTTTCATTAATAAGGATGGGTTACTAGGTATAGACCGGTTGGGATAGTTGAAGCCAGGACCAAAGCCATTATTCATTCATTGATATTAGAGCATCCATCGCAGAGAATGCATTTTATTTGTGAATCGCAACATCATTAACAAGCAAGGCTTCATTCCACTAACACGTCTATTTTATCTTATTACAAAGGCATGCAAGCAACTGACAGCGTGTAAGTGGTATTGGGCAATGGGAAGCCTCCCTAGAAACCAAAGAAACAACATTAAAAAGATACCAAAGAAACAACATTAAAAAAAGAACTAACATGACATGCATTTAAATATTTGCTGACATCACTTCTCCTCTGGGTCTTGGGGCACAGGATTCCAAGCCAACGTCACCTTGATAGAACTAATGACAATTTAAAAAAATCCTTAAATAAAAATTGCTCTACACTATAGAAAAACCTTAGTTCAAAGGTGTTTTGTTTCAAATTACTTAGAATTAATACACTTGACCAAATCATATATATATCACTTATGTAAGACATAATAAAGTTGAAAAGTATGATCTTTCCTTTTGACAAGTAAAGATTAGATTTTTCCGGACAATTAGAACATATTGTAAATGGAGATATTAGAAAATATGTTGTGAATGGAGATATTAGAAAATTTTATATTATTTAAGAGTTTGTATGGAAATTATAGTGGAAGTACAGAACATGTTGTTAATGAAAATAGTAAAAGATTTCATATCAGATTAGATAATGTTTGAAAATTACGATTGTAGTTGTATTTGATTTAAAATTTGTTAAATATTGTTAAAGGATAAAATTATTAATATATAATTTTTCAATTATATGTAAAAAGTATTAAAATTAGATTTTTAACATATCTACAAGTAACAGTCTACATTCTATATGTCAGTCATATCTACAATGGATAACAATCTACAATTATAACATAAAGTGTATTTAATTTATAACAAAATAAAAATATTAAAATGTAAATTTTCAATTGTATGAAAAGTATTAAAATTATACTTTTAACTTATCTACAACTAACCGTCTACATTCTAAATGCCAGTCATATCTACAATTGATCAAAAGTCTACAATTATAACATAGACTATATTAAATTTAACAGTCTTTAATTGATCAAAAGTCTACAATTATAACATATTCTTGTAAATTATATTAATTTGTAAATATGACGACCAATTGCACGACTCAACAACAAGATTGGAGCCAACGCATTCCATATATGAAAACCCTATTCAAGAGAGATTCAAAATACCCTGTTAGGGGAAGATCTGAAATAAGGATTCTTCCAATGTAACATTGAAATTTACATTTTCTTGTGAGTTATATTAATTTGTTCATAATGTTATTGACGGAAAAAAACGCATTTAATGATATATCAACTAAATTGTTACAATTTTTAAAAATAAAAAATAAAATTTAGATACTTAATTTTTTAATCGGAACATATAGCATTAGATAACGATATATACAATTCCATAAAAAATCGTTATAAGAAATATCAACCGTCGAACTTAAAATAAAAATGGATTATATATTGTTTGGAAATATAATAGAAATGTAAACTGAAAATATATCAATTGGAATATCGACCATCCCATTGATCATAAAAATGGATTACATATGTAGCTTGTTTTGAGATCTATGACCATAACAGACTCGTGTTCAATGATCAAATTTGATGGGTTAAAGGGTTAGCTTTAATTTAAATTTGAAGTGTACATATTTATGGAAATTTTGTTTTCAATTGAAAATGATAAATTAATGATACATTTCATTAAAAAAAAATGTTTAAAAAAATTATTACATTTTAAATGGGTGTCTTTTAATCAATTCATCAATTTGGTTACTTCATCAATATACAAAGGATACCTGAGACTTCACATACAACTAATCTTCAATCATATAGCAAAAATGAAAATGAATGACACTTTACATGATCTAAAAAAATAACAAATAAATAAATACCTAGCCCTAACATCCATTCCAGCGCATTACATAACCACTAGGCAGCGATCTCGAACATTAATAGAGATTTGGAAAAAAACAATAGAACTAAAAAAACTATGAAAAATTGACTGGCCCAACCACCCACCCAACACAAGTCATCTAGGCATTGAAATTGTTTAATGAAGTAGAATAATGGGCTTGTAGGCAAAAAAGAATGGTATAAGTTGCATAACATTATATATGCAAGTCAATATTAAATCCTTAGATGGCAAAATGACCCATTACAGTTAAAAACTTGAAAGCAGAATGGTGCTATCTTTCAGTAACTTCCGGGATGAGGCAGATGTTAACTTACCAGATTCAATTAGGAATCGTAAAAAAAAGCTTGTTTATCCTCCTTGATTTATAACAAAGTCTAGTTTAAAAATCAACGACACAAGCTTGGCCATCCTGCAACCTGAATTCATAGAAAAAAAACTTAATTGAATTCATAGAAAAAAAACTTAATTAACATCTGAATCTTAACAAAATTGATCACGAAATTGATTATTGAGAACTTCAAAAAAATAAATACAATAAAGTTTTCTTTGGCCAAGTTACCACACCTCCAAAATTGTGAGTCTTGTTGCGTGCATTTGATATATTATCTGAAATTGGAACTGCAATTTGCAGTTTCTTCAAATGCCGCCAATTCTTTTGTGCTAGCAGATTTGATAAGGAGGTTGACGAACCCGAAGTTTACCAAGGTTTCCCCTTTTACTAGTTACAGAGACCCTACCCGTAACCCAAATGGTATGGTCTTAATTGTTGGGGACTCAGAGAGTTCACATAAAGAAAAAAAGGCGATACATAATACAGCTATCCTGGATGTGGACGGTGTGACTCGAGACAGAGAGCGATATAGTTATTGGTTACTGGTTAGTGTAAAATATGGTTCAGTGCGCGGTTATGTCAAGTTTCAATGCTCTTTGAATAAAAACAAAGAGACTCAGACGTTTCTTTTTTCTTTTATGTCCTTCTTTAGATCTCCTTAAATTGTTTAATATGATTATTATACGAACTCTTTAATGTTGTTAATAGTTATTATGTTAATTGGGGCTGCCTCAGGCAGGCATATTATTGTTTAATTGTGAGAGCCTTAGAGGTTAGACTCTCGAGCGCGCTGGTGTTACGTGTACACTGGGTAGTGGGCAACTGTAGTGGGAAGCTGAATGAGATTAAATGTGAGTTAAGAAGGTATTACGTTTGCCATTCCTCGAGGCTCAGATGGGACGAAGTCTGGAGATTTGAGAACGGGATATGGGCTACTGCCAGCTAACCTGCAAGCTACTACTTGGAATTTGGACTTTGGTGCTCCATCCGGATTCCTAACAACAGAATTAAAAATATTTGAAATATATTTTAAAAATAATATTTTCTATTTTTACATGCAATTTTTTTCAACACTTCTAGGACCTGCTAAGAGGGCTTTGACTGGGTGTGACATGTTCAATTTTGATCACTGCTCGGCATGTAGCATGCCTTGGGATGTTGGAAAGTGTGTTGCACTTTGAAAGTGCAAGCAAATGGCATGGGACAGAGCTTAGGGAACTCTGTGCACTCATCACCGAAGACAATGTTGGTGACCATTGGGAGTTCGAATCTCAGGATGGAAGCTCAACAAATGGTGCGTCATGTCTTCGCTTGGAGGACAGTGGGAATGCTTTTGAATCTCATCGAAATGGAAGCCCCAACATTGAAGCTGGGCGCATGTTGGAAAATGTAATTACTTGCATATCTGTACCTGACTCTTAGCCGACTCTGTCAGAGTCTGTACCAGTCAAGATCTTGTCTGTCAGTCTGACAAGAGGGAAGAGTCCACGATTAGGCAATGTAAACCAATCGAATTTATTTCTGAAGCTAAGTTGTTAGGTAGATAGTTATTATAGTCTTTAATGGTGAGTTAGTCGACCCATGCAGAAGCAATTTTCAGGTTTCCTATAAATAGAAGAAGCAAATTGTAAATCGGTTTACATACAATAGAAACTAGAGGAACTCAAGGTGAGAAAGAGAAGTTGAAGCTCGAGCATCTGTTTATGCGATTTAGTCGAACAGTCGAAGCTCTGTAGACTGACAAGTCTGGATCAATAAGTTTGTAATCGACAAGTTTGTAATACTTTGTTATTTTCGCATAGTTAAATATATGAAATAGTTTATGGTTGAATGCATGATTATTTGGCTGCACATATTTCCATATTTACTTGGGTAAATGTCTTTTACAATTATTGTTAAGTGAAAGTTCAAACAACCCATAAAAATTCTCGCCGCGTGAATGTTCCAGGGTTTTAAGACACATTGGTCGACTCAAGTCTTCCTACATATTTGGGCATATGTTTTATAAGTTATTTGGATATGTTAATGTGTCCATTTTTAGTCTATCTTACTCACATGTGAAAAGTATTTGTAATTTCTTAAGTCTCTTAGACTAAGAAAAATACTCTGTAGATTTCGACCAAAGTGAACCGACAAGGTCGGTTGTGTGAGATGACTTGAGAGGTCGGTTGAGTCAGTCGACTGAGGTCGCCAACTTGAGAAGTTGAAGAGGTCAGCCGACTTGAGTGGTCAGAGAGGTGAGCCGACCTGGAGGTCAAAGTCATCCGACTTCGAAGTGACAAGTGGTCGAGGTAAAATCAGTCGGTAGAACCGACAAGTAATTCGAAGTAAATTTAGTTGAGTATAAAGACCGAGTAAAATTTACAAACTTGTCTAGTCGGGAGATAGACAAGTTTCACCCGACAAGTGAAAAAGAAGAAGAGGTCAGTGTGAAAAGTGAAAATCAAATTTTAATATTGACTGAGCCCTAAACTCAAGTTTAGTAGGCTTGGTTTTGGATAACTAGTATCAGAGAAAGGTTATATCAGATCAAGATTTAGGAAAGAAATCTTGTCTTAAAAGGTGGAAATTTTAAATTTTTAAGGAAAGTTAATTAAAAAATTTAAAAATGGCTTCCACTTCAGGTTCATTGCAAACTCCAATTTTTACAGGAAAGAATTATGAATATTGGTCTTTAACAATGAAGGCTTTATTCATAGGTCAAGATGTCTGGGAGATAGTCCAACATGGTTATGTAGAACCAACAGACATGACAGCATATAACAATCTCACATAGGCTGAGAAATATGTCTTGAGAGAACAGAGGAAGAATGATGGAAAAGAATTGTTTTTCATACATCAAGCTATGCATGAAAGCATACTCCCAAGAATAGCAGCAAAAAACTAATGCTAAGGAAGCATGGGATACATTGGAGACTGCCTATCAAGGTTTGGATAAGGTAGAGACATCAAAGCTGTAGATTCTGAGAAGAGATTTTGAATCTATGTCCATGAAAGATTCAGAGAATGTAGACACATTCTACACCAGAGTTGTTGGGTTGATAAACCAACTGAAATCTCATGGAGAATCCATACAAGACCAAAGCGTTGTTGAAAAAATTCTCAGAAGTCTTCCCCCAAGATTTGAAAACTTGGTTGTGACCTTAGAAGAACACACAGACATGACAACATTTACCATTGATCAGTTGCGAGCTTCACTCATCAATCATGAGCACAGACTTAGCAGAACACAGGCACCATTGGAAGGTGCATTTGTAGCACAGTCATCCATAAGCCATGGTAGAGGAAAGGGGAGAAGCAACTTCAGAGGCAGAGGAAGAAGTTCTTCAAGAGGAGGACGAGGCAAAAGTCCTGCAAATGTCGGTGGCAGAGGAGATAATCAGAACCCAAGTCAGCCAAGTGGCCAGAGGTTTGATAAATAAAAAATTC
Source organism: Pseudotsuga menziesii (assembly GCA_001517045.1). Lineage (NCBI taxonomy): Eukaryota > Viridiplantae > Streptophyta > Pinopsida > Pinales > Pinaceae > Pseudotsuga > Pseudotsuga menziesii. Next base: position 58,271 of record LPNX010418523.1, read on the forward strand.
AATGTCATTACTATAAGAAATTTGGTCATTATCCATATGAATGCAGGAAGAAGCAATATGACCAAGGAAGGAAAAGCCCAAATCAGTCGACCAACACCAGCACTTCGACAAGTGTAATGTTAATGGCATCGACATCTCCAGTCGAATGTAATGTTGTTCAAGAAAGTCCACATGACATATGGTACTTGAATTCAGGTTGCAGCAACCACATGACTGGTAACTTAAATTTGTTTTCTAGTCTAGACAATTCAGTTAAAACTTATGTTACACTTGGAAACAATGTCCAAGTTACTGTCTTAGGAAAAGGAACTGTTGATATTATAACCAAACAGGGGGAGAGTAAATATATCCCTGATGTCTATCATGTCGAAGGTCCGAAACATAATTTGTTAAGCATTGGAAAGTTGTTACAAAAGGGCTACAAAGTCTACATGGAAGATAATCACTGTGTGATCAAAGACAAGCATCCAAGCAACTGGCTGATAGCAAAAGTGCCACTGACAAGCAATTGCTTGTTTCCATTAAGGATAGTTCCCGACATGAAAGGGAAGGCAAAGACAGGAGCTACATTCAAGGCATAAAGTGAAGAAACAGTCGAGCTTCTCGACAAGAGAGAAAATTGCAGCGCTAATTTACAAGTTGCATTTCAGACAGAAGTTTAGGATGAATCCTGGTTATGGCATTTCATATTTGGACATCTGAATTTTGGTGGGCTAAAGCTACTGCACACAAAGAATATGGTAAAAGGATTACCATTGATCAATAGAACAGAGAGGGTTTGTGAAGGCTGCATTTTTGGCAAGCAGCACAGAGAGACTTTTCCAGTCAGAAAGTCTTATAGAGCACACACACCACTTTCAATTGTGCACTTTGATATTTGTGGTCTGATGCAAACATCATTCATTGGTGGCTGCAAGTATTTTATAACTTTTATTGATGAATACTCAATAAGAACATGGGTATATTTTTTGAAACATAAATCTAATGCATTTAGTTATTTTTAGCAGTTCAAGGCACTCGTGGAGAACCAGAGTGGTCACCGCATCAAGATCATAAGGACCAATAGAGGAGGTGAATATGTTTCAAAATGAATTTCTAAATTTCTGTAAGACCCATGGCATACAAAAACAATTCACTGCACGGTATGCACCTCAGTAGAACAATATAGCTGAAAAAAAAGAACAATACCATCATGGAGATGGCACGCATCATGTTGGCAGCCAAGCATTTTCCAAATGAGTATTGGGGTGAAGCAGTCGCAACTGCCATATACATTATGAACCGGTGTCCGACAAAGAGTGTGAAGAACAAAGTTCCCCAAGAAGCATGGACAGGTATGAATCATAGTGTTTCACATTTAAAAGTTTTTGGTTGTGTTGCATATGTTCATGTTCCAGATGAGCTGAGAAGGAAGCTAGACAAGAAGGGACATAAATGTATTTTTGTCGGCTATTTAAAAGACAAAAAGCATACAAGTTGTATGATCCTGTCGCAAGGAAAGTGATAATCAGTCAAGATGTTCAATTTGTCGAAAATGAATCATGGGATGGAACTGTTGACATAAATGTCAAGACAGTGTTGAATGTCGACAATGATGATATGGAAGAGGAAGTGGTTCAAACACCACATGTAAGTCAACCGTTCGGAGCACCATCGACTCCCATGACACCAAGACATGGTTCAGCACAAGGACCATTGACACAAGTAGCAGCTCAAGCTACACTGACAAGTACACCAAAAGGACATCAGACTCCATCAAGCATTTCGTCGAGGTCGACATCGACAGAACCAGTGAAGACAAGAAGTCTGCGAGAGATATATGAAGCTGGTACACCTAATTCATTCTCTCTCTTTGAATTATTTTCCCCTATATATAATCCACTAACATTTGAAGAAGTTGTTAAAGGAGAAGTATGGGAACAAGCCATGGATGAAGAAATAGAATGCATTGAGAAAAACCAGACATGGGAACTGGCTGATGTACCAAAAGACAAAGATGTAATCAGTGTTAAATGGATTTACAAGACAAAGCAAGATGTTGGTGGGAATGTGCAAAATCATAAAGAAATAATGGTAGCAAGAGGGTTCACACAGCAACCTGACATCGACTTCAATGAGACTTTCGGACCTATTGCATGCATGGATACAGTCAGAACAGTTTTGGCCATTGCTGCACAAAACAAATGGCAAGTTCATCAAATGGATGTCAAGTCGGCATTCTTAAATGGCTATCTAGAAGAGGAAGTATATGTGGAACAACCAAAAGGGTATGAAGTTCTAGGTCAAGAGCATAAAGTGCACAGGCTGAAAAATGCATTATATGGTTTGAAGCAAGCTCCTAGAGCTTGGTACAGTCGGATTGATTCCTATCTCACTGAAAATGGATTTCACAGAAGTGAAAGTGAACTGACTTTGTACACCAAAGTAGATGAGAAAGGTAAGATGTTAATTGTCTGCTTGTATGTAGATGATTTAATATTTACTGGTGATTTTAGTATAGCAAATTTTAAAGCAGTCATGGAAAGTGAATTTGAAATGACTGATCTGGGGCTTATGAAGTTTTTTTTGGGCATTAAAATTCAGCAGTCTGAAAGTGGTATTTTTATATCATAGTCTAAGTATGCAAGTGAAGTTTTAAAAAGGTTTAACATGTCTAATTGCAAGACAGCCCCAACACCAGTAATAACAGGTTTGAAATTGAGCAAGGATGATGAAGGATACATTATAGATCCTACGCTGTTCAAAAGGATTGTTGGTAGCCTTATGTATTTGACAGCGACAAGACCAAACATTATATATGGAGTAAGTTTGATCTCAAGGTCCATGGAGAAACCAAAAGACTCACATTGGCAAGCAAGTAAAAGAATTCTGAGGTATGTAAGTGGCACAAAAGACCTTGGTATTATGTATTCAACCTCAGAAAATTTTAAAATCATTGGTTACACTGACAGTGATAATGGAGGTAGCATAGATGACAGGAAAAGCACATCTGGGTACACATTTCATTTTGGTACAGGTGTTGTTTCATGGGCTTCAAAGAAACAACCCATTGTAACTTTGTCTTCAGCTGAAGCAGAGTATGTTGCAGTGACAAGTGCTGCATGTCAAGCTGTCTGGATGAGAAGAGTCTTAAAAGACTTGTCACAGAACCATCAAGAACCGACAACAATATTCTATGACAACAATTCAGCCATAGCATTATCAAAGAATCGTGTGTTTCACAAGAGAACCAAGCACATTGACACAAGGTTTCATTTTATAAGAGAGTTGGTGAATGACAAGGAAATTTGTTTGGAATTTTGCAGGTCTGAAGACCAACTTGCAGACATCTTTATGAAACCATTGGCAAAGGACACATTCCAGTATCTATGTGGTTATCTTGGAATGACAATTTCTGCACACTAAACTTTGTCATAAATAGAGCATGTTTAAGCTCTGAAACATTTTTGTAAATTTTGTTTTAAAAAAACCCCATCTGCTCATAATTAAGGGGGAGTGTTGGAAAATGTAATTACTCGTAGATCTGTACCTGACTCTCATCCGACTCTGTCATAGTATGTACCAGTCAAGATCTTGTTTGTCAGTCTGACAAGAGGGAAGAGTCCACAATTAGGCAATGTAAACCAGTCGAATTTATTTCTGAAGCTAAGTTGTTAGGTAGATAGTTATTACAGTCTTTAATGGTGAGTCAGTCGACCCATGTAGAAGCAATTTTCAGGTTGCCTATAAATAGAAGAATCAAATTGTAAATCAGTTTACAGACAATAGAAACTGGAGGAACTCAGGGTGAGAAATAGAAGTTGAAGCTCAAGATTCTGTGTATGTGATTTAGTCGAAGAGCTGAAGCTCTGTAGACCGACAAGTCTGGACCGACAAGTTTGTAATACTTTGTTATTTCTGCATAGTTAAATATATAAAATAGTTTATGGTTGAATGCATGATTATTTGGCTGCACATATTTCCAAATCTACTTGGGTAAATGTATTTTACAATTAATGTTAAGTGAAAGATCAAAGAACCCATAAAAATTCTCACCGCATGAAAGTTCCAGGGTTTTACAGCACATTGGTCGACTCAAGTCTTCCTACATATTTGGGCATATGTTTTATAAGTTATTTGGATTTGTTAATGTGTCCATTTTTACTCTATATTACTCACATGTGAAAAGTATTTGTAATTTCTTAAGTCTCTTAGACTAAGAAAAATACTCTGTAGATTTCGACCAAAGTGAACCGACAAGGTCGGTTGTGTGAGCCGACTTGAGAGGTTGGTTGAGTCAGCCGACTTGAGAAGTTGAAGAGGTCAGCTAACTTGAGTGGTCGGAGAGGTGAGCCGACCTGAAGGTTGAATTCAACTGACTTCGAAGAGACAAGCGGTCGAGGTAAAATCAGCCGGTAGAACCGACAAGTAAGTTGAAGTAAATTTAGTTGAGTAGAAAGACCGACTAAAATTTATAAACTTGGCTAGTTGGGAGATAGACAAGTTTCACCCGACAAGTGAAAAAGAAGAAGAGGTCTACATGAAAAGTGAAAATCAAATTTTAAAATTGACTAAGCCCTAAACTCAAGCTTAGTTGTCTTAGTTTTGGGTAACAGCGCACTCAATCCCAATAGGGTATATAACAGACTTGGAAAAATAATTTGACATGGGCATTAAGCAAAGCGTGTGACATGTAAGGGTCACACTGATTGGTGAAAAGCGTATATATATGTGTGGTGAGAGACCAAGTAAGAAACATCTTGGAGGAAGCAAGCAAATAAGCACAAGGAAGCTCGCTTAAGGGAGTTTGACAACCAGGAGATTGTTTTGTTTTGTGCAGACCATAGTTGGGGAATCCCTAACACTCTTGGGAATCTCAAGTTGGGGGCCTTGTGGCAGTAAGATGAACAAAAGTCCATTAGAGAAGCACACGACTTATGTTAGGCTCATCTTGGGGCACAGGTTTGATAGGCTCTAGTTGGGTGCTTGTGATAGTTGAAGATATTTTAAGAATATTTTTGAAATTCTTGGGGTTTCTTTGGTGATGGATTTTTGGGTGCACCAAGTAGGAGGTTGGCCCATGGGTGCCCCTACCATGATGTTGTTGTAAAGTTATAATATGTTATTCTATATAGAAAGAGAGTTGTGGAAAACCTGGTTTAGGTTGTCGCTAACCATATTTGCACTGTCTCTTGTGTATGTTTATGTGGTTGCTTTATTTATGTAGAAGTACTAAATTGGCTAAGTGTTGGATAGCTAAAGTAGGCATAACATAACATGAGTTTTAACATAAGACAAGAAATTTCATAAGTAATATTTCCACTCGTGGTTTAGGTGTATTTTTCCAGATAGCTCCCTAGTTGGTCTCACCCTCAGGTGGCTTCCAGGAAGCGTTGCACGGCTTGGTCGAGCATAGAAAAAGTGGGTGTGGGCCAAGATCGTGACAATATCGACATCGATCTAGGAACTACTTATAGTTGTGAGGGTATTTTGAATGGTGATCATGACAGAGTTGATATAATTTCCAATGAAAAAGACAATCATATCAAGTTTCCTCCAACCCTGCCAACATAATCAGATCAATTTTCCTCCAACTTTTTAAACACCGTATTTGATGTGAATAGTTTGATTGCGAGTGTTTTTTCGATTCTTATGTCCAAACTAATAAGTTCCTTTGGTCACTTTTTATTATATGCGTCCTAAAAAACAAATCTTTGGTCCAAGTTACATTTTGATAAGAAAAAATCTTTGCAGTTCAGGAAATATCATCAATGGTGTTGCTTCAGATGAAACAAATCGACCTGCATGAAAACCTCATTTGTCAAACAAAGGTAAACAAAGCTATGAACGCTCGCTCCTCAAGAATACATATCATGTCCTCCTCAGTTCCTTTCCATGTACAAATAAAAAGTAATCGGGAATCCCTAATATGGTTTCCATGTTTTGGTGAAAATGTGACTAAATTCATAAGTGTCTATTGTAAATGCACCCATATCTAGTGTAAGTAAAGGAAATCATCCATAACATAACTTCAATATAATAAATGTAATCAAGTTATCAGATTTGACTTGTGCCACTAAAAATATTCTTTTAATTTTTTTTAATGATGAGATGGCATTTATATAATTAATAATTATTACTTCTCTTACCCAATTTAATGAAATAAAAATTATGTAAATGTAATTAGAAAAAAAATGATTTGAAA
>LPNX010418523.1:65466-88441 GCA_001517045.1 Pseudotsuga menziesii
GAAGTATATACAATGTACATCAATCATAATATCAATCAATTGAAATTTGACAATGGTGAATCAATAATAAAATTATCAATGAATCATGAACATTGAACCATAAAGTGCATAGTTGATATTTCTCAACAAACCATAAAAATCAAAATGTATTACATAGATATCGAGAGGATGCCATTGACAAATAATCCAAAATATAGTAGATACTACTTAGTACTAAGTCTAGTATCTACAGTACTACTAGATACAAAATGAAAATACTAAATAGCCATAGGGAAGAATATCATAGCTCATCAATGGTACTAGGCACTGTCAATCGTACTCCTGCTCATCCATGTCAAAATTAGCATTATTGTCGTAGGTCTTTCGTCTATCCTCCTCCTGCTCTACACCCTTTTTGACAACACACATGTCCATAAATCATGAGACGTTTTTTCCACATGTCTAACATGTGCTAGGATGTATCCAGATTTTGGGACACCAAAATTTTGGTGCCAGACACGTGCAATATGTGACATGGGCCCTATTTGGATGTCTCCTATTACATAGCTTTAAAATATACTTAGTAATACCATAATAAAGTTAGTATCTCTTCATATGGGGATACCCTTCTCCATGGTAATATATTTTCTGTGGTGGTGTGTGTGGACAATTTTAATCATTTGAGTAACCTTGATCTTACACATAAATTTAATAATTAATTTTAAACTAAACCTATTACGTAGAAGATATCCTATGGCTTCGGGTGGACCACAACAGACGGGATGACACCATAAATAAGCCCATTTCTAATCATGCTAAACATATAAGAGAAACTAACACTAAGGGACCAAGGGGGTGTACCTTATTGCATACGTTTGAAGTAGATCCTTCCTATGCTTTTAATCAAGTTTGTACCTACACATTTCCCTCAACAACAACACAATATACAAACATGATATATGTAAATCATTAGTACATAATCTAGCATGATATATTCCAACACATAATCAAAGTAATTACATCCATGGATAAAAATATTCATAATTACACATGTAATGGATGGGAAATGGATATTTCTCCTGATATGAATAGAGATAAAGAGGACAAACTCTTTCGACACTTCATCAAAATCAAGAAACCAAGTCCCTCCACCTGGACCTCCACCACTTCAATCCCCCCATTCAAAGGCAAGCCCACAAAGGGATGCAGACTCAAGTACATAAGAATGGGGCACAATTCCACTATAATGTATTTTCTCACAAAGTTCTCTTCCTCTAATGCTTCATAGTAGCTCAATATATATCCCTTCAATAGGAGGTGAAGGGTTGAAGTGGAGCATTTTTGAGCATATGGAAGGCCAATAGATATGTCCTTCGTTACTTAGTGGGGGAAAACTCCATTTTTTTAGCACATTTCCCGATGTATGTGGGTCACAGTGGTGCAAGGTGCATATACATGGGTTGTAAACTGGTGAACCATACACACACACACACACACACACACATACACACACATATATAAGTGACTTTTAATGGGTTCCACTAGAGCGTTAGGGTCACAATGAGAAAAAAAGGTAAAAGGAGTCTAGATAGGGACAAGGATATGACATCCAAGCATGATGTATTAGGTGTGGAAAATCATGCTATAACATATGCCCCCTAATGTGTGAGGTTAGAGGGGTACATGATGTCCAAAATACATTATCATAGCAGCAGAAGTGGAGTAATGAAGACCCAGGTGGAAAAACCAACCGCCCATTAGTAAAATACAGTTATAGATCTCTACATATGACTGCAAAGACATAACAATCCCAGATACATAAGAGTACAATGGCCATTAATATCCACAATAGACATATTTCATAAGTGGTCATCACCACATACAATATACAATGATGTAAGGTCTCCATACTAAATGAAGACATTAAGTGGTACACTAGAAACTGGTCATGAGAGGTGAAATATCATAGATACTGGCACGATCACAGAGGTAACATATATCGAATGCCACCAAGCTCGAAGGTCTTCGACACAAATCGTTGCTAGTACATGTCCCATCACACAAATAAAATTGTTATAGTTGAAAATGATGGACCATCGTCTGATTATTGGTTAATGATGTATATCGTTAACAGACACAATATATCCCATCGATAATGAGAATGAGAATCAAGGTACATAGTGCAAACAAACAAGTGTGAATATATGTGTTGAGTTCGAACACTTGAGAGAGTCCATCAATCAGGGGACATTGATGTATTCCCAAATATGTCAATGGTGAGAGAAGCTACCACTAGTGAATGCAAATCTCAAGGAACTCAATGGACTCTAGATCCCTATTCCAGAATAAATTTTCTAAATTCGATAGAATGGAATTTGCTGGAAGGAGGGAACTAAGGCATCCCCCCATCAACCAACACGAGCTACACATCAACAATGGATAATTCAGAAGAAAATGAACAAGATGTACATGAACCAGTAACAATTGTATCTGGAATGACTGGTGTGCAGAGGCAATACAACTAAGGAATGGCCGAATCAGGTTAAAACTTCCTTTAAAAAGAGCAAAAGGAAAATGAAGACTCGTAGGAAACATAGACTCATAAATGCATACTGGGACAACTCTGTGACACAAGAGGCATCTACAGAGGCTCCATAGGGACTGGAAGCATAACCATTCAGTGGATAAAACTCAGAATAACAAGTACAACTCCTAAAGTCATACTAGTAACCCAACCAATGGATGAATGTGATGTGCTCTATTCGAAGGAGACATGACAAGATGACTATCAATAGAAGGTAATATCATGTCCCATCTGAATTTTTATGTTTTATAACCTTTTTTGTCTTTTTCATATTTGGAAATCATGAAAAAGAATAATATTGGTTATAGTACACTAAGAAGGAAATGAGTGTCCCGAGAAAGAAGACTAGTTCCAAGCAGTGGAACATACCTATTCTCAATGCGAGGAAGCAAATGCAGGATAAGGACACTCGTGGGGGATATATCCTCTCAGTAAGAGGTAATCAAGCTGCAAAAGATACATGAGAGGCTCTGGTCGGATAGGATTAAGACAAGCCAGGGCTATATGGATTATAACATGAAGGGGAGAGCCAACATAAAGCTCAATACAACAAGCGAATGTATGAAATGCAGTTACGACTTGATACAAAAGAGAGTCCCAATAGGATATGGCTAGCACAAAGTTCAATAAATAACATGAAGGTCTTCACTTGAAGACATGGAGGGACTATAAGAGACTCGCCGACCTAAAGGAGTACACTCAACATGGGTACCAAGTGGAAAAATGAGATATAACTAGGGTACCCATGATAAGGAGAGCTCTACCACTTACGTAAAGCCACTTCTAGTATCAGTATGAGGGTTTTATGGCATCACAAAGTGGGTTCGTACCTATGGTTAAGGTGATATGATCATAGGATAATGCAAGATGCATGTGGAAAAAATGATCATATCCTATATGTCATTTGAGTATCATAACTATCATAGGCATGAACGGGTCAAAGTATCGACGAAAGTGCATCATAATAGATTCCTATACAACAAAACTATCCCAAAAAACATCAAAAGGTTAATAAAAATTCCAAACTATATGCCAAGTGGGTATTTTTTTTTATAAATAGTAAAAAGATGACAATATTACCATACCATTTGTTTTTTACCAAAAACAGTGCATTTGGAGCATCTTGGAATTCAAAATTTCAAACGACAATCTCGGAAGCTACATGCCACATAATCTAGTATCGTCGGGACCACATAATCTAGTATCGTCGGGACCAGGCCCACTCATAATCTCATTCTCTATATATTCCATGCATTAATTTTTTATTTTGGTGTTGGATTTTTATTCATTGAGTAACCCAAATTGAGGATACCGTACCATGTGGGTCATAGTTCATTAGGTCGCATATAGGGATTGAAGTACATGGGAAAAGCAAAGCCTTCCCAGGTACGTTTTCTACTGTCATAAAGAACAGTTGCATACAGGGCTGAGTATGTCAAAATCTATGGTGAAAAATAAAAATAAAATGGTTTTCCTTTGGTAGGATGGTTTTGGAATGGAGAGAACGCAAGCATGAGGATGTTGCTAAAGAAGTACTTGGAGACATAAATGCTCAACAAGCTCTAAGAATGTGTAATTTCTACAACCTTTGGAAGCTTGGGGGTTTGAGGACCAAACCAAGACTCCTCTAGATGTTCGATTACTGGGATCTATACACAGAGGCCTTTGTACTGGATGGTATTCCATTGAAACTAGAAGTATAAGAAATATACTTCATAATTGGAATATCTCGTCGAGGAAAGGTAGTGAACTTATGATCTCATGGAGTGGGTGGAGGACTCACTATTGATGAGTACATAGCTATTTGTTGTATTCTTGACACAGAGAAGATCAAAAGTTAAGTTTCGGTGAATGTTATACATAGTCTAAATCTCAAGGTGATAGTTTTGGTATTGGGAAGGATAACAGGTTTGGAATCACTTCATTAGGCTTCACGTCCTCTGATGTTCTACTCAGTATAGTGTATGAGGCCTATTGTATATGAATGGTCCACATCATTGTTGAGCATAATGAAACAACAACTAACAGACTGCAAGCTAGGTAGGATCAAGAACTTAGGGTACGCCAACATTCTGAGCACCTTCTTCTTCAAGAGGGTATCCGGCCTTAGCCCTTGAGTCAGGGTCCCTCCTCACATTCTATGGGATCCAACCCGGACTCATTGGGAAAGGGTGATGTAGAGGATAAGGGGAGTGGGACACCTTTTCCCTTCCCAATAGACTTCTTCCATTGGTGGTGATGACAGTTCATTGTGATAGACGACCACCCTTATACAAAGATAGGATTATGTGGAGATCCTAACATGCGCATACAACCAGGATCCGAATATGGTGATATAGGTGACATCTCGTGTGTATGAGTTTTTTGAATTATTAATTCTTTTTAGTATTATTGATGTATTTATGATGAAAAACATGGTTTTAGTGATGACAAGTATTGGCATTATGTAATTGTGTATACATGGGTCCATGACAACCAGATGGTTTCCCTTGACATCGACGAACGGGACAAGGTGAAAAGATGATAAGCACAGATGCATAGTAGACACTCCAGAACATACATGGCATCATCGCTCGGCTGACTCACAGGATACCCATGGTGCAAGTCAAGGACTTGTCCAAGTCCATGCAGAGACACATAGTAGGGGGTACCCCATTCATGGGTTAGGATGTTCAGGCGGTTGTCCAATGTAGTCGTATGTTATCATGATCAGTACCCAGGCCCACAGGCATAGATGGCTATGTAGATATTTTGTATCGATCATGTATATTATGGAGTCTTAACGCCCCATTTTTGTACTTATGACATTTTGTACTATGACACCATTTTTGGACTCTAGTCAGAAATAAAAACTAATAGCGATCGGTTTTTTATATTTACAAATGTGTTTTAATTTGAATGCGATTTAAATGTTGTATGCTTCTTTATGGATGTGACAAGTGCCAATCTAATACATAATTTCATACAAATCGGTAACATGATTATAAACTCTTGGTATATGAATGTATGTAATGAAATCAAATTGTTGTTTCAATAATTTTACCTTCAAGAATATTCTGAATAATGTAGGATCGCTTACCCGGTAGAAACTATTTAACTGTGACACCACTGACTAGGATTCAAGGTGAACTTCAAGAGATCGGATACCATTAGAGACAGAATCATGTAACAATTCAATAATTATGTTGTACTCAACAACATTATTAGATGAAGGTCGGAGACAAACACCTCTTGAAGACACCAACTGACCCTCAGGTGCATTGATAACCCAAGTGGATGACACTAGGTTTTGGGTGTGGCAGTTGGCACCATCAGTGAACCCTAGATAGATTGGAGATTCCATCAACATATGCCACAATAGAGGAAACATGTCAACAAACCGATAACACTACTAGAAGATAAAAAAACTATACAACCTATATAATAATATACAATATCGACCTAGAATCTGCCAAGGAATTCCCTTCATAATCTTCCATCTCATAGGTTCCTTTCTCTAGGACATGCTTCACCATGTAAGTCCCATGCCACATAGGCTTAAACTTACCTTCCATGAACTATTCACTATCTTGATCCCATTAAAGGACTAAGTCACCTTTAGTAAAATGATAGGGACAAACAAACTTATCATACTAGGATTTAACACAGCTCTTATTCACCTCCAGACTACAACATCTCGACACTACTCATCGAGGTGCTCTAAGTGGACCAAACACTCTTCTAATTTTCGAAGTACCGGGTAGGAACTCTATGGAAATTTTTAATGAAGGAATCTCACACTCAACTGGTAATACCTACTCCACCCTGTTTACTAACTGAAAATGAGAGAACTCAGTGGAAGTCTTGACGGCATCTCGATAAGCCCACAAAGCAGGGTAAAGAATGATATGCTAGTTAGTTTTTATTTGTTAAATGGTTCTTTGTAAAATGTACTTAAGGGACTTGTTAACTGCTTCAACCTGGCCATTTTATTAAGGGTAATAAGAAGAATAGCGCTTTTTCTTATACCCTAGTTTCAAAGCTAGCTCCACCATCATCTTATTCTGAAAGTCCCTACCATGTTTAGTGACAAGATCCTTTGGATACCTAATTGAGTGATAATATGGTTGAAAATTGTGATATTTGATTCAAAACTAGATCTAAGAGTGGAACAGATTCTCACAATTCAAATAAGTTTGCAAAAAACAAATATTGAAAGAGTAACAAATTTTACATACACTTGTGAACACAAAGTGGATATTATTGAATTGTCTAACATATGAATGTGTTTAGATCAGATATATATTACGTTAGGAATAATTCATGAGGCTTAGGATGCCAATTGGGAGTGTAAATGTGTCATGGCAATATTTGACGTCAATCCCCCCTAGGTGGACCAATCAAGCTCCAACTCAGCCCAAACAGTCACAAAGCCTAATGTGAATGTTGGTGAAGTGTGTTGGGGAAATAATGACCCCAAGGCATGCATGGGTGAGAAATTAGAGGTGTGGGAGTGGCACAAGGTGATCAATAAATTCTCAAGAAGCCCAAAAATGGTCTAAAAAAACCCTAGCGCCCCTTGTCAACCCAAAATCCATAAAAAGATGAATGGGGAAACTCCTATCATTAATGAGGGCGCATATGTTCCAGTTTCACTTAGTTGGAGGCCTATTGTAGGTGTAAACATGCCAAAATAACTACACATCTTGCTTAATCAACTTCCCTAAGTCTAAACCATAGTAACCTAATGCATAGGAGCAAATGAAATTGACTAAGGTATAAAATAAGGTAATAAGGATGGATTATTGTTCTAACACCCCCCCTTCACCTTGAATTAGTACAAATTAACCAAAAATATCATGGATTCCTTAGCAAAAAATCCTCAAGTCACCTCATACAACAGAAATTTTATTTGTCCATGAAAAACAAGGAAAAGAGGAAAACCACATGGGAACAAAACCTCTCCTAAAAAATAAACATGGGGAAAAAATATGAAGGTGAATGGCATCCATCACCATGCATCACTCACTCCATGCAATGATATCAAGTCAGTGAATGTATTCTTAGTAAAACACTTGGTGAAAATATCAACAGTTTGTTTAGTGAAAGGGAAATACTACAAGGAAACCACTCGATCATGCACTAAGCCCCAAATGTAGTGCATATGAATGTCTATGTGCTTGGTGCTTTGTATCTATACTATATATGTAGATATATTTATTTCACTTTGATTGTCACACCAAATGACAGTGGGAAAATCAAGTGCAACATCAAGTTCCCGAAGAATTCCTTGCAACCAGACACATTGTGTAGTTGCATTCACTGCTCCTCTGTACTCAGCCTTAGTAGAAGAAAGGGAAATAGTTTGATGTTTCTTAATTTACCAGAAAATATGATCATTGGAAAGCATGAATACAAAACCTGAAGTGGGCTTTCTGTCATTGGGATTTCCATCCCAATCCAAATAAGAAATCCTATTAGTTCTAGTGGAGAACTAGTTGCATAGTGTACCTTGAAGTTCCTGGTGCCTTGAACATGCTGAAGGATCCTCTTGATTTGATTCCAATGCATCTCATGTGCCTTCTACATATATTTTTCTACAACACTAACAACATATGCTAAATCAGGTATAGTATGTGTAATATACAAAAAACTCTCGACTAGTTGTCTATACAATGAGCAATCTACCAATGGAGAGTCACCAATTTCACCTAGTTTTATGCCAGAAAGGAATGGGAACTTGGTTTCCTTACATTCATCCATACTAAAATTTAATAACAGTTCTGAAGGATACTTTTTTTGGCTTTTCATGATGCCTCTTTTAGATTTCTCAATTTCCAAACCAATAAATTGTTTTAGCAATCCTAGATTAGTTTTTACAAATTCACTGTGTAAAGATGCTTTAATTGATCCAATTTATTTGGTGCAGCTACCTGTAATCAAAAGGACATCAACACATAGAACATTACCTGCAATACATCACCAACATGTTTTAAATAAAATTAGGATCTGATTTTCATTGAACAAAGTCAATTGATAGCAAAACATTGTCTATTTTGGCATACCAAGCCCTTAGGGCTTGCTTGAGGCCATAGAGTGACTTCTTTAACCTGCAAACAAGGGAAGGATCCTCTTGGAAACCTTCAGGTTTCTGCATGTATATCTCTTCCTGTATGTCACCATGAAGAAATGAACTTTTGACATCCATGTGGTGAACCTCCAGCATTTACTAGCAACAATGGCTAAAACTAGCCTGATAGAGTTCATCTTTGCAACCGATGCAAAGGTCTCTGTATAGTCCACTCCTTGGAGTTAAGAAACGAATTTGGCAGCTTATATGGCCTTATATTTTATATCAGACCCATCAGCATCAAATTTGGTCCTATAGACCCACTTTCATTGCACAAGCTTCCTCTTGGGAAGTAAGGGAACCAATTCCCAAGTTTCATTCTCTTGTAGAGAATTGAATTCTTCTTGCATGGATGATTTCCATATTGGGTGATGAGATGCTTCTTTATATGAATGTGTATCAGATCCAAACATCATATAGTAATTCTTAGAAAGGGAAAATTCACTTGCAAAATAAGCATTGTGAAATTGTGATCTTATCTGTGTAGGATCTAGAGGATTTCCTGCTAATTCCCCAGCAAATTGTATGGTTTTCTCTTCCCACTTGGGACTTGAGGGTGATTCATGTACAAAAAAATAATCTTCAGCCATCTCCTTGTTAGAATTATTAGAATATCAGAGAGGGAATCATCACTTAAATCATATTGGTGTTGAGGAGAAGTGTCGCTCCCCTGGTGCTAGTTCAAAATATGGTATAATTTCCTCTTTGAATTGAAGAATTATTTCAATGAAAGTTTTGTTTGTGGATGTATCAAAGAGCTTGTATCCATTTTTGTATTCACCATATCCCACAATTATGCATTATTTCCTTTGTGTCTGCAATTCCTTCCTCTTTTCTAATGGAATTTGTGTCTGAAATGTGAGATATTTGGTTTGTGACCAAACCAAGCCTCATAAGGTGTTTTCCCTTTCACTGATTTATGTAGATCCTTGTTCTGAATATATGAAGAATGATTAATTGTTTCATCCCATATATTAGGATTCAAATCCTTAGCATCAATAATGCATGTAGCCATTTCCTTGGGAGCCCTATTTTTCCTCTCTGCCACACCATTTTGTTGTGGTTTGCAGGGGAACAAATGCTGCATTTGGATGCCACATTCCTCACATAGGTGCTGCAAATTTTTGCTCACATACTCTTTACCATTATTATTCCTAAGTATTTTAATCATGTTCCCACTTTGACTCTCAATGAGGGCCTTCCAAATATTGAGAGTCTCAAAGAATTTAGATTTGAGCTTTAGGAAGTATACCCAACAGAACCTTGACAAATTATCTATGAAGGTAAGAACATAACTTGATCCTCCATAGGAGGGAGTGGTAAGAGGACCAATGAGATATGAATGCACTAATCCAAGTGTTTTTGTATCTCTCCTTTCCTTCCCCTTTTCATAGTTGTGCTTTGGATGCTTTCCCACCACACAACCAATGCATGCACCATTGGAGAATTTGATAGGAGGAAGCCTTTCCACAATGTCATCCTTGTATAGTTCTTGAATATATTTGTAGTTCGAATGGAAAAATATCTCATGTCATAGATTGAAGGTTTCATTTTCATGAGACAGAAGTGCTTTCCCACTGGAATTCGGAAGAAACTTGGAGAATTTGTACATCCCATCTTGGTGATCTGCATACCCCAATGCCACAACTTTGTTGGAGGATATTTCTTCTATCTCAGACTCATCTGGAGTAAATGTTTCTCTCTTGGCTTATCTAGTATGTGTCATTTAGTATAATGGCAATAGGTTTTCTTCTAGGCCTAGTACATAGAGGACATTCTTGAAATATCCATTGTCAAGGTCGATCCTGCCAACTCCCTTGGACTAGATCTCAGAGTCATCACCCACTCAAACAGTTGGTCCACTATTTGAATTCATGGATGTGAAGAACTCTATAAAAAAGGCCATATGCCTTGATTCTCTTTAATCAATGATAAATTTGGAGGGATATGAATACCTTACAACCAAACAATGACACTTCTCCTTGTTGTCAGAACTTGAACTGCCATCCTTCTTCCTTGTGCCATATAGGACTGGGATGCTGTTCTTCTCCAACATCTATTCCATCATATCAATTGTTTTATTCATGCAAGAAATCTCTAGAGTCTATCCCTTGTGGAAATAGGTGCATTTGGAATTCTCTTTTCCCTTCTTGTTCTTTTCCTTTCAAGGACTCGAACCCCCATCAAGAATCTTGGGTTTGTCTTTTTTCTTCTTCTCTAGTTGTTTTGAGTCCTTGGTTTTCTTATTTCCTTTGGATGCATTCAAAACACTTGTGACAAGAGAATTGTCCTTGCTTGTTTTGATGGTGCCCATATACACTAGCTTATCTTGCTCTTAGGTCAAAGACTCTATGAAGCTTGCTAGTGATGGAATTTTCCAATTTCAAATGGTTAGCTTTCCAGAATGGAATGTGCTAACAAACACTGAGTATTTTGGATCCAAATTTGAAAGGATTGATGGTATTATTTGCTCCTCCTTCTTCTCGGTGAAGAACTCCTCGACAGTGTGAAAATGCACCTAGATCAAGCTGATGATCTCATTTTCAAGATGGTCTCTCCTTAGTTCATCAGTTTTCCCTAAGAGAGCTTTGATCCTGAGCCAAACTTCATTTGGGGTGGAAAATTGTCAACATGAAACATGATATCTCTCTAAATGTTGATACATAGCATTCCAAAGGCTTCATCTATTCTATTGAAGTATTTTGACTTCTCTACTGCATAATTTGGCTCTACTTATGTCCCCATGGTGACTGTGTAGAGACGCTTTCGATCTCAGTTGGATGATCATCTCTTCCTTCCATTTTGAATAATTGAATGGAGTCAACAAGACATGAGTTTTCTCCATCTCTTCTTGCACTAGTGGTGATAATTTTGTTGAAAGTACCTCCAAAAAACACTCAAATCTATCTCGAAAAACCCTCAAAATGCAACTCAAATGCTATATATTGATCTAAAACTCCAATCATCTTTGATACCGTGTGAGAATTTGATTCAAAACTAGATTTGGGAGTGCAAGAGACTCTCACAGTTCAAATTAGTTTGCAAAAAGAAACAAAAAGCTTGAAAGAGTAACAAAATTTACATACACATGTGAACAAAAAGTGGATATTATTGAACTGTATAACATATGAATGTGTTTATATCAGACATATACTAAATTAGGAATAATTTTTGAGGATTAGGAAGCTAATTGGCAGTGTACATGTGTCATGGCAAAATTTGACCTCAATCCACCCTAGGTGGACCAATGAAGCTCCAACTCGGCTCAAACAGTCACAAAACCTGGTGTGAACATTGGTGAAGTGTGCTCAGGAAATAATGAGTCCAAGTCATGTGTGGGTGAGCAAGTAGAGGTGTGGGAGTGGCTCAAGGTGAGCATTAAATGCTCGAGAATCACCAAAATGGTCTAAAAACACCCCTAGCACCCCTAGTCAACCCAAAATCCACAAAAAGAGGAATGGGAGTTCTCCTGTCATTAATGAGGGCTCACATGTGCTAGGTTGACTGAGATGGAGCATTTTTGTAGGTGTGAACATGCCAAAATAACTAGATATCTTGTCGAATCAATTTCCCTAATCCTAAACCATAACAACTTAATGCATAGAAGGAAATGAAATTGAGTAAGGTATAAAATAAGGCACTAAGGATGGATTACCGTTCTAACAAACATGAAGTGAGCGATCATCTCACCATCGGATTTAATTATAGGCATGTCCTCTACCCATTTTGTGAAGTATCCTATGACCTCTATACTGTGATTATGCCCCTTGCCTAACACTAGTTTGCAATCCATAAAGTCCACGCCCCACTTAGTGAAGGGACTGACGGTTAGAATAGGATATAAAGGGGAAGGATGTGAGCACATATTTAGAGAGAAAACCTTGTAAGGGTGGCATCACTTGAACGTATTAACATGATCTTTGAATATCGATGACCAATAGTAATCCACTGTAAGGATATTTTGGGTTGTAGCAAGCCTTTATAAATGACCACCATACATCCCACTATGGAAATCATTCAACACAGTCTCAACCTCATCGTGGTTCAAACAATGACGGAAAATGGAATCCATCTGATTTGAATTTATGCAAGAACGCAACAGAATACATAAATAACCATAGAAGCAAATATGCAGCGAAAATAACACTTCATTTCATTAATCAATAACTGAAACTTGTTTACATATAGAATGGAAATAAACTAGCTAGAGTGCCGGTAGCTTATCTCTGAGAAGAGATGTGGTGTCTACATGCCTCTGAACTCTATGTTACAATGAGGCTCAAAGGCCTATATATTATTGAGAAATAATGGAAACCCTACACATCCAAAACCCTAACCCTAGGAGGTGAAACGCCTTAATGTGGGCCTCATTGGGTAACTTGGTACATCAATTTCCCGGGGTCGTAACTTTAGCATACTACCTCCGTTTGACGCACATGATACATTGTTAGAAAGATCTGTTTAAGGAATACATCCATAAATGGAAAACATCAAGTTCAAAATGGAGTCATATTTTCTCGACCATTCAATGCCGAAAAAACGTTGTTTAGGGCCTCAAAAAGGCTCCGGAAGTTTAGGACCCAAAACTGCCAAAAATAGTAAACGGCTCTGGAAGTTGAGCTCGAAGGCATTGTCCCCGATAGACTTGGTGATGGTGTATGGCACATATTGGAGTAGGTGAAGCTTGCGGGGTGGGTCTAGCGAGGTGCTCCTTCTGCAAATGTAGCCACACTTTGTTGCCCACCTGGAAGTTGTGTTGCACCCAATGCTGATCATGTCACTGCTTGTACTTAGCATTGGATCTGTCCAATATGTCATGAACCTGTTGGCGAATGTGCTAAATGTGCTCAATGAAGCTATTTTCCCTGGAAACTTCAGACTGGATATGAGCTGAATCAGCATGAGTAGCTGCAAATGGCATGGTTACGTCAATGGGACATAGTGGCTAGAATCCCAAGCCCACCCGAAAGGGGCTGTGGTTGGTTGAGCTATGGAGGGCCTGGTTATAGCTGTGTTGTACATAGGGGAGGCTCTCATCCCATGTGTGCGGATTCTTTAAGTTGTATATGCACAAAATGCATGCGATCATCCTGTTGACGGCCTCTACTTGGCCATCAGTCTGGGGATGGAAAGATGCAGAATTTCTGAGCTTGGTGTCTATCTTAACCATAGGCTAGACCAGAATGTACTAAGGAACTTGCTATCCCAGTATGATATTATAGACTATGGGATCCCAAATTGTACCCACATTCATTCAAAGAAGAGTTTAGCAGTGGCTTCTGCTGTGATATTCTTTTTGTAGGCCACCATTATGGCCATCTTTGAGAATCTGTCAATAACAACAAACACATAGTCATTTCCGTTCTTAGTAGAAGGAAGTCTTGACACGTAATCCATGGAGATGGATTCCAAAGGTCGACTAGGGGTAGGCAACGGAGTATAGAGGCCTTTCTTCTTGATGGATGGTTTGGTAATGGTGCAGGAAGTGCATGATCGGATGTACTTCCCGACATCCTGTTGAAGGTTCGACCAATAGAAATACTTCTACAATACTACCACTGTTTTCTCGACCCTGAAATACCCAACAAATTGGCTATAGTGTGCTTCCCAAATCATCTTGGCACACTCGCTTGAAGGAGCACAAAGGTGTCCCATGTGACATAGTAGTACATCCTGCAGGTGAAATTTTGGAACTTGGTTTCCCTCCAAAACCGTTTAGTATGTGTGGCTGAATTTTGGACCTCTCTTGTAGAGAAGAGGCCAATCAGAAGTCTCATGCCCACAAGAGTTGAGCATGGTCGTTATTGCCACAATCGGTGGTCGGCTAAGGTAGTCTGCAACATTATTGGTGCTTTCCTTCTTATACTTGATGTTCAAATGAAACTGTTGTAGATATGTGGACCACTTCTGATGGCGATCATTCTGTAACTTCCCTTGTGTTTGCATGAACTATAGGGGTTGGTGGTCTATGTGGATGATCATTTCCTTCCCAAAAATGTAATGCTTCGATTGTCGGCAAGCCTGTACAATGGAATACATCTCTTTTTCATAAGTGGGATATTTGTGGACTATGTTGGATAGTGTCTCACTATGATATGCCACTAGATTCCCTTGTTGAGTAAGTACTGCCCCAATGGCATAGTCAAAGGCATCTGCCTCTATCTCAAATGGTTTTTGCAAGTATGGTAATGTGAGCAGTAGGGCACAACAGAGGCGATGTTTTAATTTTTCAAACACCTTCTATTGAGTTTCCGACCAAAAGAATTTTGCTTTCGCTCCTCTCTTGGTGACTTGAATCAAGGGCCATGTGATATGAGAGACTCCCAACATGAACCTGCGATAGAAATTAGCAAGGCCTAGAAAGCTATGAAGCTCTGTTAGATTAGTTGAGCCTAACTAATCTTGAATGACTTGGATCTTGGTTGGATCCACATGTACCCCACACTCATCAATAATGTATCCTAGATACTGAACCTGGGTCATGCCAAAAGTGCACTTGTCCAAATTGGCACACAACTTGTGCTGTCGCAATGTTCGAAGGACCTGTCAGATGTGGTGGAGGTGCTCTTCCCAAGTCTAGCTGAAAATCACGATGTCATCCAAGTACACTACTACAAATGAGTTGGTGAATGGATACATGATGTTGTCCATCAGTCTCATGAAGGTTGCAGGAGCATTTGTCAGCCCGAAAGGCATGACCAACCATTCGAAAATGCCCTCGTTGTCTTTGAAGGCAGTCTTCCACACATCGGTTGGTTCGATCGGTACCTGGTGATACCCGAAATTTAAGTCGATCTTGCTAAAATATTTCACCCCTTTAATCTGGTCCAAGAATTCATCAATTCGTGGGATTGGGTACCTATTCTAGATAGTGATCTTGTCCAGTGCTCGATAGTCAATACAGAGTCTTCAAGTCCCATCCTTCTTCTGTGCCAACATGATCGAGCTCCCACAGGGCGATGAACTTGGACGGATGTGACCCTTCTGTAGCAGCTCCTGAATTTGTCTCTTGATTTCATCATTCTCCAGAATAAAGCATCGATAGATCGGTCCATTGGGAAGCGATGCACTTGGGGTCAGATCGATGGGGTGCTTGACTTGACAGTGGAGAGGCACCCGGGTGGGTGAGGTGAATATGTCTCGGTACTCCTCCACGACCTTGTCCATTTGATGTTGTCGTGAGGAGGGGCCCTATCTCGAGGTTGTGGCCATGATCTTCTTCTTTCCCTGAGGGAAGATCTTCAAGAAAACAAACTTCCCAGTTTTGGAAATGAGCTTACTACATTGTTTTGCAGTAACCAAAGAGATAGTGGCAAGGGGTGGTACCTTTGGTATCTTGTATAGATTATTTCCCAATGTAATAATAATAGCACGAGGCTGGGACTCATACACAGCATGTCACTTTCATAAGTATGGTTGACCTAATAATACATCACAAACATTAAGAGGAGCAATATCACATAATACCTCATCAGTGAAGGGCTTGATGTTGTAGGGAAGGCGGCACTGCTGGCTGACACGGAGATATTGTCCTTGGTGAAGCCACCCAATGGTGTATAGCTGTGGGTGTGCTGTGGTTGCAAAACCCAACCGCTTCATGACCTCTACTGCAATAAGATTCTTTTGGCTCCCACTGTTGACAATGAACTGTAGCGGGGAACCCTTTACCCACATCTAGGAGTGGAAAAGACACTCCTCCTCCTCTAAATCTTCTGGTTCTTCCTTTTGGATTTTCATGGTGCCAATGATGGCGTTGAGATCTACATCGATAATATTCTTCCCTCTGTCATTCCCCTTCTTAGGTTTTGATTTAGTGTCAGAGTATGAATCTGATTCAGAAGCCTTTATCTCAGCCACTAGTGACTTCTTAGCTCGACACTCACTTGTGTTGTGAGTGGGGATGTTATGGAACTCGCACACCTTTCTCGCTTCCTTCTTCGGCTTTGTAGTGTTTCTCTTTACTTACGAATTTGGAAATTTTTCTTGAGTCACCATGCCTTGGCTATTTCCTTGGTTCTGCGGTTTTGGGGCACCTTTCCCTTGCTTCTGATTCGCAGATCCAAAGTATTACTTTTTCTGTTTGAATTTTTGCTCAATTTTGGTAGCATACCGATATCCTGTACCAAGCGAGGAGATGTCGAGGAACTCCATTTCCTCCTAAATGTATCTGTGCAGACAACTGCGGTACTTCAGCACCAAATGTTTCTCTGAGTATTTGATACCCAACTTGGTGCGCTGGGTATGGAATAGATTCGTCAGTTCATGCACATCTTGATCTCTTTGCTGCCGTAGCATAGTCCATTGGATGCACTTGTCCTCATAGCTCTCCACTAGATAATATTGTCCCTTTATGGCATCTCAAAAATAATTCCAAGTGGGTATGGCTGAGAACAAAGAGGGTTCCTCCTCATCCTTTCTCTCACAGTAGGTTTCCCACCAATCATTGACATGGGGGGCGGCTTTGAGTAGAGAAAAAGTAATCTTTTCCCGGTCATAAAAGTCATGAACCGAGAAATATCCTTCTAATAGATTCAAAATCTATCTATAGCATATGCATCTATTCAACCATCAAATATGGGAATTTCGAAGTTTACATGTACCGTAAAAGGGGTTGCGTCTCTAGAGTGGCTACTAGATGCAGATGCACTACAAGTGGGAAGTCGTTGAAGGATCTGGGCGAAGTTATCCATCATTGCATTCCTTTATTTTTCAAGGGCCTCCTCGAGAAACATTTTGATAGGATCTTCTACACCCTTGTCTTTATTTTCGTCCCACATGGGTGGCCATTGGGATTTGTGAGGATAATCTTGCAAAGGTTCAACCAGATCGAGCCCTAACTCTTTATACCCCGCCCTCGTTGGGGACATGCAAAGAAGGATCGAGAAAGAGCAAATTGCTCTGATACCACTAATCCATATTTATGCAGGAACGCAATAGAATACACAAATAACCATAGAAGCAAATAAGTAGCAGAAATAACACTTCATTTCATTAATCAATAACTGAAACTTGTTTAGATACAGAATGGAAATAAACTAGCTATAGTGCTGGTAGCTTATCTCTGAGAAGAGATGTGGCGGCTACATGCCTTTGAACTTTGTGTTGCAATGAGGCTCAAAGGCCTATATATTATTGAGAAACAATGGAAACCCTACACATCCAAAACCCTAACCCTAGGAGGTGAAACAACTTAATGTGGGCACCGTTGGGTAACTTGGTACATCAATTTCTCGGGGTCGTAACTTTAGCATACTACCTCCATTTGACGTGCATGATACATCATTAGAAATATCTATTTAAGGACTACATCAGTTAACAAAAAATATCAAGTCCAAAATAGACTCATATTTTCTCGGCCATTCGATGCCGAAGAATTGTCGTTTAGGGCCTCAAAATGGCTTTGGAAGTTTAGGACACAAAACTGCCAAAAATAGTAAATTGTGCTACAATTAAGGAAATTGGAAAACTGAAAGAAACAATGGTGAGGGTCCAAGAGGAATAGGTGGGTGACCACCAATATCCTCCTATATCATTCCTCCCCCCTTAGGAAGCAATGGTCCCCATTGCGTTGAGTTCCTCCATGAGATGAGGAAACTTCTGTTGAACTTGGTCCCTGGTGAGCCACTTTCCCTGGTGAAGGAGTTGGCCTGCTTTGACAACTCGATATAGCTGGATATTCTACTAGTGGGTGTTCTTGATTTATGTGTCCATAATCTGATCAGTTGTGTCTTGTTCCATGTAGTCGAGGTTTAACTCTGTTGATGTGAGTTGTTCTGCCACGTCTGATGTGTCCAATACAGGTGGAAGGTAGGGCCGAAGGTGGTCCACATTGAACACTAGGTGTAGACTAAGGAATGGTGGAATACTAAGCTCGAAGGCATTGTCCTCAAAAACCTTGGTGATGGTGTATAGCCCATATCGGAGCAGGCGAAGCTTGCGGCAAGGTCCAGCGAGGCGCTTCTTCTGCAAATGTAGCCACACTTTTTTGCCAATCTAGAAGTTGTGTTGCACCAGATGCTGATCATGTTGCTGCTTGTAATTAGCATTGGATCTATCAAATATGTCATGAACCCGTTGGAGAATGTGCTGAATGTGCTGAATGAAGTTGTTTTCCTAGTAAAATTCAGACTGGATATGAGCTGAATAAGCCCGAGTAGCTGCAAATGGCATGGCTATGTCAATGGGACATAATGGCTGGAAGCCCAAGCCCACCTAAAAGGGGATGTGGTTGGTTGAGCTGTGGAGGGTCCTATTATAGCTGTGTTGTACATAGGGGAGGCTCTCATCCCATGTGCGTGGATTCTTTAAGTTGTACATGAGCAAAATGGGTACGATCATCCTGTTGATGACCTCTGTCTGGCCATCAGTCAGGGGATGGAAAGTTGTGGAATTTGTGAGCTTGGTGTCTAGAATTGACCATAGGCTAGACCAGAATGTACTAAGGAACCTTCTGTCTTGGTCTGAGATTATAGACTATGGGATCCCAAAGTGTACCCACATTCATTCAAAGAAGAGTTTAGCAGTGGATTCTACTGTGATATTCTTCTTGCAGGCCACCATTATGGCCATCTTTGAGAATCTGTCAACAACCACAAACACATAGTCGTTTTCATGCTTAGTAGAAGGAAGGCTTGACATGTAATCCATGTAGATGGATTCCCAAGGTCGACTAGGGGTAGGAAACGAAGTATAGAGGCCTTTATTCTTGATGTATGGTTTGGAAATGGCATAGGCAGTGCATGATTGGATGTATTTATCGGCGTCCTGTCGAAGGTTCAACCAATAGAAATACTTCTACAGTACTGCCACTATTTTCTCGACCCTGAAATGCCTAGTGACCCGACTATAGTGCGCTTCCCAAATCATCTTGGTACGCTCGCTTGAAGGAACACAAAGGTGTCCCATGTGATATAGTAGTACATCCTGGAGGTGAAATTTTGGAACTTGGTTTCCCTCCAAGAGCGTCTGGTATGTGTGGCTGAATTTTGGGTCGCTCTTATAGAGAAGAGGCCAATTAGAAGTCTCGTGCCCACAAGAGTTGAGCACGATCGGTGGTCGGCTGAGGAAATATGCAACATTATTGGTGTTTCCCTTCTTGTACTTGATGTTCAAATGAAACTGTTGTAGATATGTGGACCACTTCTGATGGTGATCATTCGATAACTTCCCTTTTGTCTACATGAACTGCAGGGGTCGGTAGTCAATGTGGATGATCGTTTCCTTCCTGAAAATGTAATGCTTCCATTATCGGCAAGCATGTACAATGCAATACATCTCTTTGTCATAAGTGGGATATTTTTGTACTGTGTTAGACAGTGTCTGACTTTGATATGCCACTGGATGCCCTTGTTGAGTAAGGACTGCCCCAATAGCATAGTCAGAGGCATATGTCTCGATCTCAAATGGTTGTTGCAAGTCTGGTAATGTGAGAACTGGGGCACAACAGAGGCGATGTTTCAATTCTACAAATTCCTTTTGCTAAGTTTCTGACCAAAATAATTTTTCTTTCACTCCTCCCTTGGTGACTTGACTCAAGGGCCAAGTGATATGAGAGAATCCCAACACGAGCCTGCGGTAGAAATTAGCAAGGCCCAGAAAGTTACGAAGCTCTGTTACAGTAGTTGGGGTTGGCCAATCTTGAATGAATTGGATCTTGGTTGGATCCACATGTATCCCACACTCATCAATAATGTATCCCAGATACTGAACCTGGGTCATGCCAAAAGTGCACTTGTCCAAATTGGCACACAACTTGTGCTGTCGTAATGTTTGGAGGACCTGTCGGATGTGGCGAAGGTGCTCTTCCCAAGTCTGGCTGAAGATCAAGATGTCATCCAAGTACACTACTACAAATGAGTTAGTGAATGGCTACAAGATGTCGTCCATCAGTCTCATGAAGGTTGCAGGAGCATTCATCAGCCCAAAAGGCATGACCAACCATTTGAAAAGGCTCTCCTTGGCTTTGAAGGCAGTCTTCCACACATCGGTCGGTTTGAACGGTACCTGGTGATACTCGGAATTTAAGTCGATCGTGCTAAAATATTTTGCCCATTTAAGCTGGTCTAGGAGGTCATCAATCCATGGTATTGGGTACCTATTCCAGACGATGATCTTGTTCAGTGCCCGATAGTCAATACAGAGTCTCCAAGTTCCATCCTTCTTCTGTACCAACATGATTGGGCTTCCACAGGGCGATGAACTTGGCCGGATGTGACCCTTTTGCAGTAGCTCCTGAATTTGCCTCTTGAATTCATCATTCTCCAGAACAGAGCATCGATAGATTGGTCCATTGGGCAGTGGTGCACCTGGGGTTAGATTGATGGGGTGCTTGACTTGACAGTGGAGAGGCACCCCAGTGGGTGAGGTGAATATGTCCCGATACTCCTCCATGACCTTGTCCATTTGTTGTTGTCATGTGGAGGGGCCCTATCTGGAGGTTGTGGCCATGATATTATTCTTGCCCTAAGGGCTGATCATCAAGAAAACAAACTTCCTGTTTTTGGAAATGAGCTTACTACTTTGTTTTGTAGTAACCGAAGAGATAGCGGCAGGGGGCAGTACCTTTGGTATCCTATATAGATTACTTCCCAATGTAATAATAACAGCACGAGGCCAAGACTCATACACAGCATGTCACTTTCATAAGTATGGTTGACCTAATAATACATCACAAACATCAAGAGGAGCAATATCACATAATACCTCATCGGTGAAGGGCTTGATGCTGTAGGGAAGGCGACACTGCTAGCTGATGTGGAGATATTGTCCTTGGTGAAGCCACCCGATGGTTTATGGCTATGGGTGTGCTGTGGTCGAAAAACCCAACCACTTCATGACCTCTACTGAAATCATGTTCTTTTGGCTCCCACTATCAACAATGAACTATGGCAGGGAACCCTTTACCCACATCTGGGAGTGGAAAAGACACTCCTCCTCTGAATCTTCTTGTTCTTCCTTTTGGATCTTCGTGGTGGGAATGGTGGCATTGGGCTCTGCATCAATAATATTTTTCCCTCTGTCATTCCCCTTCTCAGGTTCTGATACAGTGTTAGAGTATGCAACTAATTTAGAAGCCTTTATCTCGACCACCAGTGACTGCTTAACCTGACACTCACTTGTGTTGTGAGTGGGGCTCTTATGGAACTCGCACCACTTTCTGGCTTCCTTCTTAAGCTTTGAAGTGTTGATATTTGCTTGCGGCTTTGGAAAGTTTTCTTGAGTGACCATGCCTTGGTTGTTTCCTTGGTTTTACAGTTTGTGGGCACCTTTCCCTTGCTTCTGATTCGCAGATCCAAGGTCTCACTTTTTCTGTTTGAATTTTTGCTCAATTTTGGCAGCATACCGTTATGCTGTGTCAAGCGAGGAGATGTCGAGGAACTCCATTTCCTCCTGAATGTATCTGTGCAGACAACTGTGGTACTTTAGCACCAAATGTTTCGCTAAATATTTTATAGCCAACTTGGTGCGTAGGGTATGGAATAGATTCATCAGCCCATGCACATCTTGATCTCTTTGCTACCATAACGTAGTCCATTGGATGTACTTGTCCTCATAGCTCCCCACCGAAGAATATTGTCCCTTTCTGGCATCTTAGAAATAATTCCAAGTGGGTACAACCAAGAACAGAGAGGTTTCCTCCTCATCCTTTCTCTCATAGTAGGTTTCCCACCAGTCCTTGACATGGGGGGCAGCTTTGAGTAGAGAAAAAGTAATATTTTCCTGGTCAGAAAAGTCATGAATTGAGAAATATCATTCTAATAGATCCAACCATCTATCTACGGTGTCTGCATCTATTCGACCATCAAATATGGGAATGTCGAAGTTTAATTGTACCTTAAAAGGGGTTGCGCCTCTAGAGTGGGTGCTAGATGCAGATGGGTCGCCAGTGGGAAGTCGTTGAAGGATCTGGATGAAGTTATCCATCATCGCGTTCCTTTATTTTTCAAGGGCCTAATTGAGAAACATTTTGATAGGATCTTCTACACCCTTGTCTTTCTTTTTGTCCCCCATGGGTGGTTGTCGGGATTTGCGAGGCTGATCTTGGAAAGGTTCAACCAGATCGAGCCCTAACTCTTTATATGCCGCCCTCGATGGGGACATGCAAAGAAGGATCGAGAAAGAGAAGATTGCTCTAATACCACTGATCTAGATTTATGCAGGAACACAACAGAATACACAAATAACCATAGAAGAAAATATGGAGAGGAAATAACACTTCATTTCATTAATCAATAACTGAAACTTGTTTACATACATAATGGAAATAAACTAGCTAGAGTGCTGGTAGCTTATCTCTGAGAAGA
>LPNX010418523.1:94657-151810 GCA_001517045.1 Pseudotsuga menziesii
ATATTTTGCGTAAAATTTCCTTATAGTAAACAATAGCTTTCAATCTCTTCATTTAAAGATATTGACAACAATTTGAATAACATCTGTGTTGTGTTATTACACCAAACTGGTAGTATATTTAGTTTTGTTGAAGAATTTGTATACAATTTGTCCATCGTTCTATCAGAAATATTCAGAATATACCATCCATGCTGACAGAGGTAACGCTGCTGATTTTATGACTACACTCCAAGGAATGCCGCGCTTCCCCTTTCTCACCATTCCTTTCACAAATGGCAACAGATTTATCACCACCCAAACGCTGCACAGGTACTCTGCAAATAGCTTGTCTCTCAACATGTCATATTTACCTGCCATGGATCGTACAGATCCCGAAATAATGGCTACCAAGTTTATAAACAACACTGTTGTCGGTGGAATGAACAATGCAGAAGAATCAAATGTAAAGTCACCCTCATTACACACATCCTCGTCTCCAGATGCCTTCGGAGTCACCACGAATGTTGTTTCAGAGACTCCTATTAATTTCATCAAAACATCGAACATGGCAAATATCCATGGAGATAAGCACTGGATCAGCCACATCCTTTGGTTATTCCACCACTCTGTAATGGAACCATCAATGCGACGAAATTCCCACAGCTTAAAGCCATAGGTTGAAACGAACAGTGCAACTGCGATTGCGAAGGCAGGCTCCGAAATCTGCAACATTAAGAAGTGATGCACATCAAGATCATGAAACTTAATAAGATAAAAACTCGTATATTGTATGGTATTTAGTAAATTTATATTGGCCTTACCCCTGGCAAGAATGGTTTTCCACTCAAGAGACAGAAAGCTGGCAAGATTGCATAGCAAAACGTTACCACTGACCAGATTCCCCATAGATTGAAATATGCATACACCATCCTCTGGCGTACCATAATCTTTCTGTGAATATTAAGGAACGGGCATAATCTGCTTAAGAATATTTCCATCATACCAGTAGCCCATCTCTTTTGCTGCACAAGACTGTCTGGACTATTTGCTGGTGCATTTCCCAGAAAGACCGGCTGCTCAGGCATGCAGCATACAGAATGCCAACCCAGGGAATGGACTTTGGACCCAGTCATAATATCCTCAACTGTGGATCCATACATCCATCCCATCTGCAACATACTTTCAGTTATTTGTTTCTTCTGTGATTTGTCTGGCTTATATTTTGTGGACTGTTTGTTCAAAATATGGAAATAGAAACAAGGAAAGCTAAATTCATTCTATAAATTGTCATTAACCGATGAATATACTCTTGTACGAGTGGAACTGGTCAATAACAGTTTATTGGTATTGACCAATGAATATACTCTTGCAGGAGTGGAACTGGTCAATAACAGTTTATTGGTATTGACGGGTGCATTTGGAATATTGAATAACAGTTTACGATTTTAAACTTCATCTTAAAAAGCTTTTGTAGTTCAAAGGATCTCATTTCTCTATTTCGTAAAGTCAAAAGGATCGGCGTTTGAAATTCAAAGGATTTCATTTCTCTATTTCGATAGAGATAAATTAAAATGGATCTATACTAACTAGCATCTAATTCGTTATCTATTATTAATTTAATTTAACAAATAATTTTAATTTGAAACAGTGTTTTTAATTTGAAATAGTGTTCTAAATATTATTAGATATAATTTTAAAATTGGAAAAAAGTAAAGTAGTTGCAATTATTATAAAATTAATATTTAATTTAAATTGCTTTATTATTAACTTAATTATACAAAATTTAATATAATTTTTAAACATAATTTAATATATTTTTCATTATAATTTATTATGCATAAACTTTTACTATAAAATAAAGTGAGTATTATTGATATCCATGCTTATCTATATATATATATATTCTTACTTGTTTATATATATATTAAAAATATTTTTTAATATTTAAATCCATGTTTATCTATATATATTCTTACTAGTAAAAATATTTTTTAATATTTAAAATGTTTTTATTAATTTATAAAGTTTAATATGTATCAATGTAATTTGAAATTTAAATTTGATATGATGATGTTGATGGTTAATGTCTACTAAGACCTAACTTTGTTCTATCCTTTTCACCCATGGTATTTGCCCAACAACTAGTTTCACTATAAAGCTCATGAGAGTTTGTTCTTATACTTATATTAATTTTTTTATTTGAATTAGTTAAAACAAAGAGATACTTTTAAAAGTCTTGATGGCAGATCCTTTCCACCCATGGTGTTTGCCCAACAACTAGTTTCACTATAAAGCTCATGATAGTTTGTTCTTATAGTTATATTAATTTTTTTATTTGAATTAGTTAAAACAAAGAGATACTTTTAAAAGTCTTGATGGCAGATCCTTTCCACCCATGGTGTTTGCCCAACAACTAGTTTCACTATAGAGCTTATAAGAGTTTGTTCTTATAGTTATATTAATTTTTTTATTTAAATTAGTTAAAATAAAGAGATACTTTTGATCTTCTAGAATAAGGTTCATAACCTCTTTATAATATCTTAACTTTTTTTAAACTCTAAATTTGTATAGCACTATATTTATATAAATAGTTTTACAATATAATTAATTTCTAACCTTTTTATCACTTTGTATTATAATTAACACTATATATTATTATATCAATGTAATTTAAAATTAAAATTTAATATATATTTATAAAAGTATGTCTTACATTATAATTAATTTCAACATCTTAACCTTTTGTATTATAATTAACACTATGTATTATAAACTTTTTGAAAGTTAGATATTGAACACTATCCCATGAGATAAACATGTGTTTTAGCACACCATCCCATGTGATAAGTCGGAGTTTTAGCACAGGGTTAACATGGATTTGGTCTAATCTGTTACTGAATGTCATATTCTTATCTTTGAATGTCACATGTTGCAAATAGGGTCTAAGAAGAAGGTTTACATGACTGAAAATAGGGTTTTAGCCACGATTTACATGCATTTGGTCTAATCTACATTATTGAGCTATGACTACCTTAGTGGTCTCTTGTTCAGATTTTTATCAAGGTAGCGATCATGAGACGGCCTACCTCTTTACCCCAGGCGGTGTTGGTTTCATAGCTGCAGCCAGAAACGTTTAAGGCGCCATCTATAGCCGATGAAGTAGAAGAATGGATACTGTATTGGGTATCTCTCATAATCGTCTCAGCAGATGCCGCAAGAGCAGAAGATGATCCGAATATACTTCTGAGAACATCAAAAGACCAGGAGGATGCTTTTAAATCGTGGAGCACTGCCCAAAACGCATTAAAAGAACACAGGTTAATACCTATCCAGTACATTGTATCCTAATCAATCCACTGAATGAAATAAAAAGCAGTTCATCAAAGAATTTGTTCTTATGAGTGTAAGATACAAAATGGCTTGGCCAGGTAGTAACTACACACTAGCTGATGCAATTAAGGCAGCCAGTCTTAGAATCCTTACCTTGTGCATAATTTCGATATTCTCTTACATCCTTAGAGTTGTTATGTTGATCTGTAGTTGGTGGTACTCCATATAACGCTTTTCTTCGATGAAAGCAGCCCGTTCCGCAATAGAGAGGACCTTGGAGTCCATTCGTTCCTTTCCACATTGTCTGTAGACACAAACCCCATATTTAGTTTACATATACTGATATAGACTTATCAATAAAATGGAAACAAATTAGATATATTCTTACTACTGTGACCGTATAAAACGGTTACTCACGCTTAGATATATTCTAGACTGGTTCCCAAAGGGATCATCCTTGATGGCTCCATGGAATAACTGGGGAAATTGTACAAAGCCACACTCTCTTTCGGACTTACAGTCAAGGAAAAGGCACATAGCGTGTTGAATTGCCTTGGAGTCGCTCACAAACATATCGCAGTCGAGATTTAGTATAAATGGTGCGTTTGTCATTACTCCGGATACTCTTGCCTGGAATATATATTAATGATATTAGAGAGATCAGGTAGTGTACATGGATTATTGATATTATCAATATAACAAACTAAAAAACAATAAAGTTGTTTGTATACTTCAAAAACTAGTCATTGAAATAAATTTTTTCACCGGAAATGACCAATGTCCACCTTAAGCCTGAGGAATCTACCCCAAGGAATCTGCTATCACTCACAAGGAGCCCTGACCTGAACAGGCTCAGGAACTTCCTGTTCAGAAACTGAAGCAGGGGCTTTTCAACTTGGGCTTAACTAAGATCCCTGAGTTCAACAGGGTCACGAATTGAACTTTGGCATGGACAGGTCAGCTTGTCAAGTGGAGAGCAACTCACCAACTAAACTAGCCATTAAGACTCTCTCATCATAAATATATTTATGAAAACCTTTTTATTAATAGTCAAATTAATGTAATTTTATAAATATAAATAAAAATAATTTTTTATTAATATATATAAAAAATTGAATCACCTCATGATAGAAATAAATCTATAATCGTTTAACAAAAAAAATTGAATTATAACAATATAATTACCATAACATTCATTGCTCCAGCTTTGTAATGGTTATTGATCTTAGGCCGCTTTTCTCTAGCAACATAAACTACATGAGGCAGGAGATCGTCGTTATCTCCTTGGTTTTCATATATAACCTGTATATAAAACATTGACTCCATGAAAATGAAAATGAGGATTAAACAAATGATAAGAGACGCCATTTCTATTAACATCCCAAGCTTATAATTCTCAAGAGTCCCTCCTTTGGTGTAATTTTAATCACCTTGACTACACTGGAATGGTTGCGAACATCTGAGCTTCCATGAGCGAAACCTTCCAGACATATCGAGTCTAATGGGACTTCCTGCGTCTCCAATGCTTTTGTAATTCTCCTCTTCAAATCCTCATATTCATCCTTAAAAAAACGTTCAAAAATGTCAACACAAATCACAATTTCATAGACAAATTAACTAGTACCTCCATGAACACGTTATGTACCTTTATCAACTGCCATTCTTCGACAAAGTTCGTATCAAGAATCTTGCCCTGTTGGGAAGAACTTTCGTTGGAAAAATACACAAATGGTGCCCTCCTCTCTATACCGAATTTCCTGCAAAACGGTACCCATTTTTTGGCAAATCTTAAAGTTTCTACAAGAGAATAGAAAGTGATGGGAGAAGCACCGTCGTCTGAGACATAGCATGCGAATTTTTGGACTGGATAATCGATTGCAAGTATTGAAAGAACGGTGTTGGCAGTTGTTATAGCAGGCTCCTGGAAAGGATCTGTTGTTGTTATAATTATGTCCACAGGAGGAAGCTTTGAAGTAGATTCTCCACTATATCTGGAACATTAAAGAAAATGTTAAAAAAACATAAAACACCACATCTATATTACAAACCCTATCACACTATACAAAAGAAGAAAAACAATGAATATCTGTTACGACGACAACAAAAGTATCGCTCCTTTTTATATATATCCCTAATATCTACAATTAGTGTACTTACAGGTTGTTATCGCTAAGAGATTCAATAGATTAAGACGGTTAATGGTATTGACCTGTGTGCAAGTCTCTTTGGGTACGTTTTACAGTCAACGAGCAGCCATCTCATGTTGCACTCAAGAATCCACTGGAAAGCAAACCAGAGCTCACAGGCAAAGGCTAGAGTCCAAACCCCATAAGATTCATCAAGGGGATTCAACAGACGATAGCCCAAGAAGGACAACAGAAGTGCGAAGTGAAGGCAAGCATAAGATCGATATAGTTTCGGCTTCTCTACAATTTTCTCATAGAGAGGGCGA
Source organism: Pseudotsuga menziesii (assembly GCA_001517045.1). Taxonomy (NCBI): domain Eukaryota; kingdom Viridiplantae; phylum Streptophyta; class Pinopsida; order Pinales; family Pinaceae; genus Pseudotsuga; species Pseudotsuga menziesii. The sequence goes on from LPNX010418523.1 coordinate 100,419, forward strand.
TTAGTGACATTTAATCCATTCTCCTGCATTCTCATATCTAAACTGTTATCTGTTGACTACAGCAACCAGCCAGTGTAAGCTAACGCATAAATTGAATAGATAGTTTGATTATGGAGATTATCATGGATTGATTTATATAGGAATTTCCATTGAACCCTGTTATCGCTCCCCAATAGCTACCAATTAATAATGAAAGAATAGTTTTTAAGTTTTCAATAGTCTATTTTTCTTCTTTTCCATAGCTTAAAGTCCTTGAGGCGTTGGGAAGTTTGGTGTAGGGCAACTTGGGATTTTGGGAAAATTTTTGCACTAAACTCACGTTTTAATTATTTAGGTGTTTTCAAATTAAATAATTAATAATTATTTAGGTGTTTCCAAATTAAATAATATTTTAATTATTTAAGTGTTTCTAAACTAAATAAGATGTATTAGTCATTTTAAGAATAGAGTATGAATATTATAATTAAGATTTAATTTAATTTATGATATAACTACAGTCATTTTAAGAATATAGTATGAATATTATAATTAAATTTATAATATAATTAAATAAAATGTATCTCATTTAAAAAATAGAGTATGGATACTATAATTAAAATTTAATTTAATTTATGATATAATTAAGAATTTGATAAAAAAATATTATATATGTATATAATGAGATGACATATAACTCTACACCAAATAAATATACACAACTTCAAATTAAAACCAAGATTTTTCTATAATAAAATTCTTCAGGTGAATTAATATATAAATATATAATATTTTATAGTAAAAATAAATTTATTTCCTTTCCTATGCTTTGTTTTTATACCATAAATTTTTATTTAAAATATTATAAACTTATTAAATTCAGATGCATAACTCACCTATGATTAATTAAATATTCAAAGTGCAATGTAAATTTTTTTAAATAAATCATTTAATAATTATGTTCAAAGTGACATAAAACTTATTAAATTTGGTTACATGAAGTCATGCATGATATAATTTTACAAATTTACACAAATTTTATATAAAATTGAAATGTAAATTTATTATTATATAATATTATTTATTTAAAAATCAGTAAAAAACATAATGTGTAAAATATTAATAAAAACAAAATTTAATAAAACTTAATTACTAATTAAATATATGGAATAATTAATTTCTGTTTGTTTTACTATTTATATGTTACTTCAAAATATAAATTTAATAACTTTTAGTAATATAATCTTAAATATCAAAGTAACATAAAACTGATTCAAAGTAATATAATTTTTAATAATTATATTCAAAGTAATATAATTTTTAATAATTATAATTTTAGTAGTTGGAGTTTGGTTGAGGTTTGTGAACAATGTGGTCATAATTCACAATACAACATGAAAAGTTTTGAACAACCAATGTCGTATTTTAATGCGTCACATCTTGGCCATTGTCGTAATGTAGCATGACCTTTCACCAAGGTCATAATGTGACATAACCCTTGATAAACGCCGCAATGCTACCCTTTATAAACATCACAATGTGACATAATCCTTAATGAATGTCGAATGCCACATTATTCATGTGTCACATCTTTGGTCGTGTCGGCATATACTCGACACTATAGCCAACCATGTTTGAATTTAGTTTGACAATAGCCATGAACTTGGTTAACCATGACTGACTTTAGTTTGACCATAGTTAGCTATGGTTGACTTTACTGAACCACGTGACCATAGTTTATAGTGCAACGCAAAATCTTCTAAACATCAAATGGGTCAGTACAAGAAGATGAGGGGCCTTTTAGATGCAATCCTACTTTTCAAAAACATGATCACATTACATAAAAATACAACACGTTTGTGGCTACATAGCACTTGCTATGGTTCAACCCAAGCCTGACATTTCATGGGACATGTAGGATAGAAAAACATATCCCATACGTGTTATGTAACTACAAAACGTGTACGCAATATGTAGTTATAAATGTCCGTGAATATCAGGTTGAACGAGAGCGAATTGGGTGCTGTGGACTATTGGAGGAGCTTGAATTAGTTGGAGGCGAGGAAAATCCACCAATCAATTGTCATCTAATCACGTAATTCATTCACCTGTAGCATTTTTTTTGTCAATTCTAAACCTAAAATACGGTTTTTAAATAGTTTAAAACAACCAAATTTTGCATTATTTAGCAAATTGGAAATAACCCAGTCACTAATTAAATTCACATCTCCCTCAACCAAGATGAGTGAATAATTACAAAGAATTCCTTCTCAAGAACTCAAGAATTTCTAATGCATCCAAAAATTGAAAAATATAGAACTCCTCCCTTTATGCAATGTATCCATCCACAAGAAACCCAAATTTCCAACCCTCAAAGGCCATTTCCCCATGATACTAACTGAACAAGTTTCCTTCAAAATGGCCATAACAAGTTGAAATGCATGCACAAGCGTGAATAGAAAAAATGCAGAAAAAATTAGTAACTTGGTTTCTCAAAACTTCATCACAATCATTTGTCCATGAACATAATCAAAATTTCATCAGAAGTGTATGTACTTATACATTGCCTCTTAGTTAAGCACCCTTAACTAAATGCGAAAACACATTAACAAAGTGCCTCTCGGGCCCGCCCTTTTAAACATAAAACCATGCATTATATAAAATCAATAATATATATATATATATATATATATATATATATATATATATATAAACAGAGTTAAAATATTAACTATGACTACTTTTATTCCTTCAGTTTTAGCAGCCACTGCCATTTTTCCATTAAAATATTTGCACTTCTTGGTTATAGCACCCACCTCATTTGTGTTTTAATTATACCATCCTCGACACTTTTCTCTTGTTTTGCGCATATGACTTACCCTTTGTGCCTTGGCCTTATCATAATGACAAAAAAAGTTGAAATATACGAACCTTCTCACTGTGATATCGAATTACAAGTCAACACATCCTGACACCACCATACGACCCCGGTATTCATCACACCGTCGAAGAGTTCACAATCATCATGTTGTTCTGACTCTACCTCTATTGAGCTACTAAAAAGCTAATTAATTAAAGGTTATCACCTAAACTAAATAGAACTTGAATTCTACTTCTTTTATCCTATAAACATAATAAAGCAAATTAGAAACATGTGATACCCTAGGTATCCCTAAGATCCCTTGACCTAGCAAAGACATAAATGACTTTACTCAAACAGTCTATGCCCGTGCATCACTAGGTTTATAAACCATTTTTTAAAATAGCAAAAACTATGGGTAATATATTTCTACATGTCGAGTCTCTAAGCTCATATACAACCAATTGTATTCCAGTCCACAAATTCTCCATTTTTCCATGTCACTTTTGGTTGGTTTCCATGTTTATACAACAATGGAAATGGACCCATGAACTACCTAGAGTGCATTGTGAGAGTGTTCCCAACCATGATCGAGTCAATTATATTTAGAGGATTGGTGGCATCCCCGTATCACCCATTTTCTTGCCTCACATGTCCTACTAGTCCCTTTCCCCTTTCTTTTACATATCCAAGGGACATAAAGGCCAAAACATGTCAAAATAGCACTCCTAAATTCAAAGAAGTTTAAACCCAAGTGTGCATGGAAAAGTCACCAATGAGGGTTAAGAAGTGCCTTAACTTCTAGAAAGAAGCTGAACGAAACTTACTATTTAATTGTTAAATGTTTAATTTTAAGTTTTAAATGTATGTAAGTGAATGCCATTAAATTGAGTAGAGTTTGATTTAATTTACATTTTCAATTTTGAAGAGACGTCATTATATACCATTTATATGTTTCTAATGATTTTCTTATTGATGTTTTTATTGTAGTTGTGACCATGGACACAAATGCTGAAATACTGATTGAGCTTTCCCACTTGAGAGGACTTAGTATGGATTTTAATGGTGGTGACAGGATTCACTGTTCACTTGCATCCACTTTGGATCCAATTGTTGATAGTATTTCATTATCAAGCAACATACTATATGATATTACATCATATAGAGAAAGAAAAAGACAAGAGTACGCTGATGGGCTTGACTACAATGCAATCAAAAAGTTGAAAATAACCAAAGAGCATATATTTTCATTCTTTAGGGACCCTCGCATGGGGGAAATCCCAAATGCAAATAGGTCTCATATCTCTATTGTGGTGCACATTTAAGCCATTTGTTGATAACTTGATGGCTAGATGGTATATGCTTTTTGATACACCACCACATGACAACATGGAAATCTCCTTGTATTTCCTTTGAAATAATTATGTAGAGTTCATGTAGGGTAAACATGTAAACTATTTTGATATATGCAGTTTCAGGGGATCGGTGGGGGGATGCCCCAAAACTGACCCAATGATAGGATTCGAGACCTTGATTGCCCTATCCCTGCAACTTGTAGGAAGTTTCCTAGGCCATATGTCCCACCTTTACATCGTGTTATTCGACAGACACGTGATGCATATTTGAGTTTGGCACGGGTAGTTGTTTATTATAGCACTATGGTTCAGCATATGGGTGAGGAAGGGACATCTATCCCTGGTGTGGTACATACACCAGGTCATCATGGTGTAGGACCATCTTCTAGTGTAGTACCACCCACTAGTGCAGTACTCCCCTCTAGTGCAGGACCATCTGCTAGTGCAGCACCATCAGCACATCCCCAGCCTACTTTTGAGCCTCACAAGTGCACATCATGTGGTTGTCCTTGCTATGGTCTTTCCTCAGATGTTGTCTTTAGTGGATTTTTGAGTGATGTATGTAGATGGTTAATTGTAATAAATTCTTCATTTATTTTCCTCTTTGTACACATATGTATAGTTTAAGTTAATATATTAATTTTGTGAACTTGCAGTTGATGCTTTCTGCTGGTAGCGATGCCCCAGAGTTTCATGTTCCACACTCTACAGAGGGGCATGACATTCCATCCACTGATCCCTTGGTTGGTGGGGAGATTCATATAGTTCCCATTGACGTATCTCACACCAAGGTAAACATTTTAAAATTTCAGTTTTTTAATACTTGTTAATTTGTTAATTTCCACATACTGTATATGTTAGTCCACTAATGCTATCTACTGTCTAAAATTACAATTATTAAACTTGTAGATGCCAGATCCTTCATGGGGGAAAGTAATGATGGAGGTAGAATCCGTGGTCGTATCGACCGAGGAAACATATGGGCTCCAGGTAAACAATTAAAAATGTCATTTTTTAAATACATGTATTTTCGTTGAATCATGCATGTCTAACTACATGAACACTTGTTGACTATAAGCACCAACCGAAACACCTGGACCATTTCCTGGAGTTGTATATCCTCATAGGCCATACATGAACAAGGTTCATGTGTATATGAGATAGCCTACTCCTAGCAAGACTCCAGTTATCCATGACCATGGAGCTACTTATACCATGGTAATGTATATCCTTCGATGATATTTCTTGGTTAACTTGAAATCCAGTGCATAAAATGTTTTTTTAATGTTTGATTTGCATGTTTACTACATCATGAGCTAGAGTTTACTATTCAAAACCTCACAGGGATGGTTGATGCAGTAATCAGTGCTACATCTGTAATGGAAACAAGTCACACAGAGGTACAACTATTTCAACATGATTGTTACGTAGTTTATTATTATTGGCATATGTTTATTCATGCATTTGGTGATTATAGCCACCAGCAGCAACAGTATTTCCTGCCCCCTCTGGTTCAACCATGGATGTGGCCATCCTTGACGTTCAACTAACAACTCCATATTCTACACAAGGAACACAATCCCCTTTTTCAAAGTCTCTCGCTGAGGTGAGATGTCCATTAATGACCAATTGTTTCATGCAATGTCCATGAACATGTTGATAATTGTTGAGTTAATTTACATATGGTATTTTATTGAGCTAATGTATTAGTACATAGTTAGTTGAATTTAACAATTGATATTTAATTTACAGGATCCACAGATGCACACTGCTCCTAGAGTTGCGCCTAAAGGATCAACATCGAGAAAGAACAAGAGGAAGCTTGAGTTTTGATGTGTCTTATGGGATATGTACATTTCAACACATGTACATGTGGCTTGGATAGTTTTGGATACATGTACATGTGGATTGGATAGTTTTGGATAGTTTTGGAGACATGTACTTCTGGTTACTTTTGGATATATATGTACTTTTAGAGACATGTACCTTGACATTTTAGTTATAAATCAATGATAGATTTCACTTTGAATTTGTTCTTTGGTTTCCACATGTTCTTGTGTCAATCAATTGTATTGATTTGTGTGGATTGTCTATTACTTATGAATGCACTATGTCAAAATAAAAAACTATTATATTTAAAGGTTTCAATGATCTCACTACATGCACACTAATTGGATATCTAATTAGAAATTGTGATTTTGGATGATCATTACAAGTAAATTCAAATTTATTCCTCGTGTAATTTAATAAATCTAAGTGCAATACAATGCATTTCAAGGTTTCAATGAACTCACTACATGCACACCAATTGGATATATCTAATTAAAAATCATGAGTTTGGATGATTAAATTACAATTTAAGTCAATGCTCAAGTGTAATTTAATAAAACTAAGTACAATACATGCTTCACATTTCATCAACGACCAACAACACTATCATGCACCCAATGACTAATCACTCAGCATTAAAGGAACTGGAATAGAATCCAAAGACCAAGAAGCAACTTCATGAATCAATATGATTTGAAGCATAAGTCCACCAGATTTGAAAAATTTGAGTTGGACATTAGATTGATTCTAAATTGAGTTGTGACAATAAGATAAGATTAGGGTTAGTATTAGGGTTTCCCTGGTAGGGTTATGGTTATGGTCCATGCATGTTAAACAATAAAGCCTAGTTAGGGCAATGATTTTCCAAGTTTGACCCTCCTTGGCATGAAATGCATTGTCCAAGTTTGACCCTCATTGGTGTGAAATGCATTGTCTCCTACTAAGTGAAACCCTAGTTTCAGAAACCACCATATATGGAGCTCGTTAGGAAATGGACAGGAGGGAGAGGCCCCTACCTAGCTAAAATCCCATGTTACAAATCCAACAGAATTGACAGTTCATTGATCGAAGGCTCAAGCATCAATCTATGGCGAGTTGTCGATCACATCCAGATATTGTTCAAGGACACTTGGTGGACTTATGCTCGGTGCGCAAAAAATGTCACATAGCCGCAATTTTGAATTCCTTCAACTTTAGCTAGCTTGTTTGGGCATGGGAAATATGGCAATGCCAACCATATCCCCACCATCAGTGGATTTCCATGTTTGTCCCTCAATGGCATGGAACGCATTATCCCCTACTAAGTGAAACCCTAGTTTCAGAAACCACCATATACAGAGGTCACTGGGAAATGGACAGGTGGTAGAGGCCCCCCACTACCTAAAATCCCATGTCATGAATCCAACAGAATTGATGGTTCATCAATTGGATTCCCGAGCATCGATCTATGGTGAGTTGCAGGTCACCTATAGATATCGTTTAGGGACACTTGGTGGACTTGTTGCCGGTGCGCAAAAAATGTCACAAAGCCACAATTTTGAATTTTGTCAACTCCTACTAGCGTGTTTAGGCATGGGAAATATGGAAGCACTAGCCACATCCTCACCGTCCCTGCATTTCCAAGTTTGGACCTCGTTCGCAGGAAATGCATTGTCCCCTCCTGAGTGAAACCCTAGTTTCAGAAACCACCATATTCAGAGTTCATTCAACAATGGACAAGTGGGAGAGGGTCCCCCATAGTTAAAATCCCATGTCACAAATCCAACGGAATCAACAGTTCATCAATCAAAGTCCCGAGAATTGATCTATGGCGAGTTGCAGGTCACCTCCAGATACCGTTCAGGGACACGTGGTGGACTTGTGCCCAGTGCGCAAAAAATGTCACGGAGCTACAATTTTGAATTTTGTCAACTCCTGCTAGCATGTTTGGGGATGGGAAATATGGCAACACCAACCACATCCCCACCATCTGTGTATTTCCAATTTTGGCCCTCGTTGGCGTGAAATGCATTGTCCCCTACTAAGTGAAACCCTAGTTTCAGAAACCACTGTATTTGAAGGTCATTGGGGAATGGGCAGGAGGGAGAGCCCCCCCCCCCCCCCCCAGCTAAAATCCCATATCATGAATCAAACGGAATCAACGTTTCATTGATCGGAGGCCCGGGCATCAATCAATGGAGAGTTGCAGGTCACCTCCAGATACCGTTCAGGGACACTTGGTGGACTTGTGCCTAGTGCACAAAAAACGTCACAGAGCTGCAATTTTGAATTCCATCAACTCCTGCTAGTTTTTTTGGGCATGGGAACTATGGAAACACCAACCACATCCCCACTATCCATGGCTTTCCAGGTTTGGACCTCATTGGCATGAAATGCATTGTCCCCTACTAAGTGAAACCCTAGTTTTAGAAACCATCATATTTGGAGGGAATCATGCAATGCATAGGAGGGAGAGTTCCCCCCCCTAGATAAAATATGACATCAATAATCCAAAGGAATCGCTGGTTCATCGATCGAATTCCCGAGCATCGATCTATGGTGAGTTCTAGGTCACCCCATATACTGTTCATGGACACTTAGTGGACTTGTGCTTGGTTCGCAAAAAATGTCACGGAGCCACAATTTTGAATTCTGTCAACTGGTGCAAGTGTTTTTAGGCATGGGAAATATGGCAACGCCAAACACATCCCCATTTTCCATGGCTTTCCAAGTTTGGCCCTCATTGTTGTGAAATGCATTGTCCCTACTGAGTGAAACCCTAGTTTCAGAAACCAACGTATTCAGAGGTCACCGGGAAATGGACAGATGGGAGAGAGCCCCCTTAGCTAAAATCCCATGTCATGAATCCAATAGAATCAAATATTCATCAAATGAAGGCCCGAGCATTGATCTATGGTGATTTTCACATCACCTCCAAATACCGTTTAGGGACACTTGGTGGACTTTTGCCCGGTGCACAAAAAATGTAACAGAGTCGTAATTTTGAATTCCGTCAAATCCTGCTATTGTGTTTAGGGATGGGAAATATGGAAACACAAACCGCATCCCCACCTTCCATGGCTTTCCAATTTTGTCCCTCATTGGCATGAAATGCATTGTCCCCTACTGAGTGAAACCCTAGTTTCAGAAACTACCATGTACAGAGGTCACTAGGTAACGGAAAGGTGGGAGAGGGATCCCTATAGCTAAAATGCCACATCATAAATCCAACAAAATCAATGGTTCATCGATCGGAGGCCCGAGAATCGATCTATGACGAGTTGCAGGTCACTTCCAGATAGGGTTCAGGGACACTTTGTGGACTTGTGCCCAGTGAGTAATAAATGTCACAAAGACGCAATTTTGAATTTTGTCAACTCTTGCTAGCATGTTTGGGCATGGTAAATATGGAAACACCAATCACATAACCACCATATGTGGCTTTCCCAATTTGGCCCTCATTGGCGTGAAATGCATTGTCCCCTACTAAGTGAAACCCTAGTTTCAGAAACCACTGTATATAGAGATCACCAGACAATAAACAGGTGGGATATCCCCCCCCAGCTAAAATCCAATTTCATGAAGCCAACAAAATCGACTGTTCATTGACTGGAGGCTAAAGAATCGATCTATGGAAAGTTGCAGGTCACCTCCAGATACCATTCACGGACACTTGGTGGACTTGTTCCCGATGCGTAAAAAATGTCACAGAGCTGCAATTTTAAATTCTGTCAACTCCTACTAGCGTGTTTCAGCATGGTAAATATGGAAACGCCAACCTCATCCCCATCATCCCTAGATTTACAAGTTTTTCCCTCTTTGTCATGAAATGCATTGTACCTTACTGAGCGAAACCCTAGTTTCAGAAACGACCGTATTCTCAAGTCATCGAGAAATGGACAGGTGGGAGAGGCCCCCCCCCAAACTAAAAACCCACATCATGAATACAACAGAATAAACGGTTCATCAATCAGAATCCCGAGCATCGATCTATGGCGAGTTGGAGGTTACCTCTAGATACCATTCAGGCACACCTGGTGGACTTGTGCCCGGTGCCCAAAAAGCATCACAGAGCTGCAATTTTCAATTTCGTTAAGTAATGATAGAATGTTTGGCGATGGTAAATATGGAAATTCCGACTGCATCCCCACCATCCATGGCTTTCCAAGTTTGGCCCTCGTTGGCATGAAATGCATTGTCCCCTACTGAGTGAAACCCTAGCTTCAGAAACCACTGTATTCAGAGGTCATCGGGCAATGGACAGAAGGGAGAGGGCCCCCCTAGATAGAATCCCACATCATGAATCAAACGAAATCGATGGTTCATCCATTGGATTCTTGAGCATCGATCTATGGAGAGTTGTAGGACACCTCCAGATACTATTCAAGGACACTTGGTGGACTTGTGCCTAGTGTGCAGAAAAAGTCACAGAGGCGCAATTTTGAATTTCGTCAACTCCTGCTAGCGTGTTTGGGCATGGGAAATATGGAAACACCAACTACATCCCCACCGTCCATGGATTTCCATGTTTGGCCCTCACTGGCGTGAAATGCATATTCCCCTACTGAGCGAAACCTTAGTTTCATAAACCACCGTATTTGGAGGTCACTGGGTAATGGACAGGTAGGAGAGTCCCCCCTTAGCTAAAATCCCACATCGTGAATCTGACGGAATCGATGGTTCATTGATCAGAGGCCTGAGTATCGATCTATGGTGAGTTGTAGATCACCCCATATACCGTTCAGGGACACTTCGTGGACATATTCCCAGTGCGTAAAAAATGTCACGAAGTCGTAATTTTGAATTTTGTCAACTCCTTCTAGCATGTTTGGGCATGGGAAATATGGAAATTCCAACTGCATCCCCACTATCCATGGATTTCCAATTTTGGCCCTCATTGTCATGAAATGCATTGTCCCCTACTAAGGAAAACCCTAGTTTCAGAAACCACCATATTTGGAGGTCACCGATAAATGGATAGGTGAAAGAGGCCCCCCCCAACTAAAATCCCATGTCACAAATCCAACAGAATCGAATATTCATCAAACGAAGGCCTGAGAGTCAATCTATGGTGAGTTACAGGTCAGCTCCAGATACCCTTCATGGACACTTGGTCGACTTGTGCCTGGTGCGTAACAAATTTCATAGAGACGCAATTTTGAATTCTGTCAAATCCTACTAGTGTGTTTGGGCATGGGAAATATGGAAATTCCAACCACATCCTCATTTTCCGTGGCATTCCAATTTTGGCCCTCGTTGGTGTGAAATGCAATGTCCCCTACTGAGTGAAACCCTATTTTAAGAAACCAGCGCATACAAAGGTCACAGGGCAATGGAAAGGAAGGAGAGCCCCCCCCCCTAGCTAAAATCCCACATCATGAATCCAACAGAATCAATGGTTCATCGATTGGAGGCCCGAGCATAGATCTATGGTGAGTTGTAGGTCACCTCCTAATATCGTTCAGGGACATTTTGTGGACTTGTGACCGGTGCGCAGAAAACATCACAGAGCCACAATTTTAAATTTGGTTAACTCCTGCTAGCGTGTTTGGGCTTGGGAAATAGGAAACCCCAACCAAATCCCCATCGTCCATGGATTTCCAAGTTTGGCTCTCATTGGCATGAAATGCATTTTCCCCTACTGAGCAAAACCTTAGTTTAAGAAACCACCATATTCGGAGGTGACTGAGAAATGGACAGGCTCGAGAGGCCCCCCCCAGCTAAAATCCCATGTCAAAAATACAACGGAATCGACGATTCATCAATTGGAGGCCCAAGCATCGATCTATGGCGAGTTGAGGGTCACCCCAGATACTGTTCAGGGACACTTGGTGGACTTGTGTCCGGTGCGCAAACAACGTCATGGAGCTGCAATTTTGAATTCTGTCAACTCCTACTAGTGTGTTTGGTAATGGGAAATATGGCAGCACTAACTGCATCCCCACCATCCGTGGCTTTCCAAGTTTGGCCCTCGTTGGCGTGAAATGGATTTTCCTCTACTGAGTAAAACCCTAGTTTTAGAAACCACCGTATTCGGAGGTCATCGAGAAATGGATAGGTGGGAGAGGGCCCCCCTAGCTAAAATCCCATGTCAGGAATCCAGTGGAATTAATAGTTCATCGATCAAAGGCCTAAGCATCGATATATGGTGAGTTGTAGGTCACCTCTAGATACCGTTCAGGGACACTTGGTGGACTTGTGCCTGGTGTGCAAAAAATGTCATGAAACCACAATTTTGAATTCTGTCAACTCTTGCTAGCATGTTTAGGCGTGGGAAATATGGAAATGCCAGCCACATCCCTACCATCCATGGCTTTCCAAGTTTGGCCCTTGTTGGCATGAAATGCATTATCCCCTATTGAGTGAAACCCTAGTTTCAGAAACCATCGTATATGAAGTTCATCGGGCAATGGACAGGCCAGAGAGGCCCCCCTGAGCTAAAATTCCATGTTGTGAATCCAACGTAATTTACCTTTCATCGATCATATGCACAAGCATCGATATATGGTGAGTTGTAGGTCACCTCCAGATACTATTCATGGACACTTGGTGGACTTATGCCAGTACACAAAAATGTCACAGAGCTGTAATTTTGAATTCCTTCAACTCCTTCTAGCGTGTTTGGGCATGGGAAATATGGCAATGCCAACCATATTCCCACCTTCCATGGATTTCCAAGTTTTTCCCTCATTGGTGTGAAATGCATTGTCCCCTACTAAGCGAAACCCTAGTTTTAGAGACCACCATATACGGAGGTCACCTGGAAATAGATAGGCGGGAGAGGCCCCCCCTAGCTAAAATCCCATGTCACAAATCCAATGAAATTAGTGGTTTTTCAATCGAAGGCTCGAGCATTTATCTATGACAAGTTGCAGGTCACCTCCAGATACTAGATCCTACATGTTAGATTCTTTATATAAATGTTTTATGGTTACCTTTATGCATTGAACTAATGGTTATAATAAAAAAATAACATGGTATAAGAGGTGAGCTGTCAAAAAGGAAATTAGACAATCCTTAAAACAAAAATTTATCGTTGTGGCATCTTGTTTCCATCATCCTTGTTTTATATATCGGTTGAAAACATTGACAATATTACCTACTTGAAAAATTAGGGTTTTAGTCTTGTAAGAGAGCCTATAAAGAACTTTGACAGGTATGACCAAAAGAGGTACATGTATGTACTCTAATGTTATTTATATCTTGTGAATGAGATCTTAAAATGTTCATATGATTTATTTATAGGGTTTATTGATCATATGTAAAATTTGGCATGTTCATTAACTTGACATACAAGAGAACTTTTGGCATATTTATAAACAACATTATGGAAAATTTCGCATATCAAGAACACAAAATTGACATATTCATAAGCAACATACATGGGAAAATCAAGATTATGTAACATACCTCATCATGCTAGATCCCACCTATTATAATACAACCAAGCCCTCCAAATCATCTCTTATAATGATGGTCTCCATTAGTCTATCATGTTCTGTATCTGGTAAGAAGTAGCGTGCCTTCGATCAATTTCCGCTAGGCATTGTTCATACCTAGAGGTTTGTACCAATGATTAAGTTGGTAAAGTGATACACACTTGCACATGGTTTGTAATCCATATAAACATATCCACCCTTCTTTCTTGCATTATTGTCATGTGTCAGGTATTCACCTTTAAGAACCATAGACCTGATTGGGAAGTGGTTGTTTTCATCGTCAGTCATGGACATAATGAGGTTTTTCTTTCCCTTTATATAACGTGCCAACCAGTAATCACCACCCCATTCACTATATTTTGAGGCAACCACTGCGCATATGCGTCCTGCATAATATGATTGTAGGTATATGATCAAATATTTTTCGTGTGATACAAGGCCATTAATGTGAGTTTGAAGACTATGTAAATAAACAAAAAAATGTTAAGGAAATGCATCATACCAGGTTGTACAAGGTCTGAGACATGATCAAAATCTATAGAAATAGATGATTGGTGTTGCACCTGGAAATCTCACCTTGCTTATCAGCCTCCATGAGAATTTCACTTTACCCTTTAACCTCCCAAAGAGCCTGGTTTGAGTCATCTTGGACACCTTTTTCCTTGACCTAGAAGGGATAGCACCTTCTTGTGTTTTGCACAGAGCATTGGTGACGCCTGTCCTAGTTGAGAAAAAAGCGCCATTGTCCCTCTTCTTTGGAAAAAACCCTAGGTTTACGCTCCTTACAGTCTTGCTAAAAGCGTCAATGGTCAATAAAAGGGAAAAAAAGATGTTTCTAGAAGCTTCCATATGGAATCCTTCATGGAATTAGTTCCTATATTCTTGGTAGAGGTGGAATTCACTTCCCTCATCTATATGGATATCATTCTATCCTTTCTGCAATTCATCTCATGGGCTCTAGGCCTATAAATGGAGCCTTCATGAGGAGAGTGAGGGAGGCTAGAAAAAGCATCCTTATGCTGCTAGTTTGAAGTCTGAATCAGAGGCAAAGTAGAGGTAGCTTGTGTTTGGAGAGGTCTTCATAGTTATAGGAGATTGTAGAAATTCTTGTTGAGACAGAAGCCATCGACATCAAGGCTTTTTGGTTGTACTTCTTTCTCATCCATATATTAATACAAAGACATTTCCCTTTCCTATATTTGAGTGTAGTTTTTGTAATTAAATATTATTGGATTCCTTGATCACCAATATGGATAGTCAATTATCATGATGAACTCATCGTTTTTGTTTGTCTGGTGATCTATTTGGCAGATACTAAACTATTGCAAGGACTTTCTCGAGAGAAGACAAGAAGACCCAAGGTTAAGGTATATTGTGTTTTAGGTTAATTGATTTGATTATTCAAGGAAAGTATATGTTATTGTGTCTTTTTGTTATGTAGTTGTGTTTTACATTGCAGATTGAACAAGCAGTGTCCACACTAGTTGAGAATTAATGATAACAAAAGTGGTGACCATACTGGGGAAATCCTAATCTAGTCAGATCTGGGGAAGATCCAGTCATATCTGGTGCAGATCCAGTCAGATCTACAAACTTTGCTAACCATTCCATCTATGAAGGTTATTCCCTCTCATTTTAGTTATTTCAGTTAACAATGTAAGTTATCTATCTTATGTTTCTGATATTTTGCCTCTGTTTTGAGTAGTTTTAACCCTTTTTTTTCAGTCAGCTCAGTCTTTCTGGTTTCTCTTGCAGGCTTTCAGTGTTTTCAGTTCACTATTGAACGACATCTTTCCTTGTGGTTGACAAAGCGACGATCCATCCCAGGGCAGGTTTTCCTTCTTTGGCAGGAGCGTCGACACTGCTTTCTCCTTTGATTGACAGAGCATTGATGATGCCTTTCTGTAGAAGGCTAGGAGCGCCGTAGCAGCATGGAATGCCCTGGTGCAGTTCCTTTTAGCATGCCGAGGTAGATCTTCAAAAACTGTTTGTCTGAAAATTTTGTTCAAAATCTTAAACTAGCATGTTCTCTGAAATTTTTTAGTGTGGTTTGCTTGCCTACTTGCTGTCTGATTTACTGGTTTTTGTGAGTCTGATTCTCTATTTGAGCTCAGATCCAAAACTTTTATATTTTTCATTGTCATAAATGAAAGAGAAAGCATAGTTCAGCTTTGGTTTTTAGTGAAGTCTTTGAAATTTTCCTTTTGAAAAGAAAGCCTATAACCTCTTCCTAGAAGATTAGTTTCTTTTTAGAAAAGACTGCTTTGTGTGCCTCATATTTTCTAGAAAAATACAAAAAGGATCATATTACTTTCCTCTTGTTTATGCTTGTGAAAAATTTTTGTTTTTCATTTGCATGAGTGATTTAGAAGGATAAGCCTTTTTGACATTGTAGCAAAAATCAGTTTTGCATGCACGTTGGAGGCTTAGTTTTCTTTCTTGCATTTTTCAGAAACTTTAGAGTGCTGGTTTGAAAGAGTTTTTTGTGTTTTAAAGGACTTTCTTTGCATTTTTTCTGGATCTTTTTTTGATTGTTGAAACCATGCTTTCCTTCAGTATATTGTTGAAAAGAAAAGAAGAAGGTTTCTCCTTTACCCTAGTTAGTTCTCATTGAAGTCAAAAAGTGCATTTGCATTTAGATTAATTTTCATTATTGGAGACAACATTCCAAAAAAATTCACCTAATCGTCCAGATAAAATTAATGGTAGCTTTAGGTCTAAAACTGTATAGAAACTTGAGTGATATGTTAGTTATGCGCTCGGGTGTCGTTAAGCATAGGAGATATCATTATTTGTCCACACTACAACCCGTGACTCGTGCGGTTCTTCCACGTATCATCTGTATATCGAACGACCTTTCTTGTACCCTTGAGGTATATAGAAAGGTACTTCATGTACTCGATTGTATATCAAAAATCCCCTTGTGAATGATTGTGCAATAGACAACACAACTACTGATTTGAGCTCCCATGTACCTTGCATATATCAGGAGACCCCACTAGGATACCCTGACCATCTGAGAAAAACCCTTTGGTTGTCTTGTGTGAATAAATACACCGAAAACAACATTCAAGGAGACTACTACGCATGTACCTCTGAGGTGTATCACGAGTTGCACCTACTTGAAAATCCTGGTGAGAGACCGACTATTCTGAACTCGTCTTGTCACCTAAGTCTGGTTATGACCTTTAGCCTTCTGTAGGTTTTGTTTGTGTGATTTTACTCTCTTTTTTATTTATATTAGGTAACTTTTACTCTCTGTTAGTGGAATTATTGCTAGTTCAGGACAATTTGTAGCTGTAGCAAAACCTGCAGTAGTTATCCCTCCTACCAATACCAATGTTGTACCCCCCCTATATAGTACATGCCAACCCTTAGGGGAAAAACCTATCAATAATATAGCATCTTGGGGATATACTTATCCAGGAACTCAACCACTATCGGCGGCTATTTATCTTGGAATGCCCTACCCTGGGAATGCTTTTGTACCTTGGGGACAGCCAAATTGGTCAAATGTCCCATACTATGGAGGAGATTTTGTTAATACTGCTGGAGGCTATGGTGGACCACCACCCGAAGGACCACCGCGAGGACTTGGAGGACCTGGAAGACCCAAAGGACCTATTGGACCATTTGGAGGAACACCACCACCTAGAGGTGGAGGAACACCGCCTGGAGGACCACCACCACCACCCCATGGAGGACCACCACCACCGCCACCGCCTTTCAGAGGGCCCCCTCCCTTGGGTGGCCCACCTCCCCATGGGAATTCTGTAAATCAACAACCTTTTCCACAAGCTTCGGGGGCATCATCCATACCCATCTATCAATTACAATATGGTCTTACTTGTTAGCGAATTCCATATCAGTACTACTAGTATCTATAACCAAATCAACATCTGCCATTTCTGGATACTTTAGATCTACCACACTTTTTAAGATTGATAAATGATCCAATCCATCATGACCCCTCTTGGCCTTCCATTCCTGTAAAGATTCCTTCAGATATACCCAAGTTTGATGGTAAACCCAGTGAAGATCCAAAAAATCATGTGATGACATTTCACTTATGGTGTTCATCCAATTCTTTGATGGATGATTCAATCCGTCTACGCATTTTTCAAAGAAACCTCAGTGGTATTTCCGCAAAGTGGTACGTTGAGCTACCATAACACTCTTTTTCAGATTTTAATGCCCTAGCAATGGCCTTTTTAACACACTTTCAATTTCCAATATGATATGAAAGAGGCACGGACCTACTGACCTCGCTTTGACAAAAGACATCTCCGATCATATCCATGAATAGAGAAGAAGATGAAGGTTGATTAAGTCCCCTATTCCTGATCAGTTGCTCGCTTATTGGTTTACAAAGTCTTTACTTCCACCTATTGCTAGAAATGTTGTTGTGGGTGGCGCTGTGACTGAGGAGCAAGCTATTAGCTATGCTCAATACCTAGATTTGTTCTATTCCCAGTCAGGCAATTTGTATGATCTGATTTCCCATGCTCCTTGACCTATGACAGATCCATCAAGAGCCACAACTGAACCACCCGCTGATGGCATACTTGCTTTAGTTCAAACACAAATTATGGCAAAATCTTCTAAAAGACTAAATCAAACCACCACTCCGTCCAATCAACAAGCACCACCTGCCAAAACTGCACCCTCTCCTATTTCTCCTGTTGAAGTAAACACGATCCAATCAACTAAATCTTCAGGTGAAAAGAAAAAAGGCAAAAATAAATCTAAAAAACCTGATAATCAATAGGAAGGAAATAAAACACAGAATCCAGATGCTGATTCAAAAGGTAAGAGAAAGGTAAAGTATCCTTATTTAATCTACAGAGGTGACCATTTTACAAAAGAATGTCCTCGCTGTGAGGAAGTTAGTAAATTTTTGAAAACTTCACCCACCCCAGCAGTTTTGAAAGATCCTTTCCCTTTCGAACAACAATTAATTGATAAAAAGTCCTTGAACAAAACTTCTTCGTCCACTGATGAAGTTTGCATGATGTCTAGTGAAATGGTGAACTTGAACACAAGATCACAAAGTTATGACCCTCCTCCAGAAAAGAAACTTGATGATGTTTCACCTGAAAAACCCTTAGTTTCCATAACACCCCCTAATAATGGTCTTCACATTGAAAAACCCATTAATTTTTCGCCCACCAAAGGGTACTCTACGTAAGTGCATAATTAATCCTAACGCTCGTGCTGCCCAATATTATAACATTGTTGAATATTTGGCTTAAGCACCTTGCGTTATGTCAGCTTTAGAGGTACTTCAAACTTTCCCAAATCAATGAAAAAACTTGCTTACCTCCCTTGGAGCTATGGATCCTGAGAATAGTAATATCATCAATTTCAAACTCGATGATCACAATATGAGGCTCTGTTACGGAGAGAAATTCCTATGACTTGGGGTACCACAACAGATAGCTTGACTCTAGAAATCAATCCTTCCCAATATGCAATAGAAATTAAATATCTAACACTAAAGGATCAGACGTCATACCTTATTCCGGATGGTTGAAGTAGATCCCCGTTGAGCTTTCCAACTTTAGCTTGAATTGATCATTCACTTCCTCAACAACAAGTAAACAATACAAGCATACTATATATATTGGTGTTAGATCTATTCTAGCATATATAATCAACAATGTATAAGCATTTGAAATAATCCATGGATAAAATATTCATTCAAACATACATTAATGGATAGGAAAAGATATTTCTATTAATATAAAATCAAAGATTACAATGGATACAACCTCTGTCAGCACATCTGCGAATCGGAGAAACTGAATCCCCCACTTGGGCCTCCACCACCTCAATCCTCCATCTATCGATAGCAAGCTCACAAGCAAAAGGTAAGCTTGTGAAGAACACAAAAGTGCTCCAAGGGACAAAGGGATGCAGACTCAAGCACAAGTTCTGGCAACAATTGACTGTAGTTTCTTTGCTCTTAATTCTCTTCTATGTCTTCAATGTATCAAAGAGTTCCTTATATAGCTTTTCAAAGAGGTAATGAAAGGTTGAATCCGAGCGATCTCAAGGCATATGGAAGGCCAGGAGTCAAGTGAGTAGGATCCATGTCAAGGAAAACTCCAAAAGGATTTGGATTTTGTACACATCCCGATGTACGCGGTTTTAGTGGTAAAACCTGCGTATATATGCGATTAGGGGTTTAAACGTCGCGTATATGAATTTACACATGTTTATAGGGATGGTCTAGGAAACATCAAAGGACAAAAAATGGTCCAAGGGGTCTAAGGAGTCTGCAGAGGGATAGGGGAAGGCCATACAAGTGTGATTCACCTGCTATAACAGATGCCCCCTATTGTGTGAGGTCAGAGGGGTGATACGATGGTCGAAATACATTATAAGTCCATCCCAGAAGTGGAGTGATGAAGGATCCCAAATGGAATACCAGCCACCCAATCAACTTAGTACAATGATACAACTCTGCACATAACTCCAAATACATCTAATAGTCCCGGATACATAAGAGTACAATGGCCATGAATAGGCATGATACAAAATATCACATAAGTGGTCATCGCCATGTACAATATACATAGATCATAATCTCCATGATGAAGATATACAAAGGATCATGATCTCCATAATGGATGAATATATACAATGGATCACGATCTGCATAATAGCTGGAAATGTCTGACATATACTGGAATCAAGTCATGGGAGCTGAAATCTCATGAACACTGGCACGATCAAGGAGGTAGCATATAAGAGATGCCACCAATCTGGAAGGTCTTCTACACAAACTGCTATGAGTACATGTACTAGTATTTGAATAGAGATGTCGAGGTCAAACATAGTAGTCCATCATCTGATTACCAGTCATTGATGTATACCGTTAACAGATGCGCGATAAACCACCGATAATGAAAATGGGAATCAAGGTACTAGAGTGCAAACTTACAAGTGTGAATAAATGTGTTGAGGTCGAACACTTGAGAGGATCCATCGATCAGGGGATGTTGATGTATTCCCAAAGACTATTGATGGAGAGAGAACCTGCCACTGATGACTGCAAGTCTCAAGGCACTAAAAAATGACTCTAGATCCCAATCCCAGAATAAATGATCTGAATTCGATGGGATGAAATCCGTTGGGAGGAGGGCATTAAGGCATCCCCATCATCAAACATGGGGTACTCAGCAAAGCTGTATAATGTGGAAGGACTCGATCATAATGTGCACAAACCAGTAACTGTACCAGGAATGGTCGACATGCAAAGTCAAGATATCTGAGGAATGGCCGACTCATGTTTCAACTTCCTTCTAACAAGAGAATAACAGTGAATGGTGACTGAATAAAGGCAGCATAGACTCGATATACAAAATTGGGACATCTCTGCAACACAGGAGGCATCGATAGAGGCTCCATGGGGACTGGAAGCTTAACTAGTCGATGGAGATAAACTTAGATAAAATGAGTACAGATCCTAAAGTCAAACTATAAACCCAACCAATGGATGTGATATATAGTGATCTATTTGAAGGTGACATGACTCAACAACTGCCAAAACATAACATCTTTCCTTGTCCAGCTTTTTGGTTTTTTGATTTTTTTTGGAATTTTTCAAATATTTAAAAAGCTTGAAAAAGAATAAAACTGCTTTATAGTTACAGACTAGGAGGAGATGAGTGTCATAGTGGCAAACAAACTAGTTCCAAGCAGTGGAACATCCCTATGCTCAATGCAAGGATACATGTGTAGGATAGCGACACTCAAGGGAAAATCCCCTCCTGGTAAAAATAGGGAATCAAGCTACAAAGGATGTATAAAATGGCTCTGCATGGTTAGACATGAGACAAGCTCGGGCTATATGGCTGAAACTTAATGTCAAGGAAGCCGGTGTAAGGCTCAATAAGGTAGGTAAAGCTCATGATAATGGAATTACAACTTGACATAACGGAGTCCTGAGGGAAATAGGCCAGCAAAAGTTCAAGAGGAGTATGATGCTCTTGCGAAATGTCATGGAAATACTATACAACGAACTTCCACACCCTAAGGGACAAAACGTCAGCATGGGCACCAAATACAAATAAGGTGCTAACTAGGGTACCCATGTAAGGTCAAGCTCTACCACTCATATCATGCCACTTCTAAAATAGCAAGAAGGTTTCATGACATAACAGAGTGGGTTCGTACCTAAGGATATAATGAAATGGTCATAAGGTCATGCAAAATGCAAACGATGATGAAACCTAACCTATATTCTAGTTTAGACATGATACCTAAAATCAACATGAACGGGTCAATCCAACGGCTAAAACGACACTCAAAAAGGTCTCCTACATCATAAATTAGTCCAAAAACGGTCCAAAATGATTAGAAATGTTCCAAACTATAGGAAAGGGGGTAAAAATTTTCAAAAATTTGAAAAATTTCTATAAATAGTAAAAAATTCAAAACATTATAAAACATTTGAAATTTTTACCCAATTGAGCTCATATTTTCCACAGCGAATTCGAAGAGATCCAGTCAACAGAATCCACTGCCGTTTCTTCCAGGTACTTACCCATGCTCTAATCTTCCATTTTGATGCAATTTTTGTCAAATTCCATGGTGATTTTGGATTTCTAGGCCCATCCAAAATAGGAACTGCGGCCCATGTGGAAATCGATGGTTTTTCCACGTATAGGGCTGGATATATGTGGAAAATTCCCTCACAGTTGCGTACATATGCGGCTGTTTGGAAAACAGTCGCGTATGCGGCTGCACATAAGGTTTTTTAAGTGTTCTAATGGGTAAAATTCCAATTTTTTGTGCAGGATGGTCCTAGAATGGAGAGAACATGAACATGGTGATGTAGAAGAGGCAATAAGGGCCGATCTAATGGCTCAACAAGTGCTACGTGCATGTGGGGTCTACAAATTTTGGTGTCTTGGTGGCTTAAGGGCCAAACCAGGACTATTGCAGATGTTGGTGGACTACTGGGATCCAGAATTAGAGTCATTCCAGATAGATGGGATGTCCCTCACCATAGAGGTGGAGGACATATACTTTATTACTGGACTTTCCCGACGGGGAGAAGTAGTGAACCTATGTTATCGCGGGTCGAGAGGTGGCCTGAATATAGATGAGTACATTGCGGTGTACTGCTATCCAGATGCAAAGAAGGTGGGGAGTCAGATCCCAACTAACTCCATACAGGTGCTGGGCCTAAAGGCCATCCTACTGACACTAGGCAGGATAGCAGGCTTGGCTTCAGTCCATCGGGCCTCACGGCGTCTGATGTTCTATGCAGTGGACTGCATGAGACCCACGGTATATGACTGGAGCACTACACTACTGGGAAACATGAAACATCAGCTCAGTGAGTGTAATATGGGTAGAGTGCGAAACTTCAATTTCAGCAGCATACTGAGAATGTTTTTCTTCGAGCGTGTTTCAGGATTGAGCCCTAGAGTTGACGTTCCTCTACACGGGGTTCAAGATCTATCCCAATGGCGTTGGGTAGATGCGATGCGCAGATTGGGGGGAGGTAGGGTATCCAACCCCTATCCAGCTGATTTCTTTCCATGGTGGCGACGACAGATAGTTACCATCGATGACTACCCCTACATGGGGATAGATTTTCAGGGGGACCCGAACATGCTGCTACCACCAGGATTGGCATACGGTGACATAGGTAACGAGTCTTGACCCTCTCTTTAAATTTTTGAGTTATTTAATTTTTTTGTGTTTTCTGATTATATGGAATCAAAAGCCATATTTTTGGGTGACAATACATAGTGACATATACCATATGCATGCATATGTGGGACCATGGTGGCCTGAAGGCTTCCCTCGTCACAGATGGAGGGGAAGAGGAGACAATATCATGGGTGTGGATGTGGAGCAGATGCTCCAGAGTATTCATACCAACTTTGTGAGCCTGACACATAGAGTTCCCATGGTGCAAGTCAAGGGCTTTCCTGAGGCCATGTAGCACCAGGTGGTGGGTGTACCACGAGCATGTGTGTGATTATTTCAATGGTTAGCTAGAGCCATAGTGACATTCCATGATCACAACCCCCCTCCTCCTCCATAGGCTTAGATACCTAGGAGTGATACATTTTGTATTACCGTGTATTGTATTTTGGTGGCTCGAGAGCCCCATTTTTGTATTATGACACTATGTATAACCACATTTTGGATGTATATGTTATAGTGGATTTCACCACACTAGGTGAATCACACATTGTATGTCCTTCCCATGTCCCGCTGCAGACTCATTAGCCCCTATGGACCACTTTTTTTCTTTTGATGTGTCCTTGATCATCCCTAAAAAAATAAGAAAAGTGATATACGTGGATTTTTCCCTGATAACCGCATACATACGCAGATATTCCCCCTATAGTCGTGTACATCGGGATGTATGAATAATCCAAATTCTTTTGGAGCTTTCCTTGACTTATATCTGACTCATATGACTCATGGCCTTCCATATGCCTTGAGATCGCACGGATTCGACCTTTCAGTATCCCTTTGAAAAGCTATATAAGGAACCCCTTGAGACATTGAAAGAATAAGAGAGAATTGAGAGTAACGAAACTATAGTCCATTGTTTCCAGAACTTATGCTTGAGTCTGCATCCCTTTGTCCCTTGGAGCACTGTTGTGTTCTTCCCAAGCTTGCCTTTTGCTAGTGAGCTTGCTATCGAAGTGATGGAGGATTGAGGTGGTGGAGGCCCAAGTGGGGGATTTAGTTTCTCTGGTTCGCAGATGTGCCATCATAGGTTGTCACTTGTAATCTTTGATTTATATTAATAGAAATATCTTTTCCTGTCCAGTAATGTGTATTTGAATGAATATTGTATCCATTGGAATATGTCAAATGCTTTTACATTATTGATTATATATGCTAGAATAGATCTAACACCATGAAATATAGTATGCTTGTATTGTTTACTTGTTGTTGAGGACGTGTTATAACAATTCAAGCTAAAGATTGGAAAGCTCAACGGGGATCTACTTCAACCGTCCGAAATGTGGTACGAGGTTCGATCCTTTAGTGTTAGACATTTTATTTCTATTGCATATTGGGAAAGATTGATTTCTGGAGTCTAGCTGTCTGTTGTGGTACCCCAAGCCATAGGAATTTCTCTCCGTAACAGAAATGGCGACTCCACTGCAGAATTCCTAGTAGTTGTCCTTTGGGGGCAACAATGGGCTTGATATGATTGATTTGCTCTTGGTTTCTCTCTGTTTCTGTGTCGCATTTTATAGTATGTTCATCCATTGACACTCCCCTTTATTTGTTTGACCCTTGGCCTGCTTTTTACCACTGCCTTCTTTGTATACGCAGGTTTTTGGCCAAAAGTCGCATACATACGCGGATTTTTGGCCAAAATTCACGTATACACGTAGATTTTAGACTAAAATCCTTTTTTCCACGCAGGTTTTTGGCCAAAATTCACGTATATGGGCCTTCCCATGCGGGTTTTTGGCCAAAAGTCACGTACATGTGCCTTCCCATGCTGGGTTTTGGCCTAAAGTCGCGTACATACGCGGCTGTTCTTTATACAGTTGCGTACATCCTCCCTTTTGGTGAGTTTGATGTTGGGGGAAGTTGCTGGGTGGGTTGTGAGTGTGGTTGGGTCTTCCTTGGGTCTGATGTTGTCTGTTGGATGCTTCTTTTGTGACCAGAGATCGCTTTTTCATTGATTTTTCTTTGAAAGTAGTTTTAGTCATTCTTCCTTTTTGTTTTGCCATTAGGGCATTACTCTTTTTGTCTTGGTGTCTTGCTGGGATTGTCTTTTATACTTGCTGTAGAGACTGAGAGTTTTATATGACTTTTATTGCACTTTTCATTCTTTTATATTGAAAAATACAAAGTAGTTGCACTCTTAGTTGTATCTTAGATATGGATTTGAGGAGGTACTTGCATTGGATTGCTTGGATGAGAGTTGTGTTTAGGATTTCATATAGGAAGGATTGCATTGGCATTCGGAAAGGAATATATATTTATGCATCTCATGTAGTGGCATACCCTATTTTTCATTTGACAAAGATTGCACTTAGCATTGTTTGTTATGGTGTGCATATTTATTTCACTGCTGAGTCATAATGTCATTATTTGCATGGCCATTTCCCTTTGAGTAATTACAGCCAATTAAAATCAACGCTAAATTAAAATGAATTACACTCTTTTCTTTTCTAGGGTGCACCAACAAGCTTAGGTTTTAGGATCTTGGAATAGTTCATTGTAAGTTAATTCTCCAAGATCACTAAATGACAACAACTAGGTGTCTTTCCAGGGAGTGTGTGAAATCCTTGATATAACCAGTGTTCTCAGGATCCTCCTCTCAAAAGGGAGTTAAGCACGAGGTAGTGTGAGCGGTTATTGATTGGGATGACCCCTAGTCATAACTGAGTAGCACCGGCGATATTGTCAGGATTGTATTCGTATCTGGGGGCTCTTTCGAGAGTTTCGGGTTTTGCTACCCTGCCCATACGGTCAATCCCAGCTGCGACTATCCTCCTGAGCTTTGATTATATTGAGGTGACCTTAGTGACCTTACCTAGGATATCGAGGGGGTACTTGTAGAGGTTATTCTGCATGTGTCCCGACCAGGTAGAGGTCGGATAGCACAGTCGCTTTATGCGTTGAATTTGAGGGCCACTATAATTGGTTACGTACCTCCACTTGTAGTGTATGGGAGTTTCGAGCCTCTCCCAGGTGAGACATACCTACTGCATTCGGGAGCTCACATATCCTCCCCATGGTTTGCTTTTATTTTGGCTGTAGATTTTCTTAGGAGTGTGCTCTTTGTGCGCTAGTTCGCCTTTGGGATCATGGTTACTTGAGTATATTTATGCTCTCTTGAGTTTGGGTCCTTTTATTTTTGGCATGCATGATATCCTATCACCCATCCTTGGTCCCAGTACAGACATTGGTGTTAGACTTGGGGGCATCACAACCCCTTACCGTGCTCGTTGATTTGGGAATGGTCATATTCCATCCTCTACTTCATTTGTGGAGGCCTTTTATTCCCTTCGCTCGGTCTTTACACCAGTGGTCACCCTCATGGGGGGTGGTAGTGGATGCGTGAACGTTGGGTCTACACCTTACATTCCTTTTTATGTCCCATCGTTCACCGCATTGTTTCCTTTGGGTGCTATTGTCATGATCATTCCTCCCTATATCCTATAGTTTGCATTCTATATTGACTATTTTGGGATGTTTTGGACTAATATGGTTTGTTAGAATAATCAACCCATATTTTACCCACTTAGACATTAATTCATTTATTTTTGTCTTATTTGCCTAGTTCATGTGTCCCACCTTGTGCAAGTTGCTATTTGCCTATCCATAGAGGTCAAACTTGCCATATTTGACTCGTGTAGCACTTGGAAAAGCCTTAGGAATCAAATCTACTTTATTCCTGGCCTCCTAGGTGCCTATTTTCTTTTTTTGCTTTATTGCCTGCTTTTTCAGTGTTTTAAGGCACATAGGAAAGCTAGACTAGGTGAGGTGAACTAGTTTTTTGTCCTCTTCATCCTCCACTCTTTTCTCCATGAAAAAGCATGTATGAGCTGCCATTTCATCACTCATTAGCTTTCCCATGCACCATTTCCAATTCGTGAGCTCCATAACAGATTTGGGATTAGCTTTTTACACCTATGGGGGATTTGCTTATTTTTGGTAGGCCTGCTTTATGCTAGATTTGGATGCTTACTCATGCATTCAATTTATTGATGTATTCTATTTATTTATAATCCTATGTTATTATAGGTTTGGCTATTGTACACTTACATAATACAGTTTAGTGTTACAGCTCCATTTTCAGTCTCTTTTGTGAGTGATTTTGCATGATCAATTGTTAATTGTTGTGAGTAAAATTAATCTATTTCTGGCCTTAATTCCCACATGGTATCAGAGCCATTGTAGGTTGTTTCTCTCCTTCAAAAATTTTTTTGCAGGTTTGACATCAAAGACTGGGAGCCTTCTACTGACAGCCGGGACAGATTTTCTAGAGCTATGGATCATTCACAGAAAACTATCTTGACTATTTTCAATTTATTTGAATGGAAAGCAGAGATGGAGATACTGTTGAGAGTGAAAGGCCTCTACAGGGTGACTATGGAAACAGAACCAGAGCCCAATGCAGCTGCAGAGAAGATCAAATGGCACAACAGGAGGGATGAGGCTTATGGCCTCGTGTGCCTGAGTATTTCCAAAGACCTCCTTTTCCAACTCGATGGATTGACATCACCGAATGAAGTATGGGAGAAGCTTGCTGATATTTTTGGAAAGACAGATGAGATGAGGGGACATCAAATCTAGAATGAGTTGATTTCTCTGAGTCCAACAAGCTTTGAATCCTTGCAGCTATATTTCTCCAAGTTCAAAGCACTAGTTTTGCAGCTGAAATAGTGTGGTATTGAAAAGAAAGATGATCAGCTCATACTGGCCATCCTCTCGAAGCTGGGCCCTAATTATTCAGTGTTTGTTTCGACCTTCTATGCCACAAAACTGACAGCTTGAGCCTGGAAGATGCCTAGCCTTGTAGATTTCATGGAATCTCTCACACAAGAACAGGACAAGATGGTGATGATGGGCACCATCAAACCATCCAAAGATCAAGCTTTGATTGCTGGAGATTTGAGGGTGGATTCAAAAAGCAAAAATAAATCTAAAAAGCCACCTGAGCAAAAGAGAGACAAGAAATAGTCTTCGGAGGATCTACAAGGTCCCAAGAAGAATAACGAGAAGAAGAAGAACAAAGGTGAAATGAACAAGTGCGCATACTGCAATAAGGGAAATCACACTGAAAGCTCTTGTATGAAAAAGTAGATAGACATGCTGACCAATCTCCTGGAGAAGAATGGCATCTCCCTTCCAGAAAGCTCAAAGAAGAGAGAAGGAGGATCAAGTTCAGATGACAGAGAGAGAGTTCATCCTCTAGTTGCTAGCACATCAAGCTCACCCAGTTTTATCATAGATTCTGGAGCTTCAAGACACATGGTTTTGAATAAGGAGGCCTTCTCCTCACTGGATATGTCGAAAGGACCATCTATTGTACTGGGAGATGACTCTCTCACTGAAAGTAAAGGCAAAGGAAGGATAGATCTTGATCATGGTAAGTTCAACAATGTGCTGTATGTGCCTAGTCTTTCCTCCAACCTCCTGTCAGTGTACCAGATGACCCACATTGGGTCTCCTAAGAAGGTCATATTCTCCCCCGATGAAGTTTAGATCACAGATATTTCAACTGGTAGAGTCATTGCAAAAGGAGTTGTGAATCATGCTCAAAAGGTATACATGTTCTCACACTTCCTACCTTACTCAAACCCCTCTGCTCTTCTCATTCATGCTAATGAAGCCAGCAAGATGTGGCATGAAATATTTGGCCATCTAAATTACAAGTATCTGTCTGATCTTAGTGAGAAATAAATGGTCATAGGGTTTCCCAAGATAAAATTTTCCAAAGGAGTCTGTCAAGGCTGTATCCTAGGAAAACACCCAAAGCACAAATTTGAGAGAGCTAGTCATGAGAGAACCTCTGCACCCCTTGAGCTGATCCACAGTGATGTTGCTGGTCCATTTCCTCATATGTCCATGAGTCAGGACAAGTATGCATTAACTTTCATTGATGACTTTTCCAGGTATTGCTGGGTTCACTTCTTGAAACACAAGTCTGAAGTTTTTGGCCTAGTCAAAGTCTTTAAGGCTTTGGTTGAAAACCAGTCTGGAAGAAAACTCAAGGCCCTCAGATCTGACAATGGTGGTGAGTATGTCAATTCTAAGTTTATTAACTATTGTGCAGATGCAGGTATTCAAATGTAGCATTCTATCCCTTACACACCACAGCAAAATGGTGTTGCTGAGAGGAAGAACAGATCACTGAAGGAGATGGCAACATGCATAATGGAGGCCAAAAGTTTTCCACCAAAGTACTGGGCCAAAGCTATCAACTGTGCAGCCTATATTCAAAATAGGGTGCCTCACAAATATCTTGATGGTATGACTCCCTTCGAAGCATGGAGTGGGCACAAGCCAGATGTGACCCATTTCAAGATTTTTGGCTCAAAGGCTTGGGCTAGAATCCCGACAGAGAAGAGGAAGGCTTTGCAGCCCCAAAGCCAAGAGTGTATTTTTGTTGGATACTATGAATATTCAAAAGGGTACAATTTGATAAATTTGAGCACAAATAAAGCCTTCATCGAAAGGTGTGTTCATTTTAAAGAAGAACCCCTTGCAGAAGTGGAAGTTGGTGAAGCCTCTTCACCACCTGAACCTCAAGAAGTAAGTAAAGAGTTTGTTGAACATGCTCATTCTGATTTTTCTAATGGAGATGAGTTTATTGCATACCCTAACATCCCCACAAGGCCAAAATGGGCAGCCAAGAAACTACATGCAGCATGTGAGCTAGCTGGGGATCCCAATGACCCAAGGAGAACTAGATCTCAATTTGAGAGTGGTCTGTGCATGAAGGATCCTATGTTTGCTGAAAAATGCTATTTGATGGTGAAGTCTAATCCTAAAACATATTAAGAAGCAGCAGGAGATCCAAGATGGCAAACAGCCATGAAGGAGGAGTTCAGCTCACTCCAGAAGAGCAACACATGGGAGCTAGTGGATCTTCCTCTAGGGAGAAAACTAGTATACTGTAAGTGGGTCTATAAGAAAAATTTTGCTGCTGATGGTTCACCACTGAAGTACAAGGCCATATTGGTAGCCAAGGGCTACTCACAGGTTCATGGCATAGATTACAATGAGACCTTTTCCCCAGTGGCAAAGATGGATTCCATCAGGCTAGCTCTAGCCATTGCAGCCTCAAGGCAATGGGAGGTACATCACATGGATGTAAAATGTGCCTTCCTGAATGGAGATCTCACTGAGGAGATATATATGCAGCAGAATCAAGGTTTTTCTTCTAACCCTTCTCTTGTGTGTAGGTTGAGAAAGTCATTGTATGGGCTAAAGCAAGCCCCCAGGGCTTGGTATGCCAAGATTGATAGCTTCTTGCTATCACTGAATTTTGTTTGGTGCAAATCAGATCCAAATGTCTATTTGAAGTTATTTAATGGTTAATTAATGATAATTTTGTTATATGTTGATGACCTCCTCATTACAGGAAGCTCATAGGCTGAGATTGCTTCCTTAAAAGAAGCTATGAACCAAGCCTTCTCCATGACAGATTTGGGGCTCTTAAGTCAATTTTTGGGGCTTGAGATCTCTCAAACCAAATCTGGAATCAAGGTGAACCATTCCAAATATGCCTTGGAATTTCTGAACAAATTCAAAATGAAGGATTGCAAATCAAGAAAAACTCCTTTCCTTTCAGGAGTGAAGCTGGAAGAAGCTGATTCTTCACCGATGGTAAACAATACACTGTATAGACAATTGATTGGCTGTTTATTGTATTTGACACATACTAGACCTGATATTTGTTATGCAGTAAGTGTGGCTTCTATATTAATGGATCAGCCTCAAGATATCCATTGGAAAGAAGCCAAAAAGATCCTAAACGTTGTTCAGGGAACAAGGACACATGGGATCTTCTATAAAGCAAAATCTGATCTTGAGTTGATTGGATTTACTGACAGTGATTGGGAAGGTGATAGCACAGATAGAAAGTCCACTTTAGGTTATGTGTTCATGCTTGCAGAAAGGCCAATCAGCTGGTCAAGCAAGAAACAGAGTGCCATTGCACTCTCATCTACAGAAGTTGAGTACAGAGGAGTTGTTAATGCAGCAACTCAATGTTTATGGTTGCAGGGTTTACTTGGAGAGTGTGGTTTAGAACCTGAGTACTCAACTACCATATACTATGATAACCAAAGTACCATTCAAATATACAAGGATCCAGTTCAGAAGCAGAGAACCAGACACATTGAGATCCATATGCACTACATCAGAGAACTTGTGCATGATGGCACCATTCACCTACTCTTCTGTTCATCTTCAGAACAAGTAGTTGATATCTTCACCAAAGCATTTTCTGAGAAGACCTTCAGCAATCTCAAATCACTGCTGGGGATTGTTTATCATGCTGTGAAAGCATAAGTGAAGACAAGATTCTACAATTTTGTTTTACAGTCCATGTTTAAGGGAGGATTTTCCCAAGTTGGTTTTGCCTCTTTCCTTGTTTATTTGGACATGCAGTATGTAAAGGGTGACTAAGACTTGTTGCTAGGCCCTATATTTTTTGATATATTACTCATAAATTCAGGCTTAAGGGGGGGTGTTAGAATAATCAACCCATAGTTTACCCACTTAGACATTAATTCATTTATTTTTGTCTTATTTGCCTAGTTCATGTGTCCCACCTTGTGCAAGTTGCTATTTGCCTATCCATAGAGGTAAAACTTGCCATATTTGACTCATGTAGCACTTGGGAAAGCCTTAGGAATCAAATCTACTTTATTCCTGGCCTCTTAGGTGCCTATCTGCTTTTTCTGCTTTATTGCCTGCTTTTTCAGTGTTTTAAGGCACATAGGAAAGCTAGACTAGGTGAGGTGAACTAGTTTTTTGTCCTCTTCATCCTCCACTCTTTTCTCCATGAAAAAGCATGTATGAGCTACCATTTCATCACTCATTAGCTTTCCCATGTGCCCTTTCCAATTCGTGAGCTCCATGACAGATTTGGGATCAGCTTTTTACACCTATGGGGGATTTGCTTATTTTTGGTAAGCCTGCTTTATGCTAGATTTGGATGCTTCCTCATGCATTCGATTTCCTGATGTATTATATTTATTCAAAAGCCTATTTTATTATAGGGTTGGCTATTGTACACTTACATAATACAATTTAGTGTTACAGCTCCATTTTCAGACTCTTTTGTGAGTGATTTTGCATGATCAATTCTTAATTGTTGTGAGTAAAATTAATCTATTTCTAGCCTTAATTTCCACATGGTTGTCATGTAGGATCCAATTTTTTGTACACTCTCTCCGAGGTTTCTACCTGTTCGTTCCTATCTCAGGTATAACGTCTACACTGGCATATAGGTTAGGTTCACCACCATTTGCATTTTGCATAACCTTATGACCATGTCACTATATCCTTAGGTATGAACCCACTCTATTATGTCATGGAACCTTCTTGTTTCTCTAGAAGTGGCATGATATGAGTGGTAGACTCTCAACTTACATGGGTACCCTAGTTAGCACCTTATTTGCATTTGGTTCCCATGCCGATGTTTCTCCCTTTAGGGTGTGGGAGTTTGTTGTATAGTATTGCCATGACATTTTCCAAGAGCCTCATACTCCTCTTGATCTTATGCTGGCCATGATCCCCCGGACTCCCTTGTATCAAGTTGTGGATGCATTATCATGAGCTTTTCCTGTCTTATTGAGCTTTATACCGGCTCCCCTGACATCGCGTTTCAGCCGTATAGCCCAAGCTTGTCTCATGTCTATCCATGCAGATCCTTTCTTTATATCCTTCGTAGCTTGATTCCCTTTTTACCGGGAGGGGATTTTCCCCCGAGTGTCGATATCCTACACATGTATCCTTGCATTGAGCATAGGTATGTTCCACTGCTTGGAACTAGTTTGTTTTCCCTAATGACACTTGTCTCCTCCTAGTTTGTAACTATAAAGCTAGTTTATTCTTTTTTCAAGATTTTCAAATAACTGAAAAAGTCCAAAAAAAATAAAAAATCCAAAAAGCTGGACAAGAAAAGATATTATCTTTGGCAGCTGTCAAGTTGTGTCGCCTTTGAACAGAGCACTGTATATCACATCCATTGGTTGGGTTATAGTTTGACTTAGGAGTTGTACTCGTTATCTGAGTTTATCTCCACCGACTGGTTAAGCTTCCAGTCCCTATGGAGCCTCTATTGATGCCTCCTGCATCATAGAGATGTCCCAATTTGTATATCAAGTCTATGCTGCCTTCATTCAGTCACCATACGCTGTTATGCTCTTGTTTGAAGGAAGTTGAAACCTGAGTAGGCCATTCCTCAGTTATCTTGACTTTGCATGTCGGCCATTCCCGGTACAGTTACTGGTTCATGCACCTTATGATCGAGTCCTTCCACATTATACAGCCTTGATAAGTACCTCGTTCTGGATGATGGGGGATGCCCTAATGCCCTCCTTCCAGCGGATTTCATCCCATCGAATTCTGATCATTTATTCTGGGATTGGAGTCTAGAGTAATTTTTGAGTGCCTTGAGACTTGAAGTCATCAGTGGTAGGTTCTCTCGCCATCGACAGTTTTGGGAATTCAATGTCCCCTGATCGATGGATTCTCTCAAGTGTTCGACCTCAACTCATTTATTCACACTTGTTAGTTTGCACTCTAGTACCTTGATTCCCATTTTCATTATCGGTGGGTGATCTCGCGTCTGTTAACGGTATACATCAATGATCGATAATCAGACGATGGACTACTATGTTCGACCTCGACACCTCTATTCACATAGTAGGACATGTACTCATAGCGGTGTATGTAGAAGACCTTCCAGATTGGTGGCATCCATTATATGCTACCTCCTTGATCGTGCCAGTGTTCATGAGATTTCAGCTCTCGTGACTTGTTCCAGTATATGTTAGACATTTCCAGCCACTATGGAGATCTTGATCTATTGTATATCTTCATCCTTTGTGGAGATCATGGTCCTTTGTATATCTTCATCATGGAGATTCTGATCTATGTATATTGTACATGGTGATGACCACATATGTGTTATCATGTTTTATGCCTATTCATGGCCATTGTACTCTTATGTATCCACGACTGCTATATGTATTTGCAGTTATATGCAGAGTTGTATTACGGTATTAGGCTGATTGGGTGGCTGGTCTTCCATTTGGGTACCTTCATCACTTCACTTCTGGGATGGACTTATAATATATTTCGGCCATCGTATAACCCCTCTGATCTCATACATTAGGGGGCATCTGTTATAGAGGATTTCACCACACTAGGTGAATCACACATTGTATGGCCTTCCCCTGTCCCGCTGTAGACTCATTAGCCCCTATGGACAACTTTTTGTCTTTTGATGTGTCCTTGATCATCCCTAAAAACATAAGAAAAGTGATATACGCGGATTTTTCCTCGATAACCACGTACATATGTGGATATTCCCCCTATAGTCGCGTACATCAGGATGTATGAATAATCCAAATTCTTTTGGAGCGTTCCTTGAATTGGATCCGACTCATATGACTCATGGCCTTCCATATGCATTGATATCGCACGGATTCGACCTTTCAGTATCCCTTTGAAAAGCTATATAAGGGACCCCTTGAGACATTGAAAGCGTAAGAGAGAATTGAGAGTAATGAAACTATAGTCCATTGTTGCCAGAACTTATGCTTGAGTCTACATCCCTTTGTCCCTTGGAGCACTGTTGTGTTCTTCCCAAGCTTTCCTTTTGCTAGTGAGCTTGCTATCGAAGTGATGGAGGATTGAGGTGGTGGAGGCCGAAGTGGGGGATTCAGTTTCTCCGGTTCGCAGATGTGCCGTCAGAGGTTGTCACTTGTAATCTCTGTTTTATATTAATAGAAATATCTTTTCCTGTCCAGTAATGTGTATTTGAATGAATATTGTATCCATTGGAATATGTCAAATGCTTTTACATTATTGATTATATATGCTAGAATAGATCTAACACCATGAAATATAGTATGCTTGTATTGTTTACTTGTTGTTGAGGACGTGTTATAACAATTCAAGCTGAAGATTGGAAAGCTCAACGGGGATCTACTTCAACCGTCTGGAATAAGGTACGAGGTTCGATCCTTTAGTGTTAGACATTTTATTTCTATTGCATATTGGGAAAGATTGATTTCTGGAGTCTAGCTGTCTGTTGTGGTACCCCAAGCCATAGGAATTTCTCTCCGTAACAGAAATGGTGACTCCGTTGGGGAATTCCTAGTACTTGTCCTTTGGGGGCAACAATGGGCTTGATATGATTGATTTTCTCTTGGTTTCTCTCTATTTCTGTGTCACATTTTATAGTATGTTCATCCATTGACACTCCCCTTTATTTGTTTGACCCTTGGCCTTCTTTTTACCACTGCCTTCTCTGTATATGCAGGTTTTTGGCCAAAAGTCGCGTATATGGGCCATTCTGCCCCAATATAAACATTCTCTATCCTGCCAAGATCACAAGAGATATTGATAGGAATCGTTGGAGATATATTTTCCATGTTCCCATCAGTCATCAAACTAGGAGAGCTTAACAAAACCATGGGACTACCAATCCTCTCACTAAGAACCTCCCTAAAGTCCTCACGCTCCAAGCAGTCAAGCTCGGGAAGAAAGTAAGATCTATGATGGAGCCCTTCCCATGGTGGCTCAACTCTTGAGATGGCCTCAATAATCGCTTCATCTAAAGGAAAAACACTATCAAGGCAGTCGTGCGCGTGAGAAGACAATACTGCCCATGCAAGCAGCACATAAGGGTCCTCCTCCTCCTTCCGCGAAGAGGAAGGACTGGGCTCTACAACACACTCAATATTAGCTTGATAAGATACCATAGTTGTAGGAAACGACGCGTTCATCATGATGGGCTCACTCGAAGTATTCAGTGTAGGAAGAATCCAAGGATCTTCCATATGACTTGTGCGAAAAGACACCGATCTCACAGATTTCAAAGCCTCACTGAAACTAGACCCTATCATAAGGATAGGTGCAGGACAACTAAAAATTCCCATGAGGGATGGATACATGCCCACACCCACACTCCCAGTTGTCGGGTGAGAGTGCTCTACAATCAGGATCAAAGCTCCCGAATATGTGGTAACTGACGAATTCTTGAATGATGTTTGATCAATCGTAACTATCTTCCTGTTAAATGGAAAGCATACAATGTGAAATAGGAAAGAAGCTACGTCTTGCATACTGTACATCCAATTCCTACCCAGCAAGAGATTGTAGTCAAGGGGTGCATCAACCACCTCGACCTCTATCACAATGGTCTTCCCTCCCAAACGGACCTTAAGGGATGGAAGGATCCCGTGCTGCCTAAACGATCTCCCATTGAACACAGTTAACATGGTCATGGAATTAGTGTTAGTTTTTCATCATATAATCTAGCATTATGATCTTAGGATCTTTTCACTGAGAGAATAACAAGCACAGCAATAAAACATAAGCACATCACAAGAGACAAGAGACACAAAGATTTTTTCTTGGGGAAACCATAAACTGGAAAACCCCACAACTTCCTCAGAGATAGAATCAACACCAAAATAGTAAAATCCCCCAAAATAGTAAGTGATCTCCCAGCAGCAGTAATCTTCTTCTTGTCTAGTCCCAGTGTATTTCCTTCCTCACTAATGCGCCACACTTGAGTGAGTGAGTGATGTGTATGATAAATAGAGAGGCTCACTCTCTATTTATATTCTTTCGTTCACTTGAAGTGCACTCAATCATGTCAGCCTCACTTAACAATTACTTACTAGAGCCGACATCTCTATGAGTGTCTAATAACTCTAGTGCCCCAAAACTGTGGGGACTTTAACTCTTACACAATCGGAGAGTTACCCACTATGACTTGACATGACTTGTTTACATTATGAACCTCCCGATCGAAACATTGGGGCAAGAAAACATGATTCAAATACATAATAGATACATCCCGGAATAAACATCGGGTTACAATAGATAAGAAATACAAGTGAATACATTCCGAAGTTACAATTACATCGACACTCCCTCTTAACTAGAAAGGTATTCTCTTGACACAATTTATCAGCACAAGTCTTCTTCTCTATATCATCTAGGTCATCGTCAGGTATTCATCATCTTCAAAGTCATCTTCATCTTAAAGTCAACTTCATTTGTAAGAAATCTTCATTTGGATATGGATCATCACTTGATCTAGATCATCACTGGATCTGGATCATCACTCGATCTGGATCATCACTGGACATCATCATTGGATCTGGATCATCATTGAACATCGTCACTGGATCTGGATCATTACTGGACATCATCATCGGATCTGGATCATCAGTTTATCTGGATCATCACTGAACATTGTCGCTAGATCTAGATCATCACTGGACATCATCATCATATCTGGATCATCACTGGATCTGGATCATAACTGGATCTGGATCATCACTGCTGGATCATCATCACTGGATCTCGATCATCACTGGATCTAGATCATTTCTGGCTATCATCACTGGATCTCGATCATCACTCGATCTGGATCATCCCTGGTGTTATCTCTTGATTCTTCTCATCATCATAACCTCTACAGAGCTAGTCCTTTTTCATACTCGATGTATCATCTCAGAGCTAGTCCTTTTTAATACTATATGAAGCAGCTACTCAGAGCTAGTCCTTTTTCATACTAGATGAGTCTTCCCAGAGCTAGTCCTTTTTCATATGAGGAAGGGCATCACAGAGCTGGTCCTTTTTCATACCAGATGAGGCATCACAGAGATGGTCCTTTTTTATACCAGATGAGGCATCACAGAGCTGGTCCTTTTTCATACCAGATGAGGCATCACAAAGCTGGTCCTTTTTCATACCAGATGAGGCATCATAGAGCTGGTCCTTTTTCATACCAGATGTGGTATCTACACAGAGCTAGTCCTTTTTCATACTAGATGTGTCTTCATAGAGCCATCCCTTTTTCATGTTCGATGTGGCATCTACATAGAGATAGTCCTTTTTCATACTAGATGTGTCTTCACAGAGCTAGCCCTTTTTCATGTTGGATGTGGCATCTACACAGAGCTAGTCCTTTTTCATACTAGATGTGTCTTCACAGAGCTAGCCCTTTTTCATGCTGGATGTTGCATCCTGACATTGGAAGGAACCAATCCTCTCACCATGTAACTGCTCTTACATCCAACCATGGAAGGAACCAATCCTCTCACCATGTCGTAATGGCACAACACTTATATTTGACCTGCTTGTCAGAATGGCCAACACTCACATATGACATGGAAGGAACTTAATCCTTTAGCCATGACAGAATGGTTCATCCCTTACATCTAATCAAGTGGGAACACATCCCTCTGTCACATGAGAATGGCTACTCAATCCTACACTGAGTGATCCTGGTAATTGACCAGGTGCCTCCATTCCTAGAATGGAAATTCCCCTTACATCTGTCCTACTTGATAGAATGGCCAGCACTCATATCTATCATGGAAGGGAGCAACCCTATCACCATGACAGAATGGCTCAGCCCTTATATCTGACCTACTCATCAGAATGGCTATGGATCTCAACACTCATATCTGACATGGAAGGAACCAATCCTCTCACTATGACAGAATGGCTCAGCCCTTACATCTGACCATGGAAGGAACCAGTCCTCTCACCATGTTAGAATGGCTATGGGTCTTATCACTTTCTATTGGAGGGAAGCTCGATCTAGAGAACACCAAGCTTCTCCCTGAAGTACTCAAACTTCAGCCTAGCCAATGGCTTAGTCAACACATCAGCTATCTGTTCGTCTGTCGCAACATACTGGAGCTTCACTGCTCCTCTTTGCACCATATACCTGATATAGTGATACTTGACCTCAATATGCTTCGACTTGTCATGGAATACTGGATTCTCGAACAACTTTACACAGCTCTGGTTGTCACAATGTATACAAGTAGCATCCAACCAGAGATCAAATATATTAGATAGTAGCTTACATAGCCATACTACCTCACAACTAGTTGAACAAGCTACGACATACTCTACTTCAGCTGTACTCAGTGCCACACAGGATTGCTTCCTGCTAAAGCAAGAGATCATACGTGATCCCATATTGAAGCAACATCCTGAAGTACTCTTCCTATCGATGGCACTGCCTGCCCAATCTGAATCAACATAACCTTCTAGGTTAATCTTTTGATTTGCATCGTACTTGAGCCCATAATCAATTGTACCCTTTAGGTACCTCAGAACATGCTTTGCAGCAATCAAGTGAACATTTCTCAGATCTGTCAAGTACTGGCTCAAGGTGTTCACAGTAAGGAAAATGTCTGGTCTTGTGTCAGGTACATCAATGAACCAATCATCTGACGATACATCGTAGCATCAACCGACTTTGATGAAGCATCACATAATATATTTAGGTTCAATGCCATAAGTGTGGTCATGTAGTCCGTCATCTTGAACCTATTCAGGATCTCTACTGCATACTTCCCTTGTCCACACCTCCATGCCTAGGATAATAGTGCATCGACACCTAACAGGAGCATCACTGGTCTTCTGTATTCAATATTGAAGCCTAGAGTCATTAGTAATCTATCCATCCTGTCGTACCATGTCGAACCTCAGGATCTTCTGCAGTCACTCCCTCTGAAGTGAAGCATCATACTCCCTCTGTCTTCTGTACTCTATGCACTGAAACATTATGTACTAGAGTGACAAGTAGTATCCATCTAGGATCACTGGATACCAAGATCCTCTTTCTTGAACTTTTTCAGAAGTTCATCTCGCACCCATCTATGTGCTTGTCATCCTTTATCAACCTTGTAGCAGAGGTTCATATCTTCATCAAGCTCCTTATGTATGTGTTATCCCATAGGTGTCTTTTGAACTCGTACAAGGCCTTCTTTCATTTGCACACATGATTATGCATGTCATGTGACTTCACTTCCAATGGCCTGCAAATATCTCTTCTTAGTTTATGTCTTCTTTTCGTGAGAAGCCTCGTGCTACGAATCTTTCTTTGTATCGCACGATGTTTCGATCTACTGCATGATGGAACTACAAACTTCTCTTCAGGCCTTGATACTGCATCCTAGACATCATTCTTCTTGAACTGGTCTTCTTGGTTACTTCTTCATATTTGGAAGATTCTACATCATTGATGTCACTGCATTCATCATATTATTCTTCATCTTGAACTGTCGTCACTTGTTCTTTAGAACAAGTTTCATCCTTCTTTGCTTGCAGACGATTATGTATGTGATCTTTCCTACAAGTCAAATGCATTTGTATGGTTAGAAAATTTCATAAGGAATATTCATACTGGCAAATAATTATGCATAAATATATGATCATGCAACTACTTTAGCCAATACAACATTCATCCATATCTCACTGAAACTTTCTAGATGCCTTCCATCTCTACCAGGACAACATTGTGATTGTGCACTAATCCAATATGTCAGCAAAGAGGTTTCATTCTAGATAAGTAGCAATGGAGAGTTGTATAGCACCATGAGCTACTTACCCATCACATGCATATTACTAGTATACTGTCATTAATGCAAACATCCTATCATGCATAATACATCAGTTGAATATAACAAATGCATAACAAAACAATATTATGAAATGACAATTGAATACTTATCTTTATTTGATTTGTGGGTATACTCCTTCTTGAGCCTTCAACTTCATCATCTTCTTCATTCATGATAGCATCATTTCTTATCCAAATTCTTAGGTGGATAAGAAGTTCTTCAAGAGTTGAGATATTCATATTCCTCATCGCTTGAGAGATATTCTTTGGATGGTGAGAGCTTGATCTTTAGTTGCTTCCATCTTCTCTTCTCTTCTTATGAGTCGAGCTTCTTCTTCTTCTCGGAGTCTACTGAAAGTAATCACTTCCTTCTAGCAAACATTCCTCACATGAATGAATCACATGATCCTGGGAGGCCATTCAAGGTGACCATCACCACTTTTGCATTCTTCACTTCTTCTTTTACCGCTTCAAGTTGTTCTTGATTTGGGAGACTCTTATGATTTCATGGTCTCTGCATTCTGGATCTTCACATTCTTCAGCTGGTTTCTTAAGGTCATATTCTGATTTATGTTCTTCCCTTCAAATAGCTTGGTCAAGGAATCAAACATCTTTGTTGTCTTTAAGGAATACACTTGTAGTACAAGTTGATTCATGACTGAATTAGCAATGATCTTCTTGGCCTTGACCAAGTTCTTCTTGTGTAAGACTTCTAGCCTCATCTCCCTCTGAAACTGGAACCTCTCTATTCATGTAGGTGTCCAATCGATTTTATTTAGAGAGATCAAATACTTCTATGCTTGGAAGTTTTCAACTTCACCAAGATTATCATGAAGCTGATGTGATAGATCACTTTGAAATGAGAACCTCAAATAAAAATAGCAAAGGATTAGATCTTACCGATTTGAGGTGTCCGTCTTGGTTCTGGAGCTGGCTGATCTAGGGTTTGTCACAGAAACCCTAATTTTCAAAACTTATAATATTTCAGATCTGATTGGATAGACAGATAGATCTCTTCAAATGGAGCTGTCCAATGTATTCCTTTTCTGAAAACAGTGGAGGGAAGCTCCCGGACCAGGAAGCCCTAATTTTCCAATTTCTTCTGCAGAAATGCCTGTTGTTGTTTTTGTGATATCTCCGAAATTTATCCTCCTCTATGTCTGAAATTGCGTACTGAGGTAACCTAAACTGTCCCTGATCCAAAACCATAGGTTTCATCATAATTGGTTTGACCATTTGGGATTTATGATCCTTTTCCCAAGGTGACCTGTTACAGGACTGTTCAGAACAGCAAAGTTGTACGACATGCCATGTGTTACTGGTTCATCTTCTGAGTTTACTATTCAGGCCAACAAAATTAAAGTCCATGCCATTTTTGGAACATCTTCATAAATTCCATTTGGACCTCTGTATCCCAATATATTTCAATTCGCCCCAGGTGTCCTGTTTATGGATGATTTCTGGAAGAGGTTGGAATCCTAACGTTGAGAGATCATATATCTTGGAATACGGTGAATATGAGGCTGAATTTTGGACAAAGTGTTCATCATGATTTCATATTCATCCCCTGCAATTTTCAGCTTCTAAGACTTCTCCAAACTCGAAATATAGCGAATGTACCAAAACCTATCAGTTTAGTATTTAGGGTTTTTCCTAGCTCGGGGTCAAACTAGGGTTTGACTTTCCTGGAGTTTCACCCAACAAAATTTATTGATCCAGTTCTCTAAAATTAAGTTTTGATGAGTAGAAAAATCTTATGTGGGTCTCATGCAAAAATTCCTCTTCTATATAAATCCCTAATTTCCACATCGAAAACTAAAAATGCTCGGAATCGAATTTCACTTCGACAAAAAGATGCGCCCTTCAATGGAGAGTCGGCCTAGCATACTTTTGCTGATAGATTGTGGAAAGAGACCCAAAAAGTAAGAAGCCCTATATTCTATAGTTGCAAAATGTCTTCTTCTCAGGTTAGCTCTGATTCCATGTTAGTTTTTCATCATATAAGCCAGCATTATGATCTTAGGATCTTTTCACTGAGAGAATAACAAGCACAGCAATAAAACATAAGCACATCACAAGAGACAAGAGACACAAAGATTTTTTCTCAGGGAAACCATAAAGGATAAAACCCCTCAACTTCCTCAGAGATAGAATCAACACCAAAATAGTAAAATCCCCAAAAATAGTAAGTGATCTCCCAACAGCAGTAGTCTTCTTCCTGTCTAGTCCCAGTGTATTTCCTTCGTCACTAATGCACCACACTTGAGTGAGTGAGTGATGTGTATGATAAATAGAGAGGCTCACTCTCTATTTATATTCTTTCGTTCACTTGAAGTGCACTCAATCATGTCAGCCTCACTTAACAATTACTTACTAGAGCTGACATCTCTATGAGTGTCTAATAACTTTAGTGCCCTAGAACTGTGGGGACTTTAACTCTTACACAATCAGAGAGTTACCCACTATGACTTGACATGACTTGTTTACATTATGAACCTCCCGATCGGAACATCAGGGCAAGACAACATGATTCAAATACATAATAGATACATCCCGGAATAAACATCGGGTTACAATAGATAAGAAATACAAGTGAATACATTCCGAAGTTACAATTACATCAACACTTAGACAACTCAGGGGAACCTAAACCCTTCCAACATGATAAAGACATCACAAAAGTAGCAGCGCCTTCATCAATCATAGTGTGCTTGATGGTCATGTTAAGACATTCTACGTGAATGAAAAAAGACACATAGTAAGGCAAGCAAGGATGAAGTCCCGCGGTTTCAAATTTAATCACGGAGGAAGAATTATCCTCATTCACACCAAGGGCAGAAAGCAAATCCTTCCTTTGTGAAGGATAACTCTGAAGCACTTCCAGTGCACACATCGCATAAGGAGTATGGCCCAAATCCTCGACAGCTGAATAGTTCTGGGTGGCTTGGGTATTAGGATTGTGCCCTGAATGCTTAAGGACTCCCTTAGGAATGTAAGGTGCAGCTTCAGGTTTGTCCACAAGTTTTTCAATACGCAAAGGTGTCCCTGGTGGATCAAGTTCCTTACTTGGGTTGGCTTGTGACAAACCATAGTCCTTCTCATGGGTCACAACTTTAACAGCATGTACCATGTTAATGCAACCATGACCACTACCCTCTGGTGGATCTTGATCACCACCAGACTGATCATGGGTCCTTGAGTTCATATTTTGATTATGAGGTAAAGGGTTAGTTAGCACATCTAGGCCCTGTGCTAAGAATCTCGAGGCTTGATTGATACAAGGGCACAAGTAAGTGAGGTGATCATCCTTACACAGCTTGTAAGGAAATTTAACCTTACGTTTAGCTTGCTTGTCCCTCCCAGCATCACGAGTGCTCTTGCCATTATTATTATCATTTTCGTTCCTATTCCGACCCTTACAATTATTCTTACCCTTATTTTTATTTCATCCGGGCTGTTGGTTATCCTTCTGGTTCGATGATTGCACTGAAAGCACACTCACCGTTTGGGCGAGTTGGGATGAAGCTGTGGCTTGTACCGAAGCAGATTGGTTGATTGACCATTGACTAACTTGTTTTGCAACTGAATCCATTGGTTTAACACTCACACAACCAACAATGCCATCTGCATGTGGTCTAGGTTTAACTTCAGGGTTGAAACTAGAATGCAGAGCATTGGGAATAATCTCATATAACAAACCGGATTGAGCATAAATCAAATCCAGTTCCTGCGCCCTAAAAATGGATTGTTCCTCATTTTGCACTCTGGATGTAGAAACATCCTTCACTATATATGGAAATAACGACTTAAGGAACCATTTGAGGAGGAATTTCGGCTGTATAAAGGCTTTAATCAACCTCTTCCATCTATACCACTCTTGGATATGATCCAAGATATGTGTGGCTTTATCCTGCTGAAATGTCGACAAGAGTTCAGTACCAATGTCATAACACACTGGTAGCTAGAAGTGGTTAAGAAATGTCATCTCTAGGTCAGCGAACAAAGTGAATGTTCCCCTAGGTAGGTCTATATACCATTTCATGGCAGGCCCTGTAAGGGTGCATTGAAATAGCATTAAATAGATTAAGTCCTGATGTAAGGAATTCGAAGAGCACCATAGGTGAAAGGTAGTAACATGTTCACTCGGATCCTCTCTCAGTTAGCCCTCGAATTTGGGTATGTCCGAGGGAAGCTTAGTAGGGACAGTCGGCCAAGCTGGGTCATGAGCTACAGGATCGTTCGTCAATCTTGACAAG
This sequence comes from Pseudotsuga menziesii, assembly GCA_001517045.1. NCBI lineage: Eukaryota > Viridiplantae > Streptophyta > Pinopsida > Pinales > Pinaceae > Pseudotsuga > Pseudotsuga menziesii. The sequence goes on from LPNX010418523.1 coordinate 145,250, forward strand.
TCAGGAAGATTCAGCGCTGCGAGGAAAGGGAGCCTAGGATGATTAGGTTGATGGACCACTCCATGATAGTTCTGATTCACATAGGTCTGATTACCATAACCACCATGGCCTTGGCCATAGTGCCCTCCTCCTATTTGACCCATATAGGGTGGCATGGAAGCACCATAGTGTGGTGTACCTTGACTATTCAGAGCTACAAAGCCATAATTTGGAGAGTAAGTGGGTTTTTGATATCCGCACCCATAAGGTGAAGAAGCCTGTCCATACTACGTCGCATAATAAGGTCCACAAGTCATCGCATGCAATGTCCCATGAGACACTCTGTAAGTAGGAATATACACTCTGGAAGTAGGAATATACGTTCTGGAAGTAGGAATATGACCTCTAGAAATATGAACATGACCTCCCGAAACAACGGGCGGTGCATGAACCTGAAACACAACCGGTCTAGTAACCGTAGTATGAACCTGACTCGTAGCAACATTCCAGCTCGAAGGACCATGTTAATGAGGTGGAGGGTGAACATTCGAATAACTAGGGACAGGGGATGAAGGGACCTGTGTAATTATGTACATGCTATTCCCTATAGTCACTCGTCTCGGATCTGGTATCCTAATAGGATCGCTAACCCTAGACCTAGAAGGAATATGTGATGTAGCTTCCACCACCAGGATGGAAGGTGCACTGTGACTTGTGCTCCCAAACCTCTCCGCATGGTAAGGAATGAGAGTGCTCCCAGGCATAGTGTTAGGTTCAAACTCCGATTTGACATGAAATTCCAAATCATGTGTGGGAAAACTAGACATACCATAACTACCATAACTAATGCTCACAGGTTCAAAATGAGTCTCATCATCCTCTGACATTCCATACCGGTGATGCGTCAATGGAGAATCAACCCTAGAGTAAGTAGGTTTGTCATGAAAAGTTCCTATCTTAGAAATCACATGACCTAACTCAGTCAAGTCAGGTGAAGGATTGTAGTTAGGAATAAACTCCCCATCTTCCACATGAATGGGAGAAGGTGGTTCAGGAATACCTTCTATATGGTCTCCCATGGTGTGTGAATCAATGTACGAAGTAGTCTGCATGGACTGTCTATTTCTCTCTCCCAAAGGAGGAGGACATGTAGAAGGTGGAAGCCCTGCTAAACGACGAGAACGGCAAGGAACCGCACCCGAATCCACAATGACTCAAAAAATATAAAATACTCTCTAGCTATGCAAACCCTAGGCAAGCTAACATGCACAAAGCAATCACCAATAAAATCTAAATCCAACCACAAGCAATCAAGGGTAGGATAAGTGAGCTCCTAAATGAAGCAGGTATGTCTCACCTAGGAGAGGCTTGAGACTCCCATACAGAACAAGCGGAGGTACGTAACCAATTATTGTGGCCCTCAGCTTCAACATGTAAAGTGACTATGCTGTCCGGCCCCAACCTGGCTGGAACACCTGCAGAATAACCCCTGCAAAGTACCCCCTCGATATCCTAGGTAAGGCCACTAAGGTCACCTCAATATAATCAATGCTCAGGCGGACAGTCACAGGTGGGATTGACTGTATGGGCAGGGTAGCAAAGCCTAAAACACTCAAAAGAGCCCCCATATATGAATACAATCCTGGAAATATCTCCGATGCTACTTAGTTATGACTAGGGGTCATCCCAATCAATAGCCGCTCACACTGCCTCATGCTTAACTCCCTTTTGAGAGGAGGATCCTGAGAAACATTGGTTATATCAAGGAATTTCACACACTTACCTGGATAGACACATACATGTTATTGTTTAGTGGTCTTGGGGAATTGACTCACAATGAGCTATTCCAAGACCCTAAAACCTCATCTTGTTGGTGAACCCTATCAAATAAAACAGTGTAGTTCATTTTAATTAAGCGTTGATTTTAATTGGATTTATTACTCAAAAGAGGTATATGGCCATGCAACTAATCGTGTTATGACCCAACATGAAGTAAAATGCACACCTAACAATAAATGCAAATGCATTGTGTCCATGAAAAACAGGGTATGCTACTACGTGAAATGCACAATTTTCTTCAAATGATAGATGCAAGCTTTCCTATATGAAATCCTGACTAATACTCCAAAGAAAATCTAGTGCAAGTACTATGCCAAATGCAAGATGCAATGCATGATGATAAGCAAATATTTTTGGATTTTTTGAAATAAAAATGAGATATAAAAGAAAAAGAATGGCTCTACAACCCCCAGACTCTGCAAGCACATTCAAGCAGCACTCAAGCAATGTACTAAGGTAAAAGAAATATAATTCACTAAAGCAAAGTGCATAGGGAGAAAATGCAATGACAAGCACACCCAAAACAAAAAATAAAAAATGCAATGACAAGAACATTCTTCAAAAAGAAAATTTACCCTAAAAAAAAACGTCTCTGGTCAGAAACAGAGGTGTATACAGACTCTAGAAGTATCAAAGGAGACTCAGAAATCATCAAACTTCACCCAGCAACCATCTATCTTCCTCTAGAAGGAAAAACTAAGGGCATACGCGATTGTTCGCAGTTAACCCACGTGTGTACGCGGAAACAAAAGTGAAACCCATGTATATAAGTGACTGTGAGTTCAAAACTCATGTACAGGAAGAAAGGTGCATAAAAATAAAGGAAAACAGACAAGCTGAGACAAACTTCACACCAATTAGACACTACCAGGAAAATGTGCCCCCAGACCCGACACAGAAACAAGAGAAAAAGAGCAATTCAAAGACATTGAATGCTGATAGAAAACCCCCAAAGGAAAACTACTAGGAAATCCCCAGCGAAGTCGCCAATTCTGTTACGGAGAGAAATTCCTATGGCTTGGGGTACCACAATAGGCAGCTTGACTCCAAAAACCAATCCTTCCCAATATGCAATAGAAATTAAATATCTAACGCTAAAGGATCAGACCTCGTACCTTATTCCAGAAGGTTGAAGTAGGTCCCCATTGAGCTTTCCAACTTCAGCTTGAATTGATCATTCACTTCCTCAACAACAATTAAACAATACAAGAACACTATATATATTGGTGTTAGATCTATTCTAGCATATATAATAAAAAATGTAGAAGTATTTGAAATCATCCATGGATAAAATATTCATTCAAACATACATTATTGGACAGGAAAATATATTTCTATTAATATAAAATCAGAGATTACAATGGATACAACCTCTGTCGCCACGTCTGCAAATCGAAGAATCTGAATCCCCCACTTGGGCCTCCACTACCTCAATCCTCCATCTATTGATATCAAGCTCACAAGCAAAAGGCAAGCTTGGGAAGAACACAAAAGTGCTCCAAGGGACAAAGGGATGCATACTCAAGCACAAGTTCGGGCAACAATGGACTATAGTTTCTTTTCTCTTAATTCTCTTCTATGCCTTCAATGTATCAAAGAGTTTCTTATATATCTTTTCAAAGGGGTAATGAAAGGTTGAATCTGAGTGATCTCAAGGCATATGGAAGGCTAGGATTCAAGTGATTTGGATCCATGTCAAGTAAAATTCCAAAAGGATTTGGATTTTGTACACATCCCGATGTACGCAGTTTTAGTTGTCAAACCCGCGTATATACATGATTAGGGGTTTAAAAATCATGTATATGAATTTACACATGTTTATAGGGATGGTATAGGAAACATCAAAGGACAAAAAATGGTCCAAGGGGTCAAAGGATAGGGCAAGGCCATACAAGTGTGATTCACCTGGAGTAGTAAAATCAGCTATAACAGGCTCTCACATCAATTAGCTTTCTAGATAGCTACAAAAATCATTGGTAATACTATCCATTGTACCATTTTGGAAAAGGGCGCCTCTACATCTGTCATGTCTTTATCTTGTTGGAGAGCCATTGGTTCTCTAGAAATTGACCATTCACCTACCACCCTCAAGGATTTTGATGGTTGTGGCTTTCAACCCTATGGATTACTACCTGCCATCCATGTCGAATTGGGGGAAAATTCAGTCTCCATTCACATTGAAGTTGTCGAAGCTCCTTTGGATTACAACTTACTCCTAGGTCGTAATTGGTTTTATGCTATGCAAGCTGTAGCATTGACCATTTTCGGATAGTCCAGTTCCCATTCTAAGGAAATATTGTTACTATTGATCAGCTAGATTTCATCACGCCTGGTGCCATTACAAATGATGCAAATAGTGTCCCACTCTTGAATACCCCATAGTATAAGGAAATTGGAGTAGGCCTTATAAAATAATCTTCATTAATGTGAGTCTTTCCCTCATCTGATCCTCCTCCTGCTTTGCAAACCGCATCTATTAACATGATTTCTACCTCTCATGCAGACAAAGAAAAAGCAATTGTTGATGAATCAACATCCTTTTCCCCTTTCGAAGAAATTTACAATGCAATACAGGCTACCAGTGATCCCCCCATCAATCACCATTTTTTGGTGGCCTCAGATCGTTATCATATGCCATATTGGCTTGAAAACCCCTCCCCATCTCTAGATTATCTTTCACACACACTTCCTACAGACAAGTCTATTATGGAAGTTATGTCGGTAGACAAGATGCCTTGGGAATATTATCATCACCAATATTCTTTCCTTCCCTCATGCCATATGGTAGAATACCACTTCACTTCCTCGGTTTCATCTGATATAGTCTTCACCCCTCAATCTCTGATCCTCACTCATAGTGTTGATTCTGAAGGAAATTTGTGCAATATTACAAAAACTATGCCTATAGACATATCAGTGAAACTAGGTGTTTTTGATGACATTTTCATAGGACATAACTCTTGACCTGAATAGGTTCAAACATACACGGCCCTTTTCAAGGATTTTAGAGATGTCTTCACATGGACATATGAATAAATGCCAGGGATTGATCCCTCTATCGTAGTTCATGAGATAAAACTTATCCTGATGCCAAGCCCATCCGTCAGAAACTACGACAGGCTCATCCAAGAAAAGCAACCACTGTTTAAGAAGAAGTTGAGAAACCATTAATTGAATGGGTGTCCAATATAGTCCCCATGAACAAAAAAAAAGGCACTATTAGGGTTTGTATTGATTTTAGGGATTTGAATCAAGCTTTTCCAAAAGACAACTTTCCCACTCCCTATATCGATCAAATAATCGATAACTATGCCGAAAGTGTTATTTTTTCCTTTATGTATGGCTTTTCTGACTATAATCAGATTGAGATTGTCCCGTCATACCAACACAAGATGACATTCATTTGAACTTGGGGGAATTTTTCTTATCGTAAACTACCTTTCTGTTTAAAGAATGCTGGCGCGACATTCCAACATGCAATGGGATATGTTTTTCATGACATTAAACATGTTGTGGAACCCTATCTTAATGACCTTCCTGCTCATTCCAAGCAACGGGATGTCCATATTGATCATCTGAGAGCTTTGTTTCTTCGATGTCATCATTTTAATATTCTTCTAAATCCCCATAAATGTGTTTTTTTGTGTAGAAGCTGGCCAACTTCTTGGTTTTATTTTTTCAAAAGATGGCATCTGAATTGATCCCTTGAAAATTGAATCTATCTTGTCCCTACCTGCTCCCACGAACATCACTGAACTCCAAAGTTTACAAGGGAAGGAAAACTTTCTACGTCGTTTCGTCTACAATTATGTAGAAAGGGCACATGCTTTCATGAGGTTGCTCAAGAAAGATATGCCTTTTTTCTAGGATGATTTCGCACAATGCTCATTTGATAATATTAAACATGAACTTACCCATGCACCAGTGTTGCAACCACCAAATTATGCTATGGATTATTCCTTGTATGTGGCTGCATCCTTGTCTACTATAGGCATGGTCCTTATTCAAACAGCTGAACACGACCAAGAACATGTGATTTATTACGCTAGTAAGAGTCTTCTAGAATATGAAACTCGATACTCACATGTGGAGAAACTTGCTCTAGCCACGATCATTGCGGTCCAGAATTTTTTTCATTATATTTTTCTCTGCACCACCATTGTTTATGCGGATTCCAACCCCATGTACTACGCTCTTTAACGTCAAGTGATTGAGGGAAAATACTCATGTTGGATCATGATTCTCCAAGAGTTTGAGCTATAATTCACCAAAAGTACTTCCAAGAAGTCCCTCATTTTTGCAGAGCTTATATGTGACCTTCCCCGTACTACTGAGACTACAGAGCCCTTTGATTTTTTTATCTCCTAAAATAAATTTATTTTCAACAATTCCACTCTAACAATATATTTTTTGATAGTGATGAAGATTTGAGGTCATATTATGAAAGATATTTGGAGTATTTGATGGTATTTTTTTGAAGAAATTTGAAAGCTTTAGCTTTCGGTGGCTTAGGCAAGCTTTCCAACAGCTAATTAGCCACCAAAAAGGCCATCTTTCGGTAGCTAACAGTTTTGAGGCAGGGCCACGTTAACCACTAAAATCCTGTTGATCACGTTTTTTACAAAATTTTGAAATGAGAACTTTTGGCACTAGTACATTTCGATCCAAAATCCGACGGTTTTTTCCGACGGCGCGTGGATTTTTTCTTTTAACCGTGCCAAAAATCAGAAAGATTAAATTTTT
>LPNX010418523.1:157679-205179 GCA_001517045.1 Pseudotsuga menziesii
TCTGAAATTTTTAGTGAAGGTGAAGAAGTAGATCCCAGGAAACTGCAAGAAAAGCTGAAGGTATTTTCAAACATCTTTGGGAATATGCTTTTCGCAATGCTTATATATTTTGGGGATTTGTTGTTCTGATCTAATCCTATCCTCCTTTGCTATACTGATACTATACTTTTTGTTTCGTTATAGGCTTTTGGCACTATACTGATCCTTGCCCAAGCTTATAGCTTTTTGGAAGATTGCTGCATTATAGAACTCGGTTGTTATAGCATATGGCTAGTAACCCAGGGGGCATTGCACTTCCAACCGATCAGATGAAGGGAACTGAAACCCTGAAGTTTGAACCAACAAGCATGATGTTATGTTTTCTTACGTGCTTTTATATTTTTTTTAACAAAAAACAGTCAATAGATCCAATCCCTGAATAATGCAGCGACGGTTAATAATGCACACGATCCCTGAATAATAGAGCCAAGGATTAGGATAGGCTGACACAGCTAAGACGAATTAAGTTTGACTGGAAATCAATTTGATAGGTAGCATGTTTCACAATATTTTAAAAAAAAAAAATTTCATCAGGCGTCGCTTAAGCGACGCTTAGGAACCGTCGCTTATCCGACAATTATTCAAAAACTCCGTCGCTAATCCGACAGTTGCCCTTATTGCCGTCGCTTAAGCGACAGTTAATTAGGTCTCTTATCCGACAGTTATTCAAAAAGTCTGTCACTAATCCGAAAGTTTCCCTTTCTCGCCGTCGATTAAGCGACGCCTGGGGATGCAAATATTTTTAAAAAAATTTATTCATTGTCGCTTAATAAGTGTCGGATAACCGACGATGTAAATTCAAGCGACGGTTACTTAAGTGTCGCTTAAGCGACGGTTACTTAAGTGTCGCCTAACCGACGACAAGTTTCCGACGCTTCAAAAAAAACCAAAGTGTCGTACATGCGACAGGGAAGTGTCGAAAATCCGACATGACAGCCGTCGGATTTTTGGTCAAAATGTAGTAGTGTGGTGGCTTAGGAGAAATCACCAACAGTTCATTAGCCACCGAAAGGCCCAGCTTTCGGCAGCTTAGGAAGTGGGCCCAGGAAGACATTAACCACCAAAAGCTAATTAAATATGTTTTTGGAAAGGGGAACTTTTAGTGGCTTAGGTAAACGAACCAATGGTTCATTAGCCACCAAAAGCACCATTTTCGGTAGTTAACAAATTAAACCCTAAGTTCTTTTAACCACAGAAAGGGACGAAAAGGCAAAATGGTTACCTTTCCATCAAAATCAAACTCATCAGCATGAGGCATGTCATAATTTAAAACGATTAACCACTGAAAAGACTGGGGAACTATAGTAAATCGTAAATTGATGGCTAAGAGGTCGTTATTATTCTCAAATGACAGATGGAAATTGAAAACCTAGCTTTCCTTCCATCTGTCCCACGACTGCAGTAAACCTCCACGAAACAACAAGTTCAACTTAAAAATGATTACTAGGCTAACTATCTCATGGATATCACCAAAATCCATGATCATCTCATTCGAGTACCTATCAAGTGGTTAACCCCTCAAAATAAGCGTTGTACCTTCAGTACACTCCTCATTTGTTGCATGCATCCTTACTGCTCAAGGCCATCTTTGAAAACCAGGCCACTAACCTCCTTCACAGAATTTCAATTTCAATTTTTGCAGGTACTAAGAAGCACAATTCATGGATGAAGAAAGGAGGACCTGCTCTCATACGGGAACTAGGAGACATCAACTACCTAGAATCACATCCAGAAGTCTGTTAAGTCTTCAAAGATGGAGGCTATTACTAATTTTGTGAGAAAATCCAAGGTTCACACGAGTAGGTTGCAAAAGCATTTTCCCTTTCTTTTGATGGCTCCAAGGCACTGATAGGCAAGGAATAGTTCCTAGTGGATGAAACCCTAATTGCAGAAGTGAAAAAACTCCCAAGAACTGGGGAGAAGTGGTTTAATACCACCATTACTAAAAATGTGGAGTTCATATCATATTTAAAACCTAAACACAGAAATGTAGTGTCAATAAAAGTGTTCCATCCACCTTGCTAGAGGAGAGGTGGCAACAATTGCTCAAAGAAATTTTTGTGTATATAACTTGTGAAGGAAGGTACAACAGAGTAATGATATATCACTCCAAGTTGATGAACCATTTTACAGGAAGGATCCCTTTAAACCTATCCTTCTTCCTCCACAAGAGCTTAACAAAGATGGCACACTAGGTAAAGGCCCAACCCACACAAATCGCAGGAAGGTTGTCTCACCATGGCCTCATACAACTCATTGTCCAAGAATTGCTACAAAGGAGAAATATAGCATGGACATATTTTTTTATTCTGGAATGATTTTGAAACATGCCTACATTCAGAAGATAAAGGAAAGTCCCCTTCAAATAAATCCACAACCCCAAGGGGTGGAAAAAGGAAAAGGAGGGCTATCTCACTAGTAACAGTGGATCAACCTTCTCCCACTTCTAAAACCAAGAAATCTAAAAGAAACCTATACTTAATTGGAAAGGGGAAGGAGGTCCCAGCACAAAGTGAGAATATTCTGAACTTGCCCTACACAGACTCAAAAGAAGAAAGGAAGAGGTTGACCTAATAGAGCAGGTTGCAGCAGAAAATGAAGGGTTTCCTTCACCAACACTAAGGGAAGGTCAATATGAGCCATTGGCAGAGACCTCCTCAAGCAAACCTAGGTCTTAGAGAGTCAACCAACTACTAGATAAAATACATGAACTAGAGGTCCTGGACAAGGAGATAAAAATAAATAATGAAATATTAACCAAGAGAAATAAGGAGTTGCACAATTATGTTCTAGAGATGAGAGGGATGTATGTCATGCTGAAATGGAGAAATATAAGATATGTGTAGGACAACACCAGGATGTACAAGATGATCATACTATTAAGGTTGTAGATAAAGAAATCCAACACAAACCCTAGCTCTCAAGCTCACTGTCCACTGGAAACCCTAGCAGAGGAAGCAATAGGCTTTCAATATCTAAAGGTAGCCTAGGATGTTGCTTTTTTTCCAAAACCTATGCAGCCTGAAGAAGTGCCAGAAGATCAACATAAAAAATGAAAGGGGATGATTGGGAGGTTGGTTTCAATTTTTCAAAAACAAAGCTTTCGGCAGCTAACAGACCCAATGATTCTGCTTCCTTAACCACTGAAAGCAGAAAAGGGTGCAGAAAGATTTTTTGGCACACAGAACAAGTTTTGGTGAATACAAATATCTAAGGGATGAAATATAAAGCTCAAATTTGCTGGAAAACACCATTGGAAGAGGTATGTTCCAATTTTGAGGATACAATCAAGGAGGAAAGGGTCACAAACCCTACCTCTTTTTTACCAGCAGTGGCTTATCTATCAGATGATAGGTTACAGCTCTACTTTAGTACTCACTGCAGTCATCAAAGGGTTCAAAACATTTATTTTAGATAGACTAGTAGTTAAATTAGGGTCTCTGACCTAATTTTGCAAAAAACATTTATTTTATCTATTTTTAGTAAAACAGATCCAACTTTTCAGGATCTGAATATTTTTGTAAAGGCTATAAAGCCTAAGACTTATGTTTAAGGAAGGGTTCGACTTCGGGGACCTTTAGACCATTATTATTATCAAGCTTCTCATATTATTCATGACCTAATATAAGCTTGTTTGCTATTACATGTTCAACTTCCATATCTTTATGTTCTGTGCTTGTGCTTGAATTTCTTATTCAGGTTTATTCATGCTATCTAACATCTGATAGCTGTCATCCTATCTATATGTTGATCAGTTGAATTGTAAGTGATTTTCCTTGTTATGATTATCCATTTATATGTAAGTGTTTTATACATGAATTTTCCAGCATAGTAAGTTCTCCATCTTTTCACTCTATTATCAAACCTCTGAACATTGATGGTTAGAAGCCTTATCTTTGATTGAGTTTTCTGCATGCCTTGAGAGTGTGAGGTCCTGTAGTTCAGCTAACTTGATCCATTTAGAAAAACCATAAAAACATTTAAGTTACTAGGCATCCTCGAGCTACAACCTACATGAGTTTCCTGTAGTGATAACAAATTGGTGTCATTGCTGAGGAGAGGAGATTGAAGCTTAGCTTCCCTAGAAGACGACATAGATCCTACTTTGATGATAGACAAAGTTTGGACACTATTATGGTTGTAATCATCTATCTAGTGACTCCATTGGAATAAGGTGGCTTCAAGAAGACCAAGTACCAGAGAAAACCCTCAAGGGCCACCAGTAACACCTGTTTCACATCCAGAAGAGATCCTAAGAAGAGCTAGGGCTTCACTAAGGCAGACCTCCATTGCTGCAAAGGGAGCTACATCAGGTATTTCAAAAGATATTCTTGCTATTATTTCTTCTGATGAAACATATAATTCTCAGGAATTTATAAATACATTAGAAAATTTTAGGGTTGAGGGATATTTAAGCACTGCTACTTGTGAAGATCCAATACCTGGCGACTCCATTGAGATAAATTTACCACAAACACTCTCTCAGCTACCACCCACACCATTAGTATCTTCTTCTACCCTTTCCATACCCATTTCCAACATGGTTACCCCTCTGACCAAAATGGAAAGGATCCTTGTAGCTAGGTATGCCCCTCTGAATTTTCCTAATCCCCTCTCTGCTATGCCTACTGGGGATTATCTTAAATACATGCCTAAATTTACTAGAGAGGGAGATTTCATAGCTAAAGAACACCTAGAATCATTCTACAGTTATGCTGAGAACATAAACATAGAACAAGAAGATGTGTGGACTAGGGTTTTTGTGTAAAGCCTAGATGGTCAAGATAGGAAGTGGTTCAAACAGCTTCCCACTGGATCAATAGTAGGCATTGAAGCCCTAGTGACATATTTTTGAAGCACTGCGGGGAGAGAAGAGACCACCTTTATTACATCATTGAGCTTAGCAATCTGAAGAGGTAGAATGGTGAGTCTGTTTCTAACTTCACCAAAATATTTAACAAGATGTTAAACAAGATCCCTGTTGAGATCAACCCCATTGACACCTAAGCCAAAATCACTTATGCCAATGCTTTTAACTTTGATTTCTACCTTCTACTCAGAGAAAGAAGAACTGCTTCCCTGTCACTCATGCAGGATGCTGCCCTAGAGGTAGAATCCAACATCGTTGCATCTCATAAGGTCAAGGGAAAGATATATAGGAAGAAGCATCACATAGATCCTCTTAGGGCTTCTTCATCAAAGAACAAAATTGACAAAATGGCCAAAATGTTGGATAGTTTTCCTGTTGAAATGTCTAGGCTGAAGGACCAAGGACAAATAACTATGAGGGGTAAAGGGCCAAATGATTTTTCTATTAGAAACCCTAATTTTGTCTCTTACAGAAGAAATAAATCCCCAGGTCAGATCCTTCAAAGGGATAGGAATTAGGATGAGGATCAAATAATCAGAGCTCCTTTTCAGAATGTTTTACTAGAAGAAGAACTAGAGTTCACTCAAGAAGAAGGAGAGGCAGAAGACAATATCAACTACATGGAGGATGAAGTTGATTACTCTTTCTTGACACAAGCAAACTATGAGGAATCCCTAATGAATGAGCAGATCACCGAAGAAGCATTATATCAGGCAGATGATCAAGGAGGTTACAATCTGATGTCCATGCTTGTTTCTCCCCCTAAGAAGAATGGTGTTTCTGCAAAGTAGCCTGCTACTCTAGCTAAGAGGATTGTTGTTCCATGCAAGAATATGGATGGAAATCCAAAACAACTATAAAGGCCATTACAATCATCAACCCTTGATCCTGTCCAACTCAAGGCTCCATCACAAGAGGTAAAGGTTTCTGACAAGCTGTACTATTCCTTCAATCTTGATTTAAAAATTCAGAAATTGAAAATCCCTTTCCCATTAATAGAGCTACTGAAGAATTATTCATTCAAACCATCAATATTGAAATCCCTTCAACAAAAAATACACATATATATTGACTTTTTCAATCTGCAAGATGATAAATCCATGGTAACCCTAGGCCCCATGATTGAAGAGTTAGATGAGGCTTTTCCACCCTTCTACGTATCATTGAATATCCATGACAAGATCCTTCATAACTGCTTTCTTGACTCAGGAGAATCCCATAACCTAATGCCAAAGGCAGTGATGGATGAGCTTGGCCTCAGCATTACAAAACCCTATCACGGCTTGTTCTCTTTTGACTCTAGGAAGGTCAAATTCCTAGGCCTCATCAAAGGCCTTATTGTAAACCTATCCCAACTGACCTCAAAAAGCATAGTGATGGACATAGCAGTGGCTAAAATCCCTCCTAAGTTTGGTCTCTTATTGTCTCCCTCATGGAGTAAAAGGCTGGGTGGTACCCTTCAGATAGATCTTACATATGCTACAATGCCAATGTTTGGGGGGGAGACCAAGAGGCTCTATAGAGAGAATCAACTAACCTACATCATAAGCAATGAAAAGAATTATGTGAACCATCCTATCTATGCAGTGGACACAGACTTTGTGTCATGTATTCTACAAATAGATGACTCCCAGCAAATGCCAATCTAGCTTACAAATCCCATCTATCAAAATCCTGAAGAAGTAACCACCTCAGTTTGGAGGATGTTTTTTGATGGGGCCAGTACTTAAGCCTCATCAGGTGCAGGTGTAGTTTTGATTTCTCCATCAAAGGAGACTATTCATCTGTCTTACAAACTTGATTTTAAGACTACTAATAATATAGCAGAATATGAAGCATTACTGTTAGGATTAAAGGTTTCCAAGGAAATGGGGATCATGTGCCTGAATATATTTGGAGATGCAGATCTCATCATACAACAGGTGAACAATACCTTTCAAGTAAATAATGTCAAACTGAAGGTTTACAGAGATGAGGTATGGAAACTCAGGGAATCCTTCATGTTTTTGAAGTCTCATATATACCTAGGGCTATGAATCACCTAGATGATTCCCTTGTTGTCTTTGCAGGTATGTTTGTTCCCCCTCTACCTCCTAAGTTGAGCTATGATATGCAAGTCAAGTACAGGCCATCCCTACCTGATAATGTAAAATTTTGGAAGGTTTTTGAGAATGCCGATGAGCTTAGTAAACTCCTCCAGGTAGTAGATGAATTATCTGATATGCATATTGATCAAGAAAACCTAAATATGGAAAAATCCGAGAAACTCAAGTTAAAATATAAAGTAGGTGATCAGAACATTGTTCAGTTACCTAGGAATCATATACCACGGGGTCTGGTACCCTTGGAGGAGCTATTTGATCATAATGATGTCCCTTTTAATCCTTCCAAAAAGGAGAAAGATCCTGTTGTCTAAGAGAAAAACATAGGCAGCCATAGTTTCCCAAAATTCATAAATCTGTCCACTGAATTGACTGCTGATCAAAGGTCAAAATTTTGTATCATAATGAAATAGTTTGCTGATATCTTTGCCTGGGAATACAGTGACCTAAAAACCTATGACACTAGTATCATCCAACACAGGAATCCCCTGGAGAATGACACCATCCCTTTCAAATAGAAGCTCAGATCCATCATTGCTCTCCTCTTTCCTATGATTGAAAAAGAAATCCAAAAGGTCCTTAAAGCCAAAATCATAATTCCCCTCAGGTATTCTAGATGGATTGCAAATTTAGTGGTGGTAAGGATGAAGAACATGGAGATTAGGTTATGTGTGGATTTCAAAAACTTGAACAAATTCTCCAAGAAAGATAACTATCCACTACCTAAGATGGAACACCTGTTGCAAAAAGTCTCAGGGGCTAGTGTCATGTCATTCCTGGATGGTTTCTCTAGATACAACCAAGTTGTTGTGCACCCTTATGACCAAGAAAAAAATTCATTTACGACTCCCTGGGGCACCTTTATGTATGCCAAAATTCCATTTGGGATGATGAATGTTGGGGCCACTTTTCAGAGAGCCATGGACCTATCTTTTGTAGGATTGAAAGAAAAATTTGTGCTTATATACCTAGATGACCTCACTGTTTACTCCCACAACCATGAAGAACATTTGCAGCACTTGAGGAGGGTATTTCTAAAATGTAGAAAATTTGGGATATCGCTAAACCCGAAGAAGTCTCAATTTGCACTCAGTGAGGGCAAGCTCCTAGGTCACATAGTCTCAGCTAAAGGCGTGAAGATTGATCCTGTTAGAGTTGAAGCAATCTAGAAGTTGTCCATCCCTAGGTCAAAAAGGGATATTCAGTCATTTCTAGGTAAGATAAATTTTGTAAGGAGGTTCATCCCTAAATTGTCTGAGTTGGTAAAGAACATAACATCTATGTTGAAAAAGGAAGCTGAAATCAAATGGATAGAGCAAGCAAGAAGCTCTTTTAAAGACACCAGGAAGGTTATCATGGAAGCTCCCACTTTGATTAGTCCAAACTATACCAAGGGTTTCTAGATTTTCTCCTTTTCAACGTATGACATAGTGGCAGCAGTATTGTTACAAAAAGATAATGAATGCCTTGATCACTTAATTACATTTTTTAGCAAGGCATTGATAGATGCTGAACTGAAGTATGATCCCATTGAAAATCATGCTTATGTACTCATCAAGTCATTGAAAGCCTTCAGGATTTACATCCTACATGAAAAGGTCCTTGCCTATGTCCTTTCAGCTTTTGTAAAGGATGTGTTGACCCAACCTGACATTGATGGAAAGAGAGACAAATGGATTGCCAAGATTATTCAGTTTGACATAGAAGTAAATCCCACCAAATTAGTTAAAGCACAATGTTTGGCTAAACTCATGGATAAATAAAGTTGTGATCTTTTGGGAATGAATTTCACTTGTGTAACTTCAGCAAACCTGCAAACAGAAGTAGTAGTAGAAGCAGTTCAGGAGTAGAATGACAGTCAAGAAGTAGCTAACAACTTGTCCTCATGTGAGTGGTACTCAGATATTATTCATTTCCTGCAAAAGTTAGAAGTTCGTCCTGGATTCACTCTAAATCGAGCACGGGATCTTAAACTTAAGTATGTTAAATTTTGTGTAATTGATAAACTGCTGTATTGGAAAGATCTATCTAGCATTTTGTTGAGATGCCTAGATAAAGAAGAGTCAGTTCAGGTCATGCATCAGTTTCATTCAAGCATATGTGGAGGCCATCATTACTGGAAGACCACATCCCACAAGATTCTGAGGGCTGGGTACTATTGGCATGTTCTTTTCTATGATGTTTGTACCTTTGTGAGAGCCTGTGATAAGTGCCAAATATTCATAGGAAAGCACCAGGTCAGAGCCTTTCCCCTTAGACCTATTGTAGTGAATGGTCGCTTCTAGCAATGGGGTCTTGATTTCATAGGTGAAATTAATCCTTTATCCAGTGGCCAGCACAAATGGATCCTAGTAGCCATAGACTATTTCACCAAGTGGATAGAGGCAGTCCCTACAAGGAATGCTACTCACCAAGTCATCATGAGGGTTTTATATGAGAACATATTTACCAGGTTTGGCTACCCAGTAAGGCTAGTGACTGATAATGCACCATATTTCAAAGCTGGGGCATTGGTTAACATGTGTGAGTCCATGGGAATTCAATTGGTGCATTACACTTCCTATTACCCTCAAGTCAATGGCCTCGTTGAGTTATCCAACAAAATCCTAGTCAGGATCATCAGAAAACTATTGGAGAATAATCATAAAAGATGGGATTCTAAGATGAAATTTGCTCTATGGGCTAATAGAGTGACTGACAAGAGATCCATAGGAACTTCTTCTTTCAAGTTAGTTTATGGTACTGAGGCCATTTTCCCCATTTAGCTGATCCTTCCAGTGGAAAAATTCTTTCAGGAGGAACAAGATGAACCCAATGACATGGTGAGAAGGATGCTTGATTTGGAGGAGTTACAGCAAGTCAGGGAATAGGTGATGGAAAAGTCAGAAGCTCATCAAAAGAGGATCAAGATTATTTTTGACAAAAGCTCAAAGGTGGATAACTTTCAGGTTGGAGATTGGGTTCTCAAATGGGATACTGTTAGACAAGACAAGGGGAAGTATGGAAAGTTTTACTCTCTATGGATAGTCACTTTTGTGATAGATCAAGCACAGAAGAATAACACCTTTAAATTGCAAAATCTGGAAGGAGAGGAGGTGTCTGATATCCCAGTACATGGGTGATTTATGAAACTATATTTCATTTGATGCTTTAAGGCCTAGTTATTGTAAAATATTATTTAGTTATCTATTTTTGTTTTATCAAAATAAACTTCATGCCCAATGGAATAGTAGAGGATATGTTTAATTTTTGTTTTTTATTTTATTTTTCAGGAAAGGAATTTTGGTCTAGGGTTCTTGGGACCTCACAGGAAGGTTCCCATCCCTAAGTAGGAGCTAGATGTTATCTCCTAAAATAAATTTATTTTCGATAACTCCACTCAGACAATTTATTTTTTGATAGTGGTGAAGATTTGAGGTCATATTATGAAAGATATTTGGGTGACTAACAAATTTGGAATATCTGATGTTCTGTTTTTCAAGAAATTTGAAAGTTTTATCTTTCGGTGACTTAGGCGAGCTTTCCAATAGCTCATTAGCCACCAAAAAGCCCAGCTTTCAGCAGCTAACCATTTTGACTCAGGGCCATGTTAACCACCGAAAGCCTGTTGATCATGTTTTTTTACAAACTTTTAAAAAGGAAACTTTTGGTGGCTTAGGAGAACTCACCAACAATTCATTAGCCAACGAAAGGCCTAGCTTTCGATGGCTTAGCAAGTGGGCTTATGAAGACATTAACCACCGAAATCTAATTAAATACATTTTTGGAAAGGGAAACTTTCAGTGGCTTAGGCGAACGAACCAATAGTTCATTAGCCACTGAAAGCCCCATTTTTGATAGTTAACGAATTAAACCCTAAGTTCTTTTAACCACCACACTACAACAAAAAATGGATTTAGCGCCAGATTTTAGTGTATTTTTTTCCCAATTTTGGTGAGCAATCTGGCGCTAAACCTGGCGCTATTGTACAATTTCATAAAACGCCTTCCATTGCATCTTTTTTCCCATCCTTTTTAACATCCATTTTTGTCTCCATTTTTGCATCTTTTGTTACGCCCTTATTTGCGCCCAATTTTGCATCTTTTTTTGTGTCCTTTGTTACATCCTTTTTTGCACCTAGTTTGACGCTTAATTTTGCATCCAATGTTGCGTCTTATTTTGCTCCTAGTTTTTCATCGAGTCTTACACCATGTTTTGCATCAAATTATGTGTCCACTTTTGCATCTAGTGTTACATCTAGCTTTTTATCCAATTTTGGGCCCAATATTGTGTCTTGTTTTGTATCCAATTTTACTTATAATGTTGCATCCCCTTTTGCATCTAATTTGCATCTTGTTTTACATATTTTCTTGTATCCATGTTTGTGCCTGATTTTTCATCTCGTTTTACGTCGTATTTTGCATCTAAGTTTGCACCTGGTTTTGCATCCTAGTTGATGTCTTTTTTTGCATCTATGTTTGAGTCCAATGTTGCACCCAGTGTTGCGCCTAATGTTGTGAATGGTTTTGCAACCATGTTTGTATCTAATATTGCATCCAATTTTGTGTCTAATGTTGCATCCCATCTTGCATTCAATACTACGTCTAGTTTTACATCCAATGTTTCGTCCCATCTTGCATCCAATATTGTGTCTCGTTTTAAGTTTTTGTTTGTTCCAAGTGTTGCCTCCGGTTTTGCTCCTGGTGTTATGCATGGTTTTATGTCCATTGATACACCATATTTTGTGCCCAATTTAATGTCCAATTTTACGTCTAGTTAGGAGTCCACTTTTGCATCTACTGATGCGTCTAGTTTTGGGCCTAGTACTGCATCTAGTTTTGAGTAATTAATTGTGTGTAGTGTTGAGTACTTTTTTTCATTCAATTTTGTGATTAGTGTAACATCCATTTTTGTGTCCACATTTGCGTCTGACATAAGGTCCACTTTTGCATCTACTTTTGTGTTTTTTGTGACGTCTACTTTTACATCATCTTTTGCATTTAGTGTTGCGTCTAATATTGCATCAATCTTGCACTACTACATTTTTTACCTTTAGAAATAGATTGCAATATCATTAGGGCATGGAGGAATCGAACCACCGACCTCCTTCTTATAAGGCAGGCTCTCTTCCATTGAGCTAGAACCCTTTAAGAACCGAGAAGATGAGCAATATTAACACATTAAATTTCATCATTGTCCCTGAAATATTGTTTCACCTTTATTGTTTTGTGTATAATTTGTCATGTGTTTTTCCTATCATGCCTATTGACATACATTTAAATATTATTATGTTTTCGCATCCAGAACCAACACATTTGAAATAGCAGGATTCTAAACACTTGCATATGGAAACTATTAGTTTCCATTCTAATAGATTGCACATCCACCTTAGTTTTCCTACAACAATGCCTACATATGTAATACTATGTTACCACAAATGAGAAATGAGAAATTAAAAAAGAAAATGGAATGGTACATGAAATGGTTTTTGGAGGTTTCACATAGAAGAAACAAGGAGAGAGAGAAAACAACACCAATGGTGAAGAAGAGCACGGAGATTATAGAGCCTGGATACAGTCAAAATGTAGTCTAGGTTGTCAATGGGTATTGATTTGTGGGTCAAGTAGGTTTACTTACTTGGTAAAACTTGTTGTAAACAAGAGCTTGGTTAGTTTGTATGCCAGGTAAAACTTGTTGTAAATAAGAGCTTGGTTAGTTTGAACTTTGTATTCCAAGAGGTATTTAATACAACCAAAAAATCCTAGCAAGTTCTCTTCAGTAAGGCCTAAATATTTGATAATTAGGGTTAGTCTTCCAAGCAAAACAAAAACAAAATTATAGAATTCCCATTGCTTTACACAAAGAAATTTGGAAACTCAGGACCACTTCACAAACTACAATGGGTGATCAATGATATACAAAGAGGGACTGAGACCTAAATCATGTATACAACAAATACAAATGAATTAAAATGGAACTAGGAAGAGGCTAATAAAATGCCAAGATAACATAGAAAAAATGTAAATTTATCATGAAATTACACAAAACAATCTGGTCATCCATACCTTCAATTGCAATTTGTGTTGTGGGTATGGAATAGAGCTAGGATTGAAGTGAAATTCAATTTCCCGAAGAATTGAATTTTTGGCACTTGAAAAGGTGGAGAAGATGACAAACTGGTTAAAAGGGATTGAACCCCACACTTTCATAGCCACAACAATAATATCCATCACTATCAGGAAACTCTTTCATTCTAGGTTCTCATGGCCGATAGAGAGGGTTCCCCCAAAGGGACCATATCATATGCAAACAATAGTAGTGCAGTTAGGACATGGTGTAAAAAGAAACCATTACCAGCATGGGTGTTATTCTAGAGGTGTATCTCTTTTTTCTAGTCCATCGGTTTAAATCCAAACTGCATCAATGTAAATATAAAATAATTTTAGGGATAGGGGGCAGCCCTGGTTAACCTAATTAGTGCTCCCAATGAAGTGAGAAAACCTCCAAGATGTGGGAAGTTGTCATATAACTATCATAGAACCTCATAATAGCAACACTGACGTTCTATTCAACAATGATACTGTGAAGTTCTCATGATTCATTTCCTAGTTTAAGTTTCTTTAAAGTCTTCTTGCTTTATCTAATTATCCATTTCACCTATTTGAAGGTATGTAATATATTTGTTGATTTTCACAGGTTAGATCAGTGTTAATACAAGTACTAAAATTCAATACATGAACATATAAAGAATTGAGGTAAAATTCAAATTGTAATAAAATGTAACAACATAACTTTCATTTCTTTCAACTTAACGCTCTGCTGGTCACTGCATTAAATTTGATCATTGAAATGTTTCATCAACTGTCATGTACAAAAAAATAATAAATAACACGTGCAGTAAACTAAATCTCAAGTAAACTACAAAAGATAAAGAATCTTAACCATTGTTGGATCCGCCTTATACTCAGTTATTTTTTAGTTTGATCTTGTCACTGAAAGGACAAGTCAAACTAGTTGAACCATATATGTACCTTGAGAGAGAGAGGGAGTAAACAAAACTTAGTTTCTTCAATCAATTTAATAGTGCAGTCAAGGAGAATCACACAGATGCACTCAGAGTGAAAGATGTACAGTCAAGCACTCTACCAACATATTCATGATGAACAAATTCCTGAAACCAGTCAGGGTGGATCAAACAGAAAAACTCAGCCTGTGCAAAGAATAGATCACAGTAAACCCCATGCAAAATAACACAGAGGTAAAACCTGTAGACTGTCGTGGAGAAAGAAAAACATAGCCCAGACTGAGTAATCCAGGCAGATCGGTGAAGACCAGGCAGAGTGATATCGAGAAGAAAATCCCGTGAAGGTAAGCCAAGCTATGAAATAAAAACCAGCAATCAAAATCCAAGCCCGTGAAAGTAAGCCAAGCTGTGAGAAAAATCACGCAATCAGCTGGCAGAGAAAGCCCCTCAAATAAAATGCAGACAAAAGACAGCTGGCAGAGAGAGCCCCACAAATAAAATGTAGACAACAGACAGTCGGCAGAGAGAGCCCCACAGATAAAATGCAGACAGCCACCGAAAAATAATAACATGTGAAGGTAGATCGATGAAGACCGGACCGAGAAGGAGATCAGTGAATATCAGACCGAGAAGGAGATCGGTGACAACCAGACCGAGAAAGAGATCGGTGACGACCAGACCAAGAAATTAACCCTGTGAGATCAAGCCCACAAAGATAAGCCAAACCAAAAATCAGAATCCAAGCCCGTGGAGAAAGCCGTGCCGAGAAAAATACCTCCAGGTTCCTTTCAGAGAGTTTCATAGCACCTCATAAAGTTGGAGATAGATTCAATTTTGCAGACTGTTAAACATTTTTGTTTAAAAGAGCTTCATCCATTATGTGAATATAAGTATATTTATGATACCAAATCCCTTAAAACAGAATTGGGTATAGATTGGTGGCCTCACTCAGATGACAAAGGACTCACAGTTGCAGCAAAAAAGACACTAGAAATCTTGAGCTGTGCAAATAGGGCCTCTTGTCTTGCAGATTTTCAGTTGAATGCATTAAAAGCATGGATTACTGTGTTAGCTTTGTCAATGTTTGAAAAAAAAGTTGTAAGTTCATTCATGCTTGAGAGCCATCATACTTATCCAAAACAATTTCTGTGTTTGTTATGTTTCTAGACCATAAGAATACCTACTTTCCTTGTTTATGTTTTATAGCCTTTCTGGATCAGTTTGTTTTGGTACTTATATTTTTGTTTGCAGTACCTCACATCATTTCTTGTTGAACAGGGGACAGAGTTAGGTTCAATAACCCTAAATGCAGCCTTCTCAGAAGAATCGATAGGGCTGTGTGTTGAAGATCTTTGCAATTATCTATTGACATCAATGCAGTTGTTAGGCCCTCTTGGTGATCCAACAAATTACATGCTAAATTTTCTTATAACACAGGCCCAAATTTTTCTTATTTTCGTGAGGTGGATGTGCAACCATATAATGTCAACAACAAAGAGAATGCATGCTTGGCCACTCTATGCAAAAGTGATCAGAACAGTGATCACAAGCCTAAAATTATTGATGGATATAAAACCATTTATTCCAGATAGACTTGAAACAATGCTTAGATGTCTCCTGGCAGTGCTTCTGACATCATTAGAATTTATTCATTCTCAAAATAAAGAGTACCAGGAAATCAGAGAATCAAAGACATATATGCAGAATGTGGCAGGATGTCTTTTTTGATGTTTCTCTTATGAGTTTTGGATTTCTACCTGTTCTTTGTAGTTGTGTTGAAAAAAACAATGTTGCAAACCTATCTTTAGCTGTAATTGATACACTCTTAAAAGGTTTCCAGGAACCTAATACTTGGTTTCCTGTTTTGCAAAACCATTTTCCTATGCAGTGTGTAATTGGTCGGATTCAACATGATAGTTGGAGAGATTCAGCTGCTGTAATCCTAAATTTCTGTTTATCTTTAGCACGTGTGAGAGGAGGTGCTGAGATGCTGTAGTCTGTTG
This sequence comes from Pseudotsuga menziesii, assembly GCA_001517045.1. Classification (NCBI taxonomy): domain Eukaryota; kingdom Viridiplantae; phylum Streptophyta; class Pinopsida; order Pinales; family Pinaceae; genus Pseudotsuga; species Pseudotsuga menziesii. Next base: position 173,697 of record LPNX010418523.1, read on the forward strand.
GGATTTTTTCATGCTTTTCAACATTTAGTCACTTCCTACAAGATGAACTTTCATTATGCTAAGGAAACAGAGAGGGCCCATTCTCTGTTTGGCATAACGATAGACTGTGTAATGGGTTATGGGGTTTAGGACTAGCTGTTGTAATAGCAATGGTGAAATCTCTTGGAGAAAATGATGCTGGTGCTTTATTTCTAGAGAATGCATTGACCTACTTTTATTATGAAAAATATTATATCTTGTGTGCACTGTATTCCCTTGACCTTCTAGCCAATGCACTTTGTAGGAAGAGAACTAAACATCAAAGGCCCCAAACTTCTCTCATCGCATTACAAGAAACAGAACATGCCATTACTCTTATGTGCCATCTTGTCAAGAACTGAGTGACATGGCTAAATGTTATGCAAGGTGTAGATTCAGAACTCTGGGAAACTTGTATACATCTACTAGCCTTTATTGCTAGAGAAGGTCTCATGTGTACTCAAAATAATGCTAGGGAAAGTATGCTTTTGCAATGACCTCCCCTTCAAAAGGAAGAGATAGCTGCACATGAAAAGCCTTCAATAATAAACAACAAAAATGGATGGTTTACTGTTTCAGCAAGGGGATCAATGGCTAGAAGAAGACGATGGCCAGCATTGCAACAACCTGCACTTGATCCTGACACGAATATAGTGCCATTATATTTTGTTAAAGGTGAAGCTGAATTAGAAAATATTACTACTTCCTTTACAGAATACTCGGATTTGGTTTCCTTACAAGTGTACAAAATAACTTTTCATTGATATATGCATCCATTTTGTTGTGTTATCCACTTATCTTGTTATATGCGAGAGAGTTGATAAGTCTAGGTGATTTTTCCAAGGCAAGCATTTCAGGTCAATTGCAATTCCTAGTAATTTTTGCAGGAGAGAGAGAGTTAATGAGTCTAGGTGGTTTGTTCGAGGCAGGGAAATGAGGCCAACTATAATTCCTGGCGGTTTTTGCAGGAAAGCTAATGCATATCTCAAAAACATACTTATTTTATAAAAGACTGAACCATGTAATGGAAAACTGGCATTTGGAATTAAAGCAGGAAAAGAGGAATAGGAAAGGGAAATTGGAAAAGTTTTAAAGGTCATCCTAGGGTCTAAATGATAAACTACATTCTATAGAAATAAAATTCTCAAGTTGCTTGATTATCTTTACTTACAGAAAGAAGAATAGAGTTGGTTAAAATCCAAGCTAACCAAGTTGGACTTGTACAGAATCTAGATGCACACACATTTTATAGTGTTTCTATAAAAAAGAGTAACATTGTCCAATCCGCAGACCATGATACAACATAGAAATTCATAAAGAGAAACAACATATAGGTTTGGATGAAAAGTATAATTTGTAGAGAGTAATCGCTTGGGAACAATGCTGTCTTAACTAACAAAAAAGGAAATGTGAGACTTAGTTGACATATAATGTGTAAGAGTGCAGGAAACCTCATTTCATCTTTTCATCTCTTGCTGCTCTTTCTTCTTGAATAGTTTGAGATGGTTACAACCATTTTGGATGTCAACAAAGTGGCATTCAAAGGTAGGTAAACTACAAAGATATGAGTCATGACCTGCAAATGAAAATTGAAGTACCCCGATTTCAATTGCAATTCCTAGTAATTTTTGCAAGAGAGAGAGTTAACGAGTCTAGGTGGTTTGTCCGAGGTAGGGAAATGAGGCCAACTATAATTCCTAGTGGTTTTTGTAGGAAATCTAATGCATAGCACAAAAACATACTTATTTTATAAAAGACTGAACCATGTAATGGAAAACTGGCATTTGGAATTAAAGCAGGAAAAGAGGAATAGGCAAGGGAAATTGGAAAAGTTTTAAAGGTCAACCTAGGGTCTAAATGCTAAACCACATTCTATAGAAATGAAATTCTCAAGTTGGTTGATTATTTTTACTTATAGAAAGAGGAATTAAAGCAGGAAAAGAGGAATAGGCAAGGGAAATTGGAAAAGTTTTAAAGGTCATCCTAGGGTCTAAATGCCAAACTACATTCTATAGAAATGAAATTCTCAAGTTGGTTGATTATTTTTACTTACAGAAAGAAGAACAGAGTTGGTTAAAATCCAAGCTAACCAAGTTGGACTTGTACAGAATCCAAATGCACACACATTTTATAGTGTTTCTATAAAAAAGAGAAACATTGTCTAGTCTGCAGACCATGATTCAACATAGAAATTCATAAAGAGAAAAAACATACAGGTTTGGATTAAAATTATAATTTATAGACAGTGTTCACTTGGGCACAATGCTATCTTGACTAACAAAAAATGAAATGTGAGAGTTAGCTGATATATCATGTGTAAGAGTGTAGGAAACCTCATTTCATCTTTTCATCTCTTGCTTCTCTTTATTCTTGAACAGTTTGAGATGGTTACAACCATTTTGGATGTCAACAAAATGGCATTCAAATCTAGGTAAACTACAAATATATGAGTCATGACCTGCAAATGAAAATTGAAGTACCCTGATTCAACAAAAGAAATCCCAATGGAAACTATCTTGGAACTTTTTATCCAAGACCAGTAGTATGGACCATATGGTAGATTTAGTTGGCTCAAAATAGGAATCCATTCCAATCTATGACAACACCCAGGAGTCCCATCTCTTTGAGATGTCCTAAAGGATAAAATCAAAAGAAAAGAGACCAGTGTAAAATTTAAATTGCTTGTGGAAACTCTCAGTCAAAGAGAATGACATATAAACTTTAATTGTTGCTACATATTAAGACTATGGTGCTAATCATTTGGATGGCATTGCCTAAGTAAGACTAATGAAGCTGAAGATTCAATTTGTGTTGGAAATTCACTACGAGCTTGACATATTTGGAAATAGAGACACATGTTGCAAGCAAATTTTTCATATGATACTATTTAATTATAATAAAAACAAGAGTCACATGCAGCAATATAGAATTTGCAAATGTAGAAAATGGAAACTGAAGTATTGCAGGAATTGTCATTGGCATTTGCAATGTGTCTATTTCTGTCCTTAACCTTTCTGTATTCATTTGAAGGGATGTTTCTCTATGTGCATATTTGCATTTGGTGTTTCTCCAGATCCGTAAATTTTTAAAGAGGCCAACTGCAATTAGTTGAAATTGGGTAAACCAAGAATGCAAGGATAATCAAAATACAGTTTCCAAAAATTGATTTCAACTTTGTAAATGAAATTGTAAATTGCAAATGCCAATTCTATGAAGATATTACAAACTTGCAGGTAGTCAGTGTGTAGTCGAACCAAGGAGCTAGGTAGTCCGTGACACGAGCCAAGGAGCAATGTAAAAGAAAATAGTTGTGCTAAAAACAATTATTATAGCAGTTCATTGGGACATTTAGAGGGAATAGCAGCGCAAAATAAATATGAATTGCATTTCAATATTAAAAACATGTAAATGGCATCAACATTAGTAGAACTAAGAACATGTTTTGAAATTGAACACGCATAGGAAAGAATGAAATATTATAGAAACAAGCAGGACATGTTTTGAAACAAAGATAGATCAAGAATTTTCAAAGAGAACTAATTTCATGTCTTGATTTGATTTTTAAACAAGAGTTTCCTAAACGGATGGAGCCATGGTACAAGTAGCACATATTTTGAAATAGAGACAAGTAAGACTTTGCAAAGAGAACCAATTTTATTTCCTAATCTAATTTAGAAAAAAGAAAAAGAAAATCCATAATAACATCTTTGGAAACAAAGACACATGTTGCAAGCAAAGTTTTTACAAGGAGAAATAATTTCATGCGTAAAAGACATGAACATAATTGCAATGAAAGACATGTTCTGAAATTGAATATGCATCTTTAAAAAAAGGAAAGAATGAAATTGGACATAGGTTGCACAAAAAGGTGAACATCTTTTCAAATAGAGATAGATTGCAAGGAATGACTTTGCAAAGAGCATCAATTCCATGTGTAAGTGGCATCACTCTTAGTCCAATATCATTTTTTTATAACATAAACAACTACATAGATTTGAGAAAGTTGTATTGACAAGGCACGCCAATATAGTACAATTGAATGCACAATGTAGAGCATATGATGAGTAATAGAGTATATAAAGCCTGAAAGCGATATAAACATAGTTGTAGATACAATGCTAAAACATAAACTGAAAATTTGGCATATCCAAATGGGTCTGTCAGTTCAAAAAAGAGATTCTAATGTAGTTGTAACCATGAATATAAGAATGAACAAAATTTACATAGTGTCACTTTGCAAGATGAGCAATGTGCAAGGAGTGCCAAAAATTTGTTTGCTAGAGCAAAATTTGCAAAAAAGAAAGTGATTTGAAGCTAATCACTAGACAATATAGATTTCTGTGACAATGTTGTATGCAGTTAGTGTAAAAATATCTCACAGGAAAAATTTTCACAAGTGAAAAACTGTTGACAAGATCTTTCTTGTCTAATTCCTTTGAAAGTTATTGCAGGTGTGGCAATTTCATTGTACAGTCCATTGTGCCATTCTCTGTCTCAAGAACACACTCCAAGCAATGCTTGTTTCTGTAGAGTGTGTTTTTTTTGTGACAAACAAAGCAATATGGAAAGCTATCAAGCATTGGGTTGCTGCAAGCATTGCAAATTCTATGGAATGGAAGCGAGAAGACATTCTTTGTTTTCAAATGGTTCCCTATATGTGCAAATTGTAGATGGACAACTTTATTTGCACAAAATAAACAAATGATAGGAAAAATGACATGAATGCTGATGAATAAAAATTGCAAAATAATATATTTTAAATAAAATACATAAGGTTTTTAAACCGTGTAAACATCTTTATATGATGTTAATGTACAGGAAAATAAATGGAATTGCATATATGTCAATAACAAATGTAAATTTAATGGGAAGGATCCAAGATATATGAGTGTTGCAAGATATACAAATGTTGCAAAGATCATCATAGCCAAATTCTATTGTGATTTATTGAGTAAGCCTTAGAAATATGAAAATTGAAGCCGCCAGTTTCAAAAGTTTCCCAAAAATGATCAAGCAAAGAGCCAACAGGGGTTGTTGTAACTGTTGTATGCAAGTTCACATTGTGGTGTTTCATGAAAATAAATAATTCTTTTTGCAAAATTGGAATGTTGCAACATGTCAAAGTTAAGGTCACTAGTAGTTACGATATGTTGATTCTGGTCAACGTTTTCCACTATTTTTTCAACAAATCTATAAAGATCTGTAATTGGTGCATTTGGCACTGCAGATACATTTGACAATTTTACAATAGCTTTGTTAATTTGAAATTGGCAAGTATTTGCTTCTATACAATTTGTTGTATAGTTTTCTATAGTTTTCTATACAATTTGTTATATAGTTATAAGGAGGTTCATGGCTCAGCTCCAAGTAGCCCTAGCAGGTCACAGCTCGTTCTAGGAGAAATTTACAAGTCACGGCCCAACTTAGCACACAGATCACGGCTCATTCAAGGAGCAGCATAAGATCATGGATTAGTCCAACAACAAACTTTCACGAACCTAATCTAACAGCTAGAAGGAGGTCATGTCTAAGTTTAGTATCCAACAAAAGATCATGGATCATTCCATCACAACAACAGAATTTTTTTTCTCACATAGTATTTTGGCAGATTACCTGCTTTGGGTTGGATTCGATGATAGGTGTATTCCTTTGAAAAAAGGAAATTAGCCTCATCCTACCAATTTTAAGTCATATTGAACTTGTACATTCTAATTATCTTAGTATTTAGAGAGTATAATCGTTTTCATTCTTTAGAGTAAAACCGTTTTCTCTCTTCAGAGAGAAACTGCCTGTGCGAAAAACCCTAACATATTTCAGAATTGAATGCCTCTTGAGTTTTGGCTTCAATATTGATACCATCATATTGGTGTAGAATCGCCCATCTATTCAACATACCCAGCTCAGATCTCCAAGGGAGAAAAAGAGCTTACAAAATTGACATTTATGGGATCTCCAAGGCAGTGAAAGAGCTTGCAGGATTGACATTTATGAGCAGGTATAAACTTGTGATTCATCTATATGCTTAGAGAAATTTGATTATAAAATTTAAATCAAAGTGAGTTCGCAAAAAAAATTATTCGCAAGCCGTCGCTTGAGAGATTCGAACTCTCATAAGGAAACCCTATGTACTTAGCAGCCACACACCTTAACCACTCGGATAGTCAAAAGGAGGGCACGGTTTTGTCACTAGTAGCAGTAGCCCCTTAGACAACAGCAGAGGTAACAACCCAATAAAATGAAGTACACAGTAAAATGTGAAATGTTGAGTTGAAAAACTGAGGTGGATAGCTTTTGAGTGACCATGGGTTCAATCTAGAGGAATCTCAGATCATTTGCAAGAAAATTCCTCTGAAAACAAATCACAGAACCCCAAAACTAATATTCACTAAATATTCAAAATGGCCTTCCTTCTGCGTTTTGTGTTATTCTAAGAATTCGTTTTAGAGGAATGTGGATGAAAAAGAGCACTCCGCTGATGAGGGTTTGAATTTCATTTCATATCTGCCCTTCCAACTAATTTTTTTGGACTATTTGAACTCTTATCTTGCCTATAACTGAATATTACTAAGAACTAGGCTATTGTTGTTAAAATGTGAAAAACTAGGTAGTTGCGCATCCCGCTGTTGCACAGAATAAGGGTAAGGAGTAGTTAATGATTGGGTAATCCTCCTATTTCTTTCAAAGGTAAATAATTATTAATCTCTTATTTAATCTATTACTATTGGTGGGGTCAAAAATATATAACTCTAAAGATTCAAAGATTCACAAATGGTAGGATTAGCATAGGTAATTAATCTTTAGTTTTAAGGGCAGGTTAAAAATCATGTGTTTAAAGGAATATTGATAGGATAAGAATTCACATATACAAAGAACAAGACAAATAATCTTGTGTTTATTAAGGAACGAGAGGGAAACAACAACGTTTTATTGAATTCTATTAAAAGAAATACACAATAACAATGTTTTAATTAAAGGATTTAACTTTCAGTTTAAAAATATGTTTTTTATTAAGAATTTTAATTTTCCATTAAAATATAATAATATTTTTAGTTATATTATGTATTAATACATTAAATAATAAATTCAAGAAACTAACTAAATGTGGAACCTAGAATCATTTCTCAAAGTTAATGCCAGGCTATATGTAATGCAACATACAAACTTTTCGAAGGTTAACATGTTGTGTCAATGGTGTAATTGAAATTGTGAAATTTTTATTTTCAATTAAAAGATATGATTTTATTAAGAAGTTTAATTTCCAATTAAAATGTTGCTCTAGGGTGGAACAAAAAACAATATTAACAATGACACAAACAACTCAAAAGTAACATGTGTCGATGTTATGCATCTGAAATACATTAAGTGATAAACTTAGGAAACAAACAAAAGGTGGAACCTAGAATCCTATCAAAGGGTTAATGTTAGGCCACATGTAATGCAACATACCAAATTTTTCAAGGTTAACATGTTGCATCAATGGTGTAATTTAAATTGTGGAATTTTATTCCAAAGGACTAGAATTAAAAGGCCAGATAAATATAATATGCTCTTTGTAGAGGATATTCAATAAAAAATCAGAGAGACATATAAGAAATATATTATAAAAGTTTCAGGATAGATATATAAGAAACAAACAGTGGATAGCTAACATTATAATATAAACATTGCCAAGTTCTTGAATACATGGGGATCCCTTTTTATGTCTAATATGCACTGCATACGGCCACTTGGTTTCATATTATATTATAAATATATTTAAGAAAACATGGTGGAAGAAATATGTAACAAATACACTAGAGAAAGATAGCGAGGTTCCATCCACTAATAATCATTTCAAATGGAAACTACTTAATATAAGTAAAGGTAGTGCTGGGAAGGCTCTTTCATATCCAACATGGTAGGGGAAACTAAAATCAATGTTGATGTTTGGATAAACTCTTTTCATAGATTTAGATACTCAAGTGTGTTGAATAATGGAAAGTGGAAGGGGTTGTATCCCTAGTGAAAAGTGGTGATATCGTATCGAGTGTTATAGATCTAGATATAGGTTAGAAATTTTATTCCACCGCCTTTAATTCCTAAAGGCACATCTAAAAATATTAAAGGTTAAATAAGGATAGAGTTGTGAATAATTTTAATTTAGAGGGTAACTTCTACATGTCAGTTATGGAGTTATAGAGGACAAGATATATATGGATTTAAAATCAAAGCAAATAAAATAATGTAGAGAATACAATCAATTTTATAGAACATGATCCAGGAAGAGGGAAAACAACAAATAAGACCTTTTCTACTAGGAAGAGAGGGTCTCTAAGGGCTTGGATTTTGATTAAATGAAGGATCCCATCTCTCCTAGAGTAGGTCATAATTTGGAACTCAAACAAGCACAAGAGACAATGGCTAGGGAATTCCATCAAGGTAGACAAAGACTTATTTATGGGGTTCGTAGAGTACGAACAACCTCTATAAAGGTGGTTCCACCCTGAATATTATGCTAGTTAATATGCATGGCTTAGTGGGAGGGGAAAAGAAAATATCCCTTAAAATATTTATGGATATGGAAATACCATACATAATTATGTTCCATGAATCAATGGGGAGGGATGAATTAGATGATATATGAATATAAAAAACATTTTAGTTGTTGTATTTGTAACTTTGAAATATGCTATGATGTATATTGTCATTGCATGTTGTTGTAACCCCATCGGAGATGTGTTTCCCTCCTTTTGGTATGCCATTATTATGTATGGTCCTTGAGGTTCAACCTCCATTGTAATTCGAGGAGGTAGTCCCTAGTTTGATATAATGAAATGTATTTTTGGAGTTTCCCTAGGTGAAGTCGGCCCCGTTAAGTTATGCATGCTTTAAATTGTCACACTATACCACTTGTTATGCATGCTTTAAATGGTAACCATATCCCATATTCTTTAAATGATGACAATGACGTTGACCTAGATGACGATGATGAACTAAATGATAATGATGGTGATGACGTTGTTGTTGATGATGATGATGGAAATGATGATGATCATCATCGTCGTCGTCATTTTTATCATCATCATCATGACACTATATTCATCATCATTGGCACCATTATCATGATGATTATTATATTTATCATCGTCATCATTGCCATCATGATAATGATTATTAATATATTCATCATTGTCATGGTCATCATCAATACAATCATGGCCCATGATCCTTATAAAAAAGTGTTTGGGTATAAGTGAACGAAAATTTATGTCCCCAAAAAATGGCCAAATACCCAATACACATTCATGTTATTTCAAACCTCAAACTAATTCCCACATCTAAGGAAAAGGATAACATTTTAATGTACATGGTCTATGTAGTAGTATCAAACCCTAGCCCACATAACCCAGAGTCCTCTAAGGAATTTTTAAGGATTGCACCATCATCATTATCATCATCATTGCACCCATCATCATTGTTATATAACCATCATCATCATCATCATCATATAATCATCGTTGTCGTCATCATTTTCATCACCATCACCATCATCATCCATGTCATTTTGATTCTCATTCTCATTTTCATCATAATTGTCATAGCCATCATCATCTTCATCATCATTTCCATTACTAACATTACCATCCTCATCGACATCATCATTATCATCGTCATCGTCATATAATCACATCATATTCATTCCCATCATCTTTGTCATCATCACCACCATCATCATCGTCATCATCATTGTGGATGCCATTGTCATTGTCACCATGTCTTGTGTAGTAGTATCGAACCTTGGGCATAACAATGATCCCTCAAAGCAATTGTTAAGAATTGCATCATTGGAATTATCAACATCTTCATCATTATTATCATTGTTGTCATATAATTATCATTATTGTTGTCATATAATTACATTGTCATCATTGTCATCGACGACATTATCATTGTCATTGTCATCATCACAACTTTCATCATCACATAATAATATCATCATCATCATCATCATCATCATCATCATCACTACCACCACCACCACCATCATCATCATTGTCATTGCCATTTTTATCATTGTCATCATCATCATCATAACCACCTCGATCATCATTATCATTATCATTTTCATTTTCATCATCGTGGTCATTGCCATTGTTATCACCATCTTCATCATGATTATCGACATTGTCATCAATTATTCATCATTACTTTTGGAATAAGAAATATCATGTACTCAAAAGATGTGATTAGTGGAAAAGGGTCATGGAGGACACATACGATCTATGCATGAGAAATAACAACTTTATTTTTTAAGACGATCAACATCATCATCCTCATTGTATTTATCCTCATTGTATTCATCATCATCATCCAAAATGGATATTGTCAATCATTATGATCCAATATTAAGACATGTTTTCGAATATGCTTCAATCAATGCTAAGAAAACCAATGATGACCAACCAAATATAGTCGAGGGAGAACAAATTGGCATCCATGATGATGTTCAAGTTGAAGAAGATCTAGTAGAAGAATGTGAAGATGATAATGATGACAATATTACTTTAGCAATATGGAGAAGCAGGGTCATAGGTGCATCTTCAGAAGATGATATCATGGAGGAAGATAATATGGATGATATCGAAAGAAATGATGAAAATAATTCTTGTGACATTCCTATAACCGATCTGTAAATAAATTTTATTGATACAGAATATGATGAAAGCGAAGATGAGGATGATTACAATACCACTTTAGTAGGATGGTGTAGCAAGAATAATATTAGGTACTTGAAAGAACATATGAACATTGAAAAGGAAACATTGGAAGATCTAGATGCGGATTATAATGTGAATGAAGACTTCTAAATTTATAGTCGGATATGCAATTCACATTTAAATAATCATGGTTTTTATGTCCCATTTTTAAATGCTTCATTATTATTTAACTGCAATAATCATTCAATTACTATGTTTAGAACTCATAATATAAATTAATGTGTTGATTCTTGCCTCTATACTCGTTACCTAGTGCAATGTACTTAAAATGTCTATAAGTTAATATGACTTGGTGGGAAAAAATAACAAGAATTGGTAGGATAATAGTTATTTTGGTTAGTTTCATCTATTGGTTGATAATGGTTAGAAGTGATATGAAGTTATTCGTTGAGAATTAAAAAAATTTATATATGTATATTGTAGAAGTTGACATATGCATGTACACACAAATATAACTTGTGTAGTTGAAGGAATTGGTTAACACAACTGTACGTAAACTATAGTATAGAAAAAAACCTTTGATTTGTTTGTGTATAAGATCACCTTTAAAACAAATATGATTCACTTAAACATATATATAATCCATGTAGTATTCATATATATATTCAAATGGGATTTCAATTAGATTATGTGATTCACAACTACCCTCCAAATCAAAATACTTTTGATTAACTATACAATAGGAAATGAAAACTAAGATGCCAAATCGAGGAAACCTCATATTTTGATTTTGTAGTCATATTTATTCATCAAATAATCTTTATTCCACTTTAGCAACATATTTATATAATGTGCCTATTTTTGCACCTAGACTTGAATCTAGCACAAGTAGAATTTAAAATGTTATTTATTTGGGATGTTAAAGTGGATGCAATTTGTGTCCATTTTAGCATCATCATGATATAAACCACCTAGTTTTGCACCTATACAACTTAGCCTAAAGAGAATATAAATGTGATTTATTTGGGGTGCTAAAGTGGACACAATAAATGTAATTGATTTGATGATAATGACATTCACAATTATGTGATGATATGATGATGATGATGACAATGTTGTTGTTGGTGATGACAATGACGATGATGATGATGATGATGATCCTTATAAGAAAGTGTTGGTAGAGGTAAATAAACCCAATTTCACTACAAGCTCCAAGATTAAAATGTGCTCAATCATAGTTATAAGTTATGCATGCTTAATATTGTAAATGTATCCCAGTTGTTATGCATGCTTTAAATGGTAAACATATCCCATATGCTTTAAATGATGACGATGATGAGCTAGATGACAATGGCAGTGATGATGTTTTTTATGATAACGATGATGGAAATGATGATGATGATCATCATCGTTGTCATATTTGTCAATGTCACCATGATTATCACAATAGTCATCATCATCAGCATAATCATCATTCATGTCATCATCATCACCATTCTCCTTGAAATCATCATGGTTATTGACATTTTCATCAGTTATTCATCATTACCTTTGGCATAAGAAATAACATCTACCCAAAATATATGATTAGTGAAAAAGGGTCATGGAGGACACATACAATTTATGCATGAAAAACAACAACTTATTTTTTAAGATGATCAACATCATAATTCTCATTGTATTCATCATCATTGTCATTGCCATCATCACCATCATCATCATTCATTTCATTGCCATCATAATCATTGTCAATGTCATCATTGTCATTATCCTCATCGTCATCATTGTCATCGTTCTCCTCATTATCAACAGCATTATCATCATCATTGTAGCCATCCTCAATATCATAATCATTATCCGCGTTGTTATCTTCAACATCTAGGTGTAAAACCAGATGCAAAAGTGGATAAAAACATGGATGAAAAAAAAGATGCAACAAAAGTAGGCGCAAAAGTGGGCGCATAATGGGGTGCACAAAAAATGGATGTAAAAGGTGATGCAAAAGTGGATGCAAAAAATGATGCAAATGTGGAAGCAAAACATGATGAAAAAAGTGGCGCAAAAGTGGATACAACCATGGATGTAAAATTGGATACAAAATTGGATGTGAAAGTGGATGCAACAAAAGTAGATGCAAAAGTAGTTGTAACACCTAATCCAAACCTCGATGCAAAAGTGGATGCAAAAATGGATGCAATCACTAATGTAAAATTGGATACAAAAAAATATGCAAATGTGGATGCAAAAGTTGAAGCAAAAGTGGGTGTAAAAGTAGGTGCGAAAATGGGTGTGAATTGGGATGCAAAAAAAGTGGATGCAAGAGTGGATGCAATAGTAGATGCAAAAAAAGACGTAAACATGGATGCAAAATGGGATGCAAAAAGGGATGAAAATGTGGGTGCAAAAGTGGATGAAAAAGTGGATGCAAAAATGGTTGAAACAAAATGAGATGCAAAACTAGACTCAAAACAGGATGTAAACTTTGATGCAAAACTTGGTGCATGAAGGGATGCAAAAAATGAAGTAGAAGTGGATACAAAAGTGGATGTAAAAATGGATGCAAAAGTGGATGAGAAAAAGGGCGTAAAAGTTGAGGCAAACATGGACGTAAAAGGGGGTGCAACAAGAGTTAAATGTACAAAATAGGTGCAAAATTAGGTGCAAAACTACGCTCAAAACCTGATGCAAAACCTGGCGCATAACCAGGTGCAAAACCCGGTGCAAATTACACCGCAATTTGTGCCATATTTAGAAAAAGGATGCAAAAAATGCCTAAAATAGCACCAACCCGTGAAATTGTGCCATTTTGTCCAAAAAATGAAGAAAAATACACCGAAAGATGGTCTAGACACAAAAAAGGATGCAAAAAGAGACTCTAAATCCAGTTTTTGTTGTAGTACCAAAAGGGTTGAAAAGGGAAAATGGTTATCTGTCCATCAAAATCAAACTCATCAGCATGAGGCATGTCATAATTTAGCACGATTAACCACCGAAAAGACTGTGGAACTGTAGTGAATCATAAATTGATGGCTAAGAGGTCGTTATTATTTTGAAATGACTGATGGAAATCAAAACCCTAGATTTCCCTCCATCTGTCCCACAACTGTAGTAAACCTCCATCAAACAGCAAGTTCAGCTTAAAAATGATTACTAGGATGGCTATCTCATGGATGTCTCCAGAATCCACCATCATCTCATTCGAGTACCTATCAAGTGGTTAATCCCTCAAAAATCAACAAAATACCTTCAATACACTCCTCTTTTGTTGCATGCATCCTTACTACTCAAGGCCATCTCTGAAAACCAGCCTACTAACCTCATTCACAGAATTTGAATTTTGATTTTCATAGGTACTAAGAAGCACAGTTCAGGGATAAAGAAATGAGGACCTACTCTCAGGTAGGAACTAGGAGACATCAGCTACCTAGAATCACATCCAGAAGTCTGCAAATTCTTCAAAGATGCAGGTTGTTACATATTTTGTGAGAAAATCCAAGGTTCACACCAACAGGTTGCAGAAGCATTTTCCCTTTCTTTTGATGGCTCCAAGGCACTGCTAGGAAAGGAAGAGTTCCTAGTGGATGAAACCCTAATTGCATAAGTGATAGAACTCCCAAGAACTGGGGAGAAGTGGTTTAAGACCACTATTACTAAAAATGTGGAGTTTAGATCATATTTAAAACTTGAACACATAAATGTAGTGTGGAAGAAAAGTGTTCCATCCACCTGGCTAGAGGAGAGGTGGCAGCAATTGCTGAAAGAAATTTTGGTGTATATAACCTATGGAGGCAAGTACAATAGGGTAATGATACATCAATTCAAGCTAATGAACCATTTTACAGGAAGGATCCCTTTAAACCTACCCTTCTACCTCCACAAGAGCTTAACAAAGATGGCACACCAGGTAAAGGCCCATCCCACCAAACTTGTAGGATAGTTGTCTCACCATGGCCTCATACAACTCATTATCGAAGAATTGCTGCAAAGGAGAAACATAGCATGGACATATTTTTTATTCTGGAATGAGTTTGAAATAGGCCTACAGCCAGAAGATAAAGGAAAGTCCCCTTGAAAGAAACCCACAACCCCAAGGAGTGGAAAAAGGAAAAGGAGGGCTATCTCGCCAGTAATAGTGGATTAGCCTTCTCCCACTTCCAAAACCAAGCAAGCTAAAACAAACCTATACTTCAGAGGAAAGGAGAAGGAGGTCCCAGCACAAAGTGAGAATATTCTGAACTTACCCTACTCAGACTCAGAAGAAGAACGAGAGGAAGAGGTTGACCTAACAGAGTAGGTTGCAGCAGAAAATGAAGGGTTTCCTTCATCAACAACAAGGGAAGACAAAGATGAGCCATTGGAAGAGTCCTCCTCAAGCAAACCTAGGTCTTAGAGAGTAAACCAACTACTAGAGCAAATACATGAACTAGAGGTACTGGACATGGAGATAAAAAGAAATAATGAAATATTAACCAAGAGAACTAAGGAGTTGCAGAATTCTGTTCTAGAGATGAGAGGGATGTATGTCATGCTGAAAAGGAGAAATCTAAGATATATGTAGAACAACACCAGGCTGTATAGGATGATCAGACTACTGAGGTTGCAGATAAAGAAATCCAACTCAAACCCTAGCTCTCAAGCTCAATGTGTAGTAGAAACCCTAGCAGAGGCAACAATAAGCTTTCAAGATCCAAAGGAAGCCCAGGATGCTGTTAATTTTCCAAACACTATGCAGCCTGAAGAAGTACCAAAAGATCAACAACAAAACTGAAAGGGGGTGATTGGGAGGCTTATTACAATTTTGTAAAAATAGAGCTTTTGGTGGCTTACGTGGACGCAACAATGATTCATTAACCACCGAAAGTAGAGCTTTCGACAGCTAACATACCTAGGATTCTGCTTCCTTAACCACCGAAAGCATAAGATGGTGCATAAATATGTTTTGGCACAAAAAACCAGTTTTGGTGAATACAACTATCTCAAGGATGAAATATAAAGCTGAAATTTGCTCGAAAACACCATTGGAAGAGGTCTGTTCAAGTTTTGAGGATACAATCAAGGAGAAAAGGGTCACAAACCCTACCTATTTTTTACCAGCAGTGGCTTATCTATCAGATGACAGGTTACAACTTTACTTTAGTACTCATTGCAGTCATCAAAGGGTTGAAAACATTTCTTTTAGATAGACTAGTAGTTAAATTAGGGTTTCTGACCTAATTTTGCAAAAAACATTTATTTTATCTATTTTTAGTAAAACAGACCCAACTTTTCAGGTTGAATATTTTTGTAAAGGATATAAAGCCTAATATTTATGTTTCAGTAAGGGTTAAACTTTGGGGACCTCTTTACCATTATTATTATCAAGCTTCTCATATTATTCATGACCTAATATAAGCTCTTTTGCTATTACACGTTCAGCTTCCATATCTTTCTATTTTGTGCTTGTGCTTGAATTTCTTATTCATGTTTATTCATGTTATCTAATATCTGATAGTTGTCATCCTATCTGTATGTTGATTAGTTTAATTGCAAGTACTTTTCCTTGTTATGATTATCCATTTATATGTAAGTGTTTTATATATGAATCTGCCAGCATAGTAAGTTCTCCATCTTTTCACCCTATTATCAAACCTCTGAACATTGGTAGTTAGAAGCCTTACCTTGAGAGTGTGAGGTCCTGTAGGTTACCTGACTTGATCCATTTAGAAAAACCATAAAAAACATTTAAGTTACCAGGCATCCTCGAGCTGCAACCTGCAGGACTTTCCTGGAGGTATAACAGATTCATTTCCCTATGAGTCATTGCTTCTCATTAGTATGACTGATCTGTGGTATGGAGATATCATTTTGTATCTCCATACCTTATGATACTAGCCTACTGCTTCTCGAGAGGAACGTCGTCACATTCACCACCAGGACAAAATTTATCTTATTTTGAATGATACCTTATACCAATGTGGTGTTGAATCTATCTTGCGATGTTTCCTTACACACGAAGAGGCTGAGACCGTTCTGAATGATTTCCATGCTGGAGCTTGTGGCAGTAATCTATCTGGGTTGGATACTGGCCAAAAAATATTGCGTGTCGGTTATTTCTGCCCTTCTATTTTCAATGACTGTGTTGAAACAGTCAATAAATTCCCACCATGTCAAATATTCACTTCCATGAAATGCACACATCGAGCTATGCTCCATCCCGTTGTAGCAGTTGGTCGATTTTCAAAATGGGGCATAGAATTCATGCACTATAGACCTACCTCAATCAAGTGAAATGGATACATTATTGTGGCTGTAGACTATTTTACAAAATGGGCTGAGGCAATTCCCACATATGTCAAAGATGGTAAGACTGCTACACTTTTCCTATTCAATCATATCATTTCTAGATTCTGGATTCTTAGGGCCATTATGACCGATCATGGGTCACATTTTCAAAACAAGATGATGGCAGAGCTCAGTGTAAAATTTGGGTTTTGTGACGATAACTCTACACTATACTATCCTCAAGCCAATGGCTAGGTTGAGGCTATAAACAAAGTATTAAAAACAATGCTTCAGCGGATGGTAGGGCAAGCCAAGTCAAATTGGAATTTACATATTTTCTCTACACTCTGGGCCTATAGGACTACTGTCAAAACTTCCACCAGTTTTACACCTTTCCAACTAGTATATGGACTGGAAGCTACTCTCCTGATAGAGTATGAAATCCATTCTTTAAAGATGGATGTGGAAATATTACCCAACACTACTATATACAAATAAATATTCCTATATCTAAACAAACTTGATGAAACTCGACGCGATGCTTCCTTATCTAATGACGCACATAAACGAAGAATGAAAGTCCAATATGACAGGACTGTCCAACCCCGTTCCTTCAATGAAGGATATCTGGTCTTGACCTATGACTAGAGGCATGACAAGATGGGGGCATGCAAATTTGATTCTATCTAGCATGGTCCCTATATTGGTAGTCGTGTTTTAGAGGAAGGAGCATATGAATTGGTTGATTACGATGGGATACCTTTGGGAGAGCCCCGAAATGGGCTCTACCTCAAAAGATACTATGCCTAGGTCATCTAGCGTAGGATCTTTGTAAATATTGTTTATAGTTTGTTGTGTGTCTTAAGATTTGAGAGGTGTGTATTTTTTTGTTATTTAAAATGCGTTTTTCATAAAACCCTACTTATGCATGTCTTTTGTCTGATGGACAGATGAATTCCTTCATTGGTTTTGCTGATGGTTCTCATCGATATACATTTAACCTTGCATCAGCAGCTTGGATACTGTAATCTCGTACAAGTGAGATTGTGATTTCAGGGGGTGTTCTTTTAGGTCCCTCCACCAATAATCTAGTGGAATACCAAGTCGTGGTTACATTATTGACGAAAGCCCTAGCTTTTGATGTAAGGGAAATTAGGGTTTATCTAGGCTCTGAACTAGTTGTCCAACAACTTAATCGAGTCTACACCATTAGAAATCCCTTGATTTTTTGTACTTTTCAAAGAGTTAGGTTGTTAGAGAGGTATTTTGAGTAAGTTACGTATCATCACATTCCGAGAAATTTAAATACTATGGAAGATTCCCTAGATAATTATGTCTTAGATTGGCATATTGCTCATACTTAAATGTCCATTTGAAACATAAAAAACATGTAAATTCATAAGTAGATAAATCATCCCACACATCACATTTTTCCACACATAACTATAAATATAAATAGTTTTGTCATATATATAAAAAAGTTGTAGCACCAAGATACAAAATTTGGGCTAAAGCATCTCTAGCTTTCAGTGCCTGTTCAGGACTATAAAAATTTTAGAATACACATATATATGGGGAAAAATATGAAGCTTCAAATCTTTCAGTAATATATATACAAAAATTGAAAATCCAGGCAGACTAATTCTTGTGAAGCTTATGGTAGCATGCAATAGCCTGGGCCACTTGGTGGAGCATCCTAGAGAACTGTCCAGAGACACTTGCAGTATGGTGTTGATAATGCCTAGGTACCTCGTTAGTAGTCATGTCAGGAATGCCCACAGTCAAGTGCTGTAGGTTCTCCTCAAGATCTCCAAGCTCTTCATTAGCTTCAAAATGGTATAGCATCATATCCCTCGTATCTACTCACCTGGAAATAGGCGACATCCCAACCGGACGGACGGACCCAATGTCTGCGTGAAAACATTTTTATCTCAGTACTACAAAAATAAAAATGAAATACATCCAAATTCAAAAACACAAGTGGATAATTTCTTCTTACCTCGATCATCCCATACTTCCCCCTCAGGTAAAGCTAACTCCAGGTGATTGCAGAAGTCTTCCCCTTCATAGGCATAATACTCCACCATAAGCAATTGGTTTCTCAACCAGTGAAAGAAAGCCGAACCGTAGCTAACTTTGGGCCCTTCTCCTCCAAGGCAAGGCATGGCCGTAACCCATTTAAGCATCCTTGGATCCTCAGGATCAAGCCTGGTAATGGTCACCTATGGCCTCATATGAGGTACCTGTTATAAGGTAAAGGACACTACCACTGCTTCATAGCCAAATTGCTTTAGCGTTCCTCTTTTACAATTATTCAATCGACTCTTTAGACATGCCAGGATGCCTTCACACTAGTTGAATATAATGGGCTCCATGCACTGCAAATCATATATCATATGTGATCTACTAGTAAGGTGGGAAGCCCTAGTACTTGCCACCTTGCCGATAGTATACACCACTTTCCTCAAGGGGAGATCTACTAGATATTTGATCTATAGCTTTCCCAATTGGGAATTTGTACCCAATAAGAAATGCTGATCAATAATATCATCCAAGGAGCCTTCCCCTACTCATGCTCTAGATAGAACTACTGGGCTTCCCAACATAGATAAATTGGTCAAAAAATAAATATCCTCAACCTCTATAGGCAGGATATGGACTCCCACCATAAAATTCTCTTGATCAGGATTCCACATGTCTATGATGTACTCTAGCAATAGGACACGTGCTTTCATTCCAGGTATCCAGAAATACTTAAGAAGCCCGTAGTTCCGTAAATCCTCAATGGTGGCTAGAACATTTGCACCTTGGTTGTCTGGGACTTCATGCTCCCTTTCCTTCCAAATTACCGTGATGTACCTGTAACATGCCAATTTTGTAGTCAGAAAACATGTCATGGTTGAAAGGAAGAAAAGTAAATAAAATGATAAATTACAAAGAAAGAAGGAAAACATGAAAAATTTATTTTTTGGGTGGTTTAGGGTTTTTTTCTTCTTCTCTTTGCCCCTATGGTACTACTGGCCTTCGTGCATAGAGCACCACACCACATCTTCCTATGGCGTGTAGAGTGTCGGGTACTTGTCTGCTATGGACAGAGTACCTACGACGCTTCTATCCCAGCTTGACAGAGCACTGTCGGGGGTGTTGACTGACGGCCAAAAACCTCATAAGAAGAAATCTGCCCTCTAATATAGCTAAAAACTTCTATTGGGATGGTTAATCCCCTACCCTATCATTGGAAAAGAAAATTTTACCTTCTATAT
Organism: Pseudotsuga menziesii; assembly: GCA_001517045.1. Lineage (NCBI taxonomy): Eukaryota > Viridiplantae > Streptophyta > Pinopsida > Pinales > Pinaceae > Pseudotsuga > Pseudotsuga menziesii. Next base: position 193,936 of record LPNX010418523.1, read on the forward strand.
TTCTTTTTAAACCATAAAAAACATTTTAGGAACTTGAATTTAAACAATACAAAAGAAGCAAAATGAAATTTATTGAACATGGAAAGAGAAAAGGATCAAATGCTTACCTCTTCTATGGAGAATGAACCAACAATGAAGTGAGATGCCCTTGCCAAATCATCGGAGGAAATATTTCTATCAAAGCCAAACTTCCAAAACTCACCAAATGGTAAAAATAACTTACCTACCCTTTCTATTTATAGAATATTTGGAATTTTCAAAAATGCATTGTAATTTATTTGATTTTGAAATCCAAATTATTTTGGTAAAAGTGGGGTTTTATGTTTTACTTTCTATAGTTTTGAAAAATGGATTTTAATGGTGTTTTTTGGGTTTTTTCAGGTGAATATTGGGCCATGGTTACGTTTTAAGCTATTTTTGTCTTTATCAAGCTTAGAGCAAAAATGAAAAAGTACTGAGTGTCGTTTACACTTTTTACATGCTCATTAAAATTCCAGTAGAAATGTGTCGAGTATACTTTTTCATTTTTTGAGACTCGTTAAAAGTGGATTATGAAAAAGGAACCTAGTCCAGGAGTTATATTTAAGCTCTTTTCAGTCTCCTCAAAACAAGAAAATATTTCCAAGCAAACTTGTTGCGTTCATGCTTGTAAAAAGAATCAGAACGGTCGACTAGTCGGGGGTAGGTTATCTCTTTTTTAGACCGACTAGCCGTATTTACGAAAAAGGACCTTTTCGAGTCTTCTTAGTCATTTCAAACTCTCTAAACATGAACTGAAAAATGAGTTTTATTTCATCATAATCATAAAACTACACTATGAGAGACCCTATTTGGGAACAAACCCCTCCTTTCTCATGTTCGTGAAAAATATCAGAATGGACTCATCACTTGATGAGATTCAACGAGTGTTTGTTACCCTCTTTGGACTCGCAAAAACAAAAAGAGGCACTCACCTTTCTAGGGTGGGGAAATTAAAGGAAAGGGGAATGGTTTTCATTTGTTTATATGGTAGTACTCTACAGTCCACCTTTGAACATGGCACCTGTCTACATTTTCATATCTAAACAGTTGGGTTTTCATCTTGTCTTCGAGTTGATCAAGTTTTCTGAGTCACCTGACTCCTTTGAGTCAATTCAAAGAATGCTTTATCAAATTCCTTGCAAATTCCTTGCATTACACCTGGTTCTATTCTCATTTAATTCAATGCTTCCAAGTCATGTGGCATGCCACTAAATTGTTCAAGGGATGTCTCTCCCAGAAACATAACTCATCAGTAACTTCACTTGTCCTTAAAGGTCAGTCATGTTTGAGTCAGTCATGCTACTTTAAATCAAATTTTGTTCCTAGTTTCGTGTCACTGATGTGGGAATCATCATGGCCCTCCTCTGACAAGTCTATTCCTATCGACATTAGATCATTATCCATGAATTAGACCTAGAAACCTAGATAGTACCTTGGGCATGCATGCCTCAATGGCAGGTTACCTCGATTTAAACATGAGTTTACATCATTGACTCTTGATTGAAAGATCTCATCAAGTGTTCGACTTCAAGTCCTTTATTCACATTCGATGGTATGTACTGGGATACCTTGGGGATCAATGACATCAATGGTGATTTCCCTCACACTTGTTAACAGTTTACATTAGTGACTGGTAATCAAGTGGTTTCTACCATGTTCAATGTCAAGACATTGTAATCACATGGTTAGATTTGTATCGTTTGGAGATCGGAATGAAGACCGTGAGTGATTAGGATTTTCCATCATCATTGCTTATGCTCATGTTGCATTTGGATATTATCTAGAGTCATGACGCGGATCCACATTGTCTTTTTGGTGGATGTGTTCTATATCTAAGATTGAGGGGCATAGATATACTTTCTATATCTTGTAGCTATGTCCTCCCTCTTGTAGCAGTTATTCATGGATCTACAATATATCATTGGTATCCATGACATGGTCATTATCATAGATCTACAATGTATTGGTCTGCAGCTGTGATTGGGTTGGATAAAGTTAGTTACTGGTCCTGTATGAGTCTATTTCTCTTTGTCGTTGTATTAGATGAAAAACTTGCAAAGTATTTCACCTATCACTTCCTTCTAGCTTCATACTTTGGGGGGCATTCTGTTGCACCTGGAAATATCACCTTGCTTATCAGCCTCCATGAGAATTTCACTTTTCCCTTTAACCTCCTAGAGAGCATGGTTTGAGTCATATTGGACACCTTTTTCCCTGACCTAGAAGGAACAACGCCTTCTTGTGTTTTGCATAGAGCATCGGCAATGCCTATCCTAGTGGAGAAAAAAGCACCATTGTCCCTCTTCTTTGGAAAAAATCATAGTTCGATGCTACTGACAGTCTTGCTAAAAGTGCCGGTGGTCAGTAAAGGGTAAAAAAATATGTTTCTAGAAGCTTATGCATGGAAGCCTTCCTGGAATTAGTTCCTATATGCCTGGGAGAGGTGGCATTCACCTCCCTCATCTATAGGGATCTCATTCTATCCTTTCTACAATTCATATCATGGGTTCTAGGCCTATAAATGGAGCCTTCATGAGGAGAGTAAGGGAGGCCAGAAAAAGCATCCTTATGCTGCTAGTTTGAACTCTGAATCAAAGTCAAAGTAGAGGTATCTTGTGTTTGGAGAGGTCTTCATAGTCATAGGAGATTGTATACATTCTTGTTGAGACAGAAGCCATCAAAATCAAGGATTTTTGGTTGTACTTCTTTCTCATCCATATATTAATACAAATACATTTCCCTTTCCTATATTTGATTGTAGTGTTTGTAATTAAATATTATTGAATTCCTTGATCACCAATATGGATAGTCAATTATCATGATGCTCTCATCCCTTTTGTTTGTCTTGTGATCTATTTTGTAGATACTGAACTGTTGCAAGGAATTTATGGAGAGAAGACAAGAAGATCCAAGGTTGAGGTATATTGTGTTTTATGTTAATTGATTTGATTATTCAAGGAAAGGATATGTTGTTGTGTCTTTTTGTTCTGTAGTTTTGTTTTACATTGCAAAGAAACAAGCAATGTCCACACTAGTTGAGAATTCCTGATAACAATTGGTCTTATTCGAACGAAGTTAACTCAACAATAGCACGTTGATCAAGTGGAAGTGATATGTGATCCCATATTTCAACCCAATCCAAAGATTCACACCCATCCCAGTCACCATCACAACAAGGCGGGCAAAAACAAGCAAGTTTTCTGGTCCAAATTTCAAATACTGGGTTATCAGAGCTTCGAACCGAATGAAAGCCACAAGTATCAAGAACAGTGTTGCATCCCCATGCATGTGAATGATCTATGTCTACCACCTCCCAAAAAAATATCTCTACATGTCTCTTTCTTGTGGATTCTACTCGCATAGCTGATTCCTCTCCCATTACTAATGTGCACCACCTGACTATAGATTGAGACTTTTGAATAGTAGATACTGCAGACAATTTGAATTCCTCTCTTCGTAGGGCTATTTTGACACATGCTCTAGATCCATCATGCTCTCATTTACCATGCCTAGTCTAAAAATAGTTCCACATATGGGAAATTTGTATTTTTTATGCAATGAACACAACCATTGAAATATGCATGCATTTTTGAACTGACCAACACATCCATCAGACCAAATCCAGTGTCGATCCATCTGTATGTTCCTTCCCCTCAAATGATCATAGAACATGATGAAGAAATGATGTACATAGTGGAATTCATGGCACCTATCATCACTTATGTATAAGTGATTTTCCTTTAGAATTTCTCTTTGCTCTTCACTGCTATTTGGGCCATTCCTATATGTTATATGCACCATCAAAGAAACCTACTCAGAGTGATAATACTGACTTTAGATATCATTTTGAGGTTGCAGAGTGTATTTCTCGACAAAATCGACAAATGAAAGTATAGTACCACGAGGAAATATGTCTTTGCATTTTCTAAACTTCTCATCCTGCCATCGTGCCAAGTGGACATGCTGAACATATTGATGTGTCTTTTCAATAAATTCCTTGACAAAGTCACTAACTTGTACTTGTTGACACAAAATGATCTCAATATCAAATTTTATTTTGTAAGCAAGGAATGAAATGTAACTGTTCAAACATAAATTTATAGATAAATGCATGTACCTGAGATGTCACCAATTGTATATTTTTTCTTTCTTTCCTTGGCACTATTTCATAGTTGATATATTTGAAATTTTTCATGTATGTAACCATATTCCCAAATTCATTGTCTCCACTTTCATGCATACATTGGCTCAATAATTCCATTCTAGCATAGTTGGAGCAAGTTCCATCCAAACAATATTTTGCATAGTATGTTTGCCCCTTAGGCCTATTGCACATGATACTATGAATTAATTCTCTTAATGAAGTCGGTGGTATTGTCAGGGAGAATCCTGCACATGGTTAGTATGCAACACATGACAAATGTACAAAAAAATTTCATAGTAATATTCATATTCTACATGGTATCTAGAACAACAAGTGTTATGAAGAGTATTTATTCTAACATACTAGGGCTTACATTTCTCGAAAGATATTTGCCCCAAATTCAACTTTCTATGTTCATTCCTAAATTCTCGTATAGTTTTGTCTGTGTTATATCAAGAAGATGCTTAATATGTGGTTCACGATCCTTTAAACCGATTCTCAGTTTTAGTACATCCTTTCGGTTTGAAGAAGGTTGTTGGGCAATAGGGCAGACCTGGGTTTTAAACCTTTTACTTCGCACCAACAAAATGCCCACAGTGTTGGCCCTTTTGGCAACAACCTGCGAACAGGTTGCAGTCTCACCCGAAACAGCTATGGGGTGCCGCAGAATCAGGTTTCTGCAATCAGAAGAGGGATATTACTGTACCTTTAGTGTTTAATAACTTATAATCAATTAACACAGAGCTCCGACATTCATATATATAACTTCGCAGATAATTAAACAAACAGCGACTTGCGCAACCCTTTATTGGGATTTCACAGCGAAGCAAGTAATTTAACAGCGATCTTATTTATCAAATATATCTATTTAACCATACACAACAAAGCATAATATAAATAACAAAAAGAACAACAACACCATATATAACGTGGTTCACCCCCAGTTTAGGGGCTACGTCCATAGAACTGCACTTTATTCAACTTCTTTACAAGTCACAGTTCTGATCTGCACACTAAGCTGCAGATCCTTTCAAGTCCTTAAAGACATGCACATAGCTGCAGGCCTCTGTGCACACAGCTGCAAATCCTAATCACTTTACAAAAACCCTCTGCGCACATAGCTACAGAGGTCGTCCATGCACACAGCTGGGACTTAACCTTTTCTTACAAAACAGCCTTAGCTTCACAACAATTCCTTATACATAAAAAGCCTAACCTTACTTCTTTACAGGAGTGCCTATTTATACCTCGCACTATTACAAAAACCCTGGACTTAAACCATGGGCACCCCGAACCCTAAACCCTAGACATAAACCATGGGTTTATTACAATAAGACAGCTTCATCTTAACCACGACACCCCTAAGACTATTTTGAGTCGTAACTCTTACAGAACTCCGAAGAATATGCGGAGTTACCCATCCTAAGGACCGTTAGGGTGCGCATCCCAACAGGCCCCTAAGACTCACCAGTGGCCCGTCCCAGGACACTCTGCTGCTTCTCGGGTGGGGAGACCTTCCTGGTGACGGTTCTGAACTGCTTACTGGGGCTACGCCTGCTGTCGTTGGCTAGCTTCTCCTTTCCTTCATATGCTGGTTAAGGCCTTCTAGATCTAGCAACGACCCTTCCTTCGAATTGCTTGCCGAACATCTGACCATCCAACTTAGGGTCCTCAGAAGTGCATGGAAAGGTGCATAAGACAAACAGACTTCACGGTTCTGCCAAACCGTGAGGATATGACTCGGGATGTTGCAGAGTTGTCTTGTGAGGCCTTGTGCCCTTCGTTGCTCCACCTTAGAGAAAACTTATATGTTTCTTCGCGTAATTTAGAGCAAACTTCTACGTTTCTTTGTGCCTCGGTCACCGCATGGCTGCTCGGGGGGATTGCTCAGAAGGTTTTGCAAACCTCTCTCTCTGAACACGCGTACTAAATTTTGGACTTCACAATCATTTGACATAGTTCTAACTGAGCAAACTCAAAGAAATGCACAATGCAGGAGTCGCAGGCCAATGTAGCTCCTTATAGAATCCCGCAACATAATTTGTCATCATGGTGCATTAATGACGCTGAATCTGATGGACTGGTAGAAATCCTGTCCACACAGCGCCAGATTATCCCAAAATCTCATCATTAGAGGCAACTAGGGTAGTTTTCGTGTCGGCGCCGCCAAATCTGGTTTGTCCTATCCATTGCTTTTTAGGCTACGACGCATCCTTGATTTTTGACATAAATACTACCTTCAGCTTCATCTTGGTAAATACCTTCGACACAAAATAGATCTGCGACCCTGCCAGACCCAGGCGACACCCAAACTATGACCTTCAACTTTGACAGGCTCCCACACTTCGTAACTTTAAGGACAACTTCATTATAGTCTAGCACCCAATTGCAACTATTTTTGGTACTTAGAATTTTCCTTTTTGGTGTTATTTTTGATTGGACGGTCCCGACCGGTCCCTGTATATCTTTAAACGACTACCATTTACCATAGAAAGTAACATTTCTTCATTTAACTTAGCTAACTGGACTACGCCACCATTAGTAACTTTCTGCACTATATATGGTCCTTTCCAATGCGTCTTGAACTTTCCTGGGAATTTCATGAATTTGCTGTCATATAAGAGCACAAGATCACCCTGTTGGAACTGCTTCTTCTTGATGTGTTGATCATGCCATGCTTTTTCACGAGCTTTCTGTACTTGCTGCTGGAATCCTGCAATAAATCTATCCTTTTCAAGTCCTAGTATATTTGTCAGCCTTTCTCTTATTGTAGTTGGGTCATCCATCTCTGTGAAAGCAGATATTCTGAGGCTAGGAACAATATACTCCATGGGCATGACTGCTTCTTGTCCATAGACCAACCTAAAAGGTGTATGGCCTGTCAATTTCTTGCAGGTAGTCCTATAAGCCCATAGTACTGCTGGAATTCTAAGATCCCAGTCATTTCTATTAACATTGCAAACCTTCATCAAAGCATGTTCCAAGATCTTGTTAAAAGCTTCGACTATTCCATTTGCTTGTGGATGATATGCAGTACTCTTCTGATGATACACCTGAAATTCCTTAGTCAATACTTCAATAGTCTTATTTAGAAAATGTGATCCTTGATCACTCATAAGAACTCTAGGACACCCAAATCTAGACAAGATGTTATCGAAGATGAACTTCGCAGCTGTAGCAGTGCTACAGTTCTTGACTAGTTGGGCTTCGGCCCAACGGGTAAGGTAGTCAGTTGCTGTAATAATGTATCGTGCTCCTGACTTCTTCGCAGGGGGATTGATCGGGCCAACAAAATCAATATCCCACTTGTCAAATGTTTGTAAAGTTACCTGTGGAGCTAGAGGCATCTCATCCCTCCTGGAGGGTTTGCCTGTCCTCTGACAGATGTCGCAGCTATGGAAATATTCTCTCACATATTTGTGAATTGTGGGCCACCACAATCCGGCTGTCAAGATCTTTTGTGCTGTAGCTTTACCTACATAATTACCGCCTACTGTGACGAAGTGTGCCTCAACCAAAATCAATGGATTTTCGTGCTCTAAGACACATCTGTGTAGGATTTCATCTGGTCCCATTTTATACAGCTGGCCTGCTATTAGGGTAAAATCGGTGGCGTGAACCACCAGCTGTTTCTTCTGCTGCGTTGTCATCTTGGTGGGTGGAAACCCCATAGACAAATACTGAACGATATCCTGAAAGTATTCATCAACCATCTGGATAGCAAACAACTGGGCATCCGGAAGACCTTCATCCAAACTGCTAGGTTCTTCTCCCAACTCGAGCCTTGACAGGTGGTCAGGTCCTAGGTTAAGCCTCCCGGGATTAACTATAATCTCAAAGTCATATTCTCGAAACAGAATCAACCATCTGCATATTCTTCCACCTAGCACAGGCTTGTTAACCAAATACTTTAAAGCAGAATGGTCAGTAAACATCTTAAAATGAGAACCTAACAGATAATGTCGAAACTTTTGTAGTGCATATACCATAGTGAGACCTTCTTGTTCTGTTGTAGTATAATTTTTCTCTGCAGTGGACAATTTTCTACTGGCAAAAGAAATAGGGTGATCGATCTGACTTGCACCTGACTGAGCCAATACTATCCCAAGAGCAATGGAGGATGCATTGACATGCACATGAAACTCTTTATTCCAGTCAGGGAATACTAAAATAGGGACAGTGACCATCTTTTCCTTCAAAATATCCAAGCTTACTTGGCACTCTGGTGTCCATTCGAACTTAATATATTTCTTCAACTGTTTTTCCATCGGAGCTATAATCTGAGCATAACCTTTGATGAATTTCCTGTAATATCCAGTGTGACCAAGCGTTGTGTGAATTTGTTTAACAGACCTCGGAGGTGGCAGGTTTACAATAATAGCTATCTTCACAGGGTCCATCATCAAGCCTTGCTTACACACAATGTGACCGAGCAGAATGCAAAAAGGTGCACAAAAGATACACTTTTTTAGGTTCAAGGAGATCTGGTGCTGTCTACACTTATCCAACATAAGTCTTAAACTAGTTATATGGTCTTTTAATAGCCCAAAAATAGTCAATCATCAAAGTAAACCTCTAAGAATTTATGTATAAATTCCTTGAATGCAGAGATGACTACTCTAGAAAATATAGCAGGTGCATTCTTCAACCCAAAGGGAATAACTGTATATTGAAAGGATCCCATTTTGGTAGCAAAGGTTGTCTTATGTCGATCCTCTGGAGCAATTCGGATCTGATGGTAACCTGAAAATCCATCAGTAAAAGAGTAAACTTCTTGACCCCCAACATTGTCTAATACTTCATCCATAAAGGGGGTGGGAAAGGGATCATGCAGACAGGCATCATTCAGCTTCCTTAGATCAACACAGATTTGGATTTCACACTTAGTCTTCTTCTCCTGCACCACCATAGGACTAACCCACTCAGATTCTTCAACAGGTTCAATGATTCCTGCAACAAGCATCTTATCCAACTCCATCCTGACCTTTTCCTTATACTTCGGGTTCAACCTATAAGGGCGCTGCTTCACAGGATTCGCATCAGGATTTAAAGGGATTTTCATCACACCGATATCACCCAGGATACCTTTCATCTCTGAGAACTTCATCGGAAATAGGTCCTGATATTCATGGAGAAGTTGGGTCACTTTTCTTACCATCTCGTCATCCCAATAATCTCCAATGGTAGCATACTTAGGATTTTCTTCAGATCCGATGTTAACTGTCCACGTCTTCAGGGGCTGAGTCACTTCTGGAGCTTCGACTACTGGTCTATGCACGTTGCAGTGGCCTTTTGACTCAGGAATATCGATATTTCATGGATCCACATCCTCGTCAATTGCGAGGTTATAACATTCGACTGGATGGGATTCTTGCACTTTCCAATCAGGGCGGTATTCTACTACTTCTTGATCGTCAAATACCTTAGTGTGAATCAACCTGATAACTACATCTAGAGCTGGACAAACATCATTAGTAGAAAATGTATGCATGAAACTATCAACAAGACAATCCCAACTTACAGTACTTGGTGGATCTCAGCCTCCGCGTACTAGTTCTTTGCTATCGGTTCTAGAGTGTGCACAAACCTATGTGCCCATTCTTCTTGAGGTACATGCTTCCATGATTTGTAGCACTGCGCCAAATGTTCCTGAGGGATGGTATTTCCATCAAACCTGCTTCACACCTCCTGGGGCTGGTCCAAAAATCACAAGCGAAGGGATTTCTGACAAGCTTCCCAACTAGGAATGTGCTTCCTATGGCTATTCCACCATCTGGTTGCTGTGGCTCTGAATACTGAATCGAGAGTCTCCATTTTTTGTGCGTCTAGGATCTGTTTTGAGAATTGTACAATAAATTGTTTTGGGTCTGACAAGCCATCAAAAAGAGGGAGGAATCGTTCCTGTGCATCGAGCCATCTAAGGGATTTGGTAATTCTGGCACATCTATGCCCATGTAGCTCATAGAATCTGTTCTGCCAGTTCTCTAGACCATCATCTGAATCCATCATGCAGGAGCTGTCGCACTGCTAGTCCATGATACCTTCATTAGTAGGATCAACATAATCTTCTTCCTTCGCTGTGATGTTGTAAATGTGATCCAGAACATTCTGATCTTCGTCTCTAAGTGGTTATGTGTACCTTTCTCCTTGTGAAGGATCCAGTGGTACTATGACTCTCAGCTCTTTCCCTTCAAAAGTCATCTGTCTCTTCTTAAGGTTAATGACTGCATCATTTTCCATTTCCCACTCAATACCGAGCAAGGCTGGATAGGGTTTGCCGTCGTCAATGATATCAATAACTTCAAAGTCCGCTAAAGTACTGACCCCATCAATATCTACTGGGACATTAGGGAATCGGCCTAGGGGCACAATCTTCTGCTGATTGGCTAATCTGAACTGTATAGCGGACCAGTCAAGGGTAGGTCTTCCCATTTGTTCCCAGGTTTGCTTAGTTAAGACATTTACCTCTGATCCTAGGTCCAAGATAACATCAGTCATATCATATTCTCCTATCTGATCATTTATTCTCATTTCCCTGCTAGTCCTTCAGACATGATTAACATTTTTCTCCTTATCAATTCTTCTCTGAGGTTCACAGAAAGCGAGAAATTTTTGCAACTCCTTTAAAGCATTCTAATTCCTTAAGAGTTTCATACAGCTCTGTAAAAAGGAAGATAGTGTACTTACTTTATCGGTCGAAGCTTCCTGTAGCTATGACTCCTACTGATGTTGTTGCATGGGTACCACTGCTGTGCTAGGAGCAACAAAATCACGCTTGGCTTCCATGACTGTCTCTTGTCCCTTTACTGCATCAACTAGCTTCATGTCACGGCATGGCAACCGACCAATAAAGGCCCAAAAATCTATTTGAGTGGTTGTGTCAAGATGTTCTCTTCTAATAAAATACCTACAGAAGGTTTTTACATTCAAATTAACTAGTTTAGATGTAGGCTTGAGAAAACAAAAGACCCTGGTGTTCTTATTTACAATTGCTTGTGACAACACATGACGAGCCGCATTGCAGTCCTTTGAATGTGTGTTCTTACCATTTTTACCAAAGGCATATAGTAAGCTTTTAA
>LPNX010418523.1:210179-215235 GCA_001517045.1 Pseudotsuga menziesii
AAATATGTATTTTTTATTAAAAAATATTACATTTTCCTATTTGTTTTCAATTTCTATTATGTCCTAACTCAACTCAAAATACATGTTGTTAGTGTTTTTCCCATAAATTTTTCAATTCATAATCGTTTAAAAAAAATTATATGGTGAACCAAAAGACATTGACCTGTGCATTCTATAAAAACCCATTTCATGATTATTTCATTAAGACCTTCAAAGGCTGCACCCACAAAAGATGTACCATTTTCGAGGAATGATCACTTAGATAATTATAAAAAAAATTTAAAAATTAAAAATTTTATTTTCGAAAAATAGCTCTACACTAGTGTTATATGTTCTCTATTTTCTTGCAAAGTTTTGTATCTTGAAAGTATAATTTAGAACCTCAAAGGTTGCACCCACAAAAAGATATACCTTATCATTTGCCTAAAAAGAAGTGACTATTAGAAAAAATGAAATTTGATATAGTTATAAAACATCTCAATACATAAACCTTATATATTTGGAAACACGATTCAATTTCCTGCATTTAATCTTTTTTACTCAAAGTAAGATATTTTGTGTAAGCATCTCAAAAAAAACAATTAAGTTGAGGGATTGCTGATTTTTCAGTTTTCCATTGCATCTAACGTGCCAAAAGTGACCCTCATTAGCTTGCACTGACCCAAATGTCACATTATTAATTTTTCTTAACCCTTGACGAACACCACAATGTGTTGGTAGGGCTATTGGGTAAGTGAGTTGCGCAGCACCGCAGAGGCTACATAAGCTCATAGGCCATTGTGAAGGACCACAATAGTGCGATAGATGGAAGAATAACCGTTTTTGGAATTATTTATACAATTTTGTACCGATTGACTACATTTTGTGGATGTAGGTCATTAGTTTGTTAGAAATTAGTTAGATGTGGACCTTGGATGTAAAGGCCCAAGCCTATATATAGAGCTAGAGTTGCAATAGTAAATATACTTTTTCGGGGAGATACTTTTGATGAGAACATAAAGAGAGAATTATGGGGAAGAAATTGCATTTTTGGGCATGTTTTTTCATCTGTGTCTATCGTGAGTGAGTTTGTGGCTCTATCTGTGTTGATCGATTTTCAGTCTTCTACTGTGGGGACATACTGAATATTGTGAATCTATCCTCTGGAAGTAATATGACATGATAGATGTTTCCCTAAAGTGCTTTTTGTCTCTTATTTATTTCATGTGTTTATGATTTGCGATGATAATGATGGATGTTTACTGTATCTGTTATATGAATGATTGTTATTTCTATGATGAAGGAAGTAATACGATCCATTAGTTATTTACTAGTTATGCTAACAAATCTGTGATGAATTATGTGATTCTATTAAACTGATCTCTAGAATAAATATTGATTATGAAGTTGAGTTGTTGATTCCATACCCTCTCTTCTTACTACCAAAAAATTGGTTCCGACAGCTCTCCCTCGACATCTTGAGTGAGACTTCATCTTCTCTGCGGGTGTTGTCAGGCGGGGTCAAACCTGCCTGGGCCGGTGCTTAGGGAGATCGTACTGGTTGGGCATCGATAGAGTGGGAATCCTTATTGATGAGGCGTTGTTGTTAGGTTGCACCAACAAATGGTTCCATTGTTAGGACCTTGTTGCAACTAAAGGGAGGATATGTTGTGGAATCCAACAAAACCAGAGATTGAAGATTGGTTTGATCTAAAGCTTGGAGAGTTCGCTGAAACATAGAATCAGAACCTGGAGCTGCCAACAAGCAGGTGGACATATATATCTATGATGGTCCATATGAATGGCTCTTTTGTGAACTCTTGGTCATACTGTATGAATTTCTAGAGTGGTTCACTTATAAGAAGAATAACCATCAAGGAGGAGAGCCGACATCTTGGACCCCTAGATTGATCCAAGAGCTACAAGAAACCAATAACAAAGCATCGTGAGCTGTCGAAGTGTGGCTAGACAATATTCTGGAAGGACACATTACTGAATTTGCAGTTGATACCAATAAGGCATACAATAAAGCATAAAGAGAGTTCTTCAATAGGACACGAGGTAGGTTTTTGTTGTCTTTGCAATTATCTATTAAGATGCTTATCTGTGAAAAGGGTATTCTAAAAATGCACCTTGAGTAGTGGAACTTTGGTGTGCGGTGGCCATGGACGTTGCAACAAAAGGGGGAAGGAAAATGGCAAGATAAAGGGTAGATGGGTATGATTTCCAAGGAATTTGTGAGGGTCGATGAGGAAATGAGTGGTTGTACAAGGGGAGGAGCAAGGTTTCGACAAAAGAAGAGGTAGAGGATGAAAGAGTAAGAATAGGAAACATAAGAGAAAATGTAATGTAATGTATATTTAATAAAATGTAGAGATGAATTACATAATAGGTGCCCCAGTAATTTATACCGTAATTGGGGAAGAGAGGTGACTTTTCAAGTCACCTCTTAGTTTATTTACATTAATTAACCAAGCTTAATAATTAAATTTGGATTTCATTACATTGCCTTTCCCTTAAGGAAGCTTTGTCCTCAAAGCTTAATTGACAACAATGACTATGTGAACTATCTCAATGTCTCTAATGTGGACATTTGTATGGGTTGTTGCTGGCGGGTTTTATCCCTGGTTCTCTTTCGATTATGTGTTCAGTTTTCTATTTGTTGGGAGTGCTTTAGGTAACTCTTGAAACACCTTGCGATGTTTTTGAATTAGCTCTTGTGTCTTCGGTTGTTTGTCCATATCTCATTCACTTGTTAGAATCTCCATTTCTCGACATTGAAGTATGTACGTTGGTGCATCTTTCCAACATAGCTTTTCCATCTGATGTGCTATAACCAGTTGTGTTGGAGGTGGTTGGAACCCATATAATTTGTGTGTTTTCCTGAACGCATGGAATTCATTAAAACGTTCTTGGTGATTTGTAGAGTATGTACCCAAGGTTTGTAACCATTGTATTCCTAATACTACGTCGATTCCTCCTAGTGGTACTGCAAAGAAATATGATTCTAAGTTATATTCTTGCATTTGTAACTTAACCTTGTGACATCTTCCCACATTATCAATCTTCTTGCCATCTGCTACCATAACCGTCATGTTAGGTACTAGATGAATAAATAGGTTAAATACTTTAGCAAGGTTGACATTAACGAAGTTATGGGTGCTGCTAGAGTTGATGAGAACTGTGACGTTATTATTTTTTATATGACCTTTAATCTTCAATGTTTGTGGTTGGAAGATTCTGGTAATAGCGGATAATTAGATTTGTGGGGAGTCGTCCTTGATTCCTGGGTGGTATTCTTCTTAGCTATTTACATCGTACTCAATTGGTTCATTGACTTCTAGCTCTACTTTACAAGCATATAATTTATTTTGTAAGCATATGTGCTTAGGATCCCATTTGTCTCCATAGAACTTACATTTTCCTTATTTTATTCTCTAATACTCTAAATTGGGCTTTGTTCCTTCCCTAAGTTGAGGCGGTGTATACCTTGGATTTCCTGTGTATCCTGAATGGAAGGGTTCTTTTTGGAGTCATCTTGGTCGACATTTGTATGAACGGATTTGCTTTGAATAATCCTGGCTTTACCTCATGCTTCCTCCATGGTAGAGATGTTGTGTAACTGTAGTTCGTCATGGATGTGTTGTTTTAGACCGTATACGTAGGTCTATAGTCATCGGTCATCAGTTAACTCTGGGACTTGAGTTAATAGTGCTTCCCATTCACAGGTGTACTCATCGACACTGTTTTTTTGTTGTAACCTTGTGATTTTGGCAAAGAAGTATTTTTCTTCAAAGCATTGGATTCTTTTGATGAGGTTGTTCCTAAAGCTAACCCAGTTGTAAGAACATATTCTTGCAGTATTCTTCCACCATAAGTACCACTTGTAAGCACTTCCTTCTAGATGCATGGAGGCATATTTAATTTTCTTGCCGTCATAATGGATGTTGTTGATGTCTAGATATTCCTTGGCATTGTTAATCCACGATATGCATTGTCGTTCATCCCTGTCGTATTTGGGTAACTAAACTTTCACCCATATTTGGCATCCTTGTGTATATACGAGAGGAAGACATGTTGAATAGAGGATCTGGTTGCTACGGAGTTCTTGGAGAGTTTGGTTGCAGGTCATTCAATATTTGTAATCTGTCCAAGATGGCGGTTAAAACTGCTTGATTTTTCTTTTGGTCTTCTTGTAGAGTGAGGAAGCTATTCTCTATTCGTGACGTAAATTGTGTCCACGGTGATGTGTTGGGACGCGCACCCTAATGACCCTTAAGATGGGTAACTCTGCGGTTAATCAGAAAATTTGTAAGCGGAGTTACGGGTCAAAATAGTCTTAGGGGTGTCGGGGGAAGTTAAAACTCCTTTTTTGTAATAAACCCTTGGTTGAAATCCAAGGTTTAGGTTTTTGGGTACCCATGGTTTAAGACCATGGTTTTGTAAAAATGCGCAATATAAATAAGCGCTTGTGTAAAGAAGATAGGTTAGGTTTTATGATGTAAGAAGGGTTAAGGTGAAGCTAAGGTTGATTCTGTAAGGAAAGGATAAGTCCCAGCTGTGTGCGTGGATGACCTCTGTAGCTGTGTGCGCAGAGGGTTTTTGTAAGGAAGATTGAGGAAAGACCTGCAGCTATGTACGCAGGGGCCTGCTGCTGTGTGCATGGCTTTTAAGGATTGAAGGGATCTGCAGCTAAGTGCGCAGATCAAACTGTGGTTTTGCAGCAAGTTGAATAAAACACAGTTTGTGGACATAACCCCTACAATGGGGGTGAACCACGTTATATCTAGTGTTGTGGTTTCTTGTGTTGTTTCTGTTTCTGTTGTCTTTTATTCATTAATAACTGTATACATCTGATAAGTTAGATCGCTGCTAATGTTTAGCTTCGCTGTGAATTCCCTGTAGTGGGTTGAGCAAGTCACGACTGTTTATTTATCTACGAAGTTGTATGTGAATGAATGGTAAAGATTTATAATTATTGGTTAATAAGGTTATTAAAATGCTAAGGTACAGTAATCCCCCTCTCTGCTTGCAGAAACCTGATTCTGCGGCACCCCATAGCTGTTTCGGGTGAGAC
>LPNX010418523.1:216436-255747 GCA_001517045.1 Pseudotsuga menziesii
GCGATGGCCTTAGAACTTCACGAGATGAAAAAGGGAAAACCTGATCGCGAAGAGGTTTGGTGTACGCAATGTCGGACCGAAGGTCATGACAAGGAATGGTGCCCTCTTGTAAACAAGTACTTGCAGACAGGTACGCCGAACCCCTTTCCACCACAAGTTCTCTATTGTGAGCTCTGCGGAATGACAGGTCAGTACCGACCTGAGAACTGTTACCTGCTGCAAAGGTATGGACAGGGACCTAAGAACTCCTACTGTAATTTTTGCAAATCTGTAGGTCATAATGAGGATGAGTACCACACCTATGATGCTTACCGGGTGCACACTGAAGGCCCAAGTAACGATAGTTAGTTACCAGGGGGGTTCCTCTGGACGAGGTGCTTCTGGATTCCATGGTGGCATGGCCGGGCGAGGCCGGAGCTAATTCGTGTGTTACAATTGTAACCAAGCTGGGCATCTGGCTCGCAACCGTCGGAACCCCACTACGACGTGTCGGTATTGCCGCGCAGTAGATCATGTGATTGAGCAGTGCCCCCAGTTGATAGCTAAGATTCAGGCACGACAGACTACCCCTACTCAGAACCTCAAGCTGATTTCTATGGAGCCCCACCCTGCTGCGGCCATCAATGTCGTTACAAGAAGTGGAGTTACGACACACATCCAAAATACGCCAAACTGACCTGCCGAAGCTCTTGTTCATAAGGCTCCTGAGAAAATCCCTGCATTTGATATCATCAAAGAGAAAGAGACATTCCTGGAGGCCAAGAAATATTTTGCTGGCCCTAGCCTACCCAGTGCGCCTGCGCAGCCTCAGTCGCCTCCCTGTGAAGCTTCGCTGGATAAAGTAAGTATATTGTCTACCTTTTTACAAAGTTTCCTCAAACTTTTAAGAAATCAAGATGCTCTGAATGAGCTGCAGAACGTCATCGCTTCCTGCGAATCTCTGCAAAGATATGGTCTGGACAAAACTGTTCATCGAGTCAGCAGGACCGGAAGGGAAATGCGATTGAATGCTCAGATAGGGGCATATGATATGACCGATGTTATTATGGACTTAGGGTCCAATGTAAATGTTTTAACCAAACAAACCTGGGAACAAATGGGGAAACCTACCCTTGCCTGGTCCCCTATACAGTTGAGGCTAGCCAACCAGCAAAAGATTGTACCTTTAGGAAGATTCCTGGATCTCCAAATAGATATTGACGGAGTCAGCACCTTTGCGGACTTCGAAGTAATTGAGATCATTGATGACAACAACCCTTACCCGACCGTGCTAAGAATTGAATGGGCAATGGAAAATGCCGCAGTCATCAACCTAAAGAAGAGACAGATGGTCTTCGAAGGGAAATAATTTAGGGTCATCCTGCCCCTAGATCCTTCACAAGGGGAACAGTACACAGAACCACTCCGACATGAGGATAAAGCTGATGCAGAACCCATCTCTACTGTCACTGCGTAGGAAGAAGGCTATGAGGATCCTCCAGCCGCAGGGTGGGATTCTGGTAGCTCCTGTATGACGGACTCTGAAGATGAATTAGAAAGCTGGCAACACCGATTATCTGAGCGCCATAAGGGCAGCAATGTCTACCCTACCAAGTCTCTCAGATGGGTCGACTCACAACCCAGAACTATACCTGTGTATGATGGTTCGACAGATCCTGAACCGTTTATTGTACAATTCTCAGATCAGATACCTGACCTACAGAAAATGGAGGCCCTAGAGTCAGCATTCAGAGCCACAGCACTCAGATGGTGGATGAGCCATAAGAAGCAAATCCCTACCTGGGAAGCATGTTAGAAGCTCCTTCGCCTGAGGTTCTCAGACCAGTTGGCAAAGGCGCGAAGCAAGTTTGATGGAAAAAATTTCCCCCAGGACCACTTAAGCAAATGCTACGAGGCATGGAAGTATGTACCTCAGGATGAGTGGGTACATAGATTTGTGCACACGCTCAGACCACTAGTGAAGAACTGGTACACGGAGGCTGAACTTCGCCAAGATACTGTAAGTTGGGACTGTCTTGTTCATAGCTTTATCAATACTTTTTATACTAATGATGTCTGTCCAGCCCTAGACGCAGCTATTAGGATCATCGATACTAAGGTATTTAACAAACAAGAAGTGACAGAAAATCACCCTGATTGGGCCACACAAGAATCCCTCGCAGTCGAATGTTATAACTTCACAGTCGACGAGGAGGAGGACCCGCGTTGTCTTCATATCCCTGAGTCAGAAGGGTACTGCGACGTGCATGGACCGGCAGTCGAAGTTCCCGAAGTGATGCAGCCCTTGAAGATGCACACAGTTAAAATTGGATCCGATGCACAGCCTAAGTTTACTACCATTGGCGACTATTGGGATGACGAGATGGTAAGCAAGGTAACTCAACTTCTCCATGAATACCAAGATCTTTTTCCGACCAAGTTCTCTGAAATGAAAGGTATCCTGGGAGATATCGATGTAATGAAGATCCCCCTGAAGCCTGATGCGAAGCCTGTGAAGTAGCGCCCTTATAGATTGAATCCAAAATACAAGGAAAAGGTTAAGCTAGAGTCGGATAAGATGCTTGCTACAGGAATAATCAAACCTGTTGAAGAATCTGAGTGGGTCAGCCCTATGGTCGTCCAGGAGAAAAATACTAAGGGTGAAATCCGAATCTGTGTCGATCTAAGGAAACTCAATGATGCCTGTCTGCATGACCCTTTTCCCACTCCTTTTATAGATGAAGTGCTCGACAATGTCGGAGGTCCAGAAGTATACTCTTTTACCGATGGTTTTTCTGGCTACCATCAGATCCGAATTGCTCCAGAGGACTGACATAAGACGACCTTTGCTACCGAAATGGGATCCTTCCAGTATACTGTCATGCCCTTCGGGTTGAAGAATGCACCTACCATATTTTCTTGATTAGTCATCTCCGCGTTTAAAGAATACATACATAAAATCTTAGAAGTTTACTTTGATGATTGGACTATTTTTGGGCTAGTAAAAGACCATATAACTAGTTTGAGACTTATGTTGGACAAATGCAGACAGTACCAAATCTCCTTGAACTTAAAAAAGTGCATTTTCTGTGCACCCTTTGGCATTCTACTTGGTCATGTGGTATGTAAGCAGGGATTGATGATGGACCCTGTGAAGATCGCTATTATTGTGAACCTGCCACCTCCGAAGTCCGTCAAACAGCTTCGCACAATGCTTGGTCACACCGGTTACTACAGGAAATTTATCCAAGGATATGCCAAGATTACCACCCCAATGGAAAGGCAGCTAAAGAAAGATATTAAGTTCAAATGGACACCAGAATGCCAAGCAAGCCTTGACATTCTGAAAGAAAAAATGGTCACTGCCCCTATCCTAGTATTCCCTGACTGGAACAAGGAGTTTCATGTGCATGTTGATGCATCCTCTATTGCTTTAGGTACTGTGCTCGCTCAGCCAGGCGAAGATAATATCGATCATCCTATCTCTTTTGCCAGCAGAAAGTTGTCTACAGCAGAGAAAAATTATACTACGACAGAACGCGAAGGTCTTGCTATGGTATATGCATTACAAAAATTCCGACATTATCTGCTAGGTTCTCATTTTAAGATGTTTACTGACCACTCTGCTTTGAATTACTTGGTTAACAAACCTGTGCTAGGTGGAAGAATATGCAGATGGTTAATTCTATTTCAAGAATATGATTTTGAGATCATTGTTAAGCCTGGAAGACTTAACCTAGGACCTGACCACTTGTCAAGGATCGAGTCAGGCGAAGAACCTACCAATTTGGATGAAGGCCTCCTCGATGCATAATTATTTGCTATCCAGATAGTTGATGAATATTTCCAGGATATTGTTTAGTATTTGTCCATAAGTATCCCTCCTCCAGAGATGACCACACAGTAGAAGAAGCAGTTGGTGGTTCGAGCCGCAGACTTCACTTTAATAGCAGGACAGGTGTATAAAATGGGACCAGATGAGATACTACGCAGATGTGTTTTGGAACACGAAAAACCTTTAATATTGGCTGAAGCACACTCTGGTGCAGCAGGAGGTCACTATGCAGGAAAAGCCATGGCGCAGAAGATTTTGACAGCCGGCTTATGGTGGCCCACACTTCACAAAGATGCAAGAGAATATTGCCACAGCTACGACATCTGTCAAAGGACAGGTAAACCATCTAGGAGGGATGAAATGCCCCTAGCTCCGCAAGTAACATTACAGGCCTTTGAAAAATGGGCCATTGAATTTGTTGGTCCTATCAACCCCCCTGCGAAAAAGTCAGGAGCCAGATACATCATTACAGCAACTGATTATCTTACCTGTTGGGCCAAAGCTCAACCAGTCAAGACCTGTAGCGTTGCTACTGCTGCGAAGTTCATCTTCGACAACATCTTATCCATATTTGGGTGTCCCAAAGTTCTTATGAGTGATAAGGGGTCACATTTATTGAACAGGACTATTGAAGAATTGACTGAAGAATTTCAGGTGTATCATCAAAGGAATACCACATATCACCCACAAGCAAACGGGACTGTCGAAGCTTTTAACAAAATCCTTGAGCATGCCTTGACAAAGGTTTGTAACGCTAACAGGAATGATTGGGATCTTTGAATTCCAGCAGTGCTATGGGCTTACAGAACTACTTACAAAAAGTTGACAGGCCATACACCCTTTCGACTAGTTTATGGGCAAGAAGCTATCATGCCCATGGAATACATTGTTCCCAGCCTCCGGATATCTACTTTCACTGACATGGATGACCCAGCCATAATCACAGAGAGACTGAAACAGATATTAGAACTTGAAGAGGATAGATTTGTCGCAGGCTTCCAACAACAGGTGCAGAAAGCTCGAGAAAAAGCATGGCATGACAGACACATCAAGAAGAAACATTTTCAGCAGGGTGATCTTGTGCTCCTTTATGATAGAAAATTCATGAAGTTCCCAGGAAAGTTTAAGACACATTGGAAAGGACCGTATGTAGTACAGAAAGTTACTGACAGGGGCGCAGTCCAGCTAGCTAAGTTAAATGGTGAGCTTTTTCCCTCTATGATAAATGGAAGCCGCTTAAAAAAGTACACGGACAGGCCAGGTACTCAGAATAGGAGGTAGCACCAAGCAAATAAGTGAAGATGCTCGTAGCATTATGGATTATCATAGTCTGTTTTGTCTAAAGGATGCGAAGCTACAGGTTGGTCGTAGGCTGCAGGGTCAGACCGTGTCGAAGTCGAAGGTCGTCAAGGTGTGTCGCAGCCCAAAATGTGACAGATGGGACATACTGCATTCCTTGGCACTGGCACGAGAGCTGCTCTCATTACTTGTCATAATGATATTTTGGGAAAATCCGGCGCTCTGCGGAGAAGATTTCTTGAACTTCATCAGATTTGGCGTCATTACTGCACCATGATGACAAATTCCGCCTCGGGATTCTATAAGAAGCCATCTGGACCTGTGTTTTCTGTCTTAAGCACATCTGTGAGATATTCAGCCCGAACCATGTCGAACGACTGTAAAGTTCAGGAGCTAGTACGAGAAGTAAGGGACAGAGGTCTGCAGCACCTTCTGAGTATTCCGCCAGTACAGCCTTACTTGGCTAAGTACATTGACAGGAAGGAGTTTGCTCTAAATTTGCAAAGACGGATAGGAGTTTTCTCTAACGTAGAGCAACAAAGGGCATGAGGCCTCGCAGAAAGACTCTGGGGAATCCCGCCATGCAATCTTTCGACGTAGCAGAACCATGGCAGCTATATTCTTTCCGCAGTGTGACACGCAATCCCAGGGGACCCCAAAGTTGTGGATGGTCAGGCATCAGCAATTGGAGTGAAGGATGGTGTTGCAGGTGGATCGCGATGGCTTTCATCAGCAAAACCTCTGTAAAGGACAGAAGTAGGCAACCGACAGCAGCATGGAGAGCTTGAGCAAGCAGTACACTATGCTTTGTTAGCGAAATTCTACCACCAGATAAACTAAAGAGTGTCCTGGGACGGGCCACTGGTGAGTCTTAAGGGCCTGTTGGGACGCGCACCCTAATGACCCTTAAGATGGGTAACTCCGCGGTTAATCAGAAAGTTTGTAAGCAGAGTTACGGGTCGAAACAGTCTTAGGGGTGTCGGGGGAAGTTAAAATTCCTTTTTTGTAATAAACCCTTGGTTGAAATCCAGGGTTTAGGGTTTTGGGTACCCATGGTTTAAGACCATGGTTTTGTAAAAATGCGCAGTATAAATAAGCGCTTGTGTAAAGAAGATAGGTTAGGTTTTATGATGTAAGAAGGGTTAAGGCGAAGCTAAGGTTGATTCTGTAAGGAAAGGATAAGTCCTAGCTGTTTGCATGGACGACCTCTACAGCTGTGTGCGCAGAGGGTTTTTGTAAGGAAGATTGAGGAAAGACCTGCAGCTGTGTGCGCAGGGGCCTGCTGCTGTGTGTGCGGCTTTTAAGGATTGAAGGGATCTGCAGCTGAGTGCGCAGATCAAACTGTGGTTTTGCAGCAAGTTGAATAAAACACAGTTTGTAGATGTAACCCCTACACTGGGGGTGAACCACGTTATATCTGGTGTTGTGGTTTCTTGTGTTGTTTATGTTTCTGTTGTATTTTATGCATTAATAACTATATACATCTGATAAGTTAGATCGCTGCTAATATTTAGCTTCGCTGTGAATTCCCTGTAGTGGGTTGAGCAAGTCATGACTGTTTATTTATCTGTGAATTTGTATGTGAATGAATGGTAAAGATTTATAATTATTGGTTAATAAGGTTATTAAAAGGATAAGGTACAGTAATCCCCCTCTCTACTTGCAGAAACCTGATTCTGCGGCACCCCATAGCTGTTTCGGGTGAGACTGCAACCTACGCGCAGGTTGTTGCCGAAAGGGCCAACACTGTGGGTATTTTGTTGGTGCAACATTAAAGGATTAAACCCGGGTCTGCCCTATTTCCCAACATGATGTCAAATCGTCATTGGCTTGTTTGATTTTTATGTGGAGTTCCTCATAATTCTTGTTAATTTTCTCATTGATTTGATTGAATTGAGCATCCATTGATCTGGTGATTGCTGGAATCTTCCCAATGCTGAATGTGGACTTATGTTTATTTGATGTATAATGCCAGCCTGCCACGATTCTTTATATATATATATTATTTTTATTTTTTTATATTTTTTATTATTATTGTTAATTAAATGTTTTTTAAACAACAATAATAATAATTATTTTTATAATATAGTTTTTGTTTTAAATTAATAATAATATTAATAAACAATAATATTTAATAAATATTATTAATATTAAAATTTATTATTAAAAAAACTTAATGCTCACGTAGACAGTGGCGGAAGGAGGGCGATGGCGAGGAAAACAACGGCGAAGGAGGAAACAAAGGTTGATGAACATCAGGGCATGTAGCAGATTGGGTGGTGAGGGAAAGAATGGTAAGGATGGGGAGGATGGGTAGCAAGGCGAGAGGAAGCAGGGGTGTGGGTTAACAGCAGTGGGAGGAGGCGGATGGAGGTGAGGCAGATGGAGGGGAAGGAGAGTTGGATGGGGCAGGAGGGTGGAAGATGGAAGATGGAGGAGTGGGAAGCATTGCAGGGTGAGAGAAGATGCATGTGGGGGAAAGGTTGAGCAGACAAGGGAGCAGCGTGGCCCTGGGCGCCAATAGTGTGGAGCAGGAGGGTGGAGTGGGTGTTTGGAAGCAACGTGAAAGGGTCTGCATAGGAGTGGTGATGGGTGAAACAGGATGGAGGTGGATATGTGGAGCAAATGAGCGGGGGGGAGTGATGGAGTAATGAAGGGAGAAGGAGGTGGGTATAATGGAGGTGGACTGGTGCTGAGATCCAAGAGGCTTTGATACCAATGAAAGAGTAAGAACAGGAAATGCAAGAGAAAATGTAGAGATGAATTACATAATAGGTTTCCTTGTAATTTATACCGTAATTGGGGAAGAGAGGTGACTTTTCAAGTCACCTCTTAGTTTATTTACATTAATTAACCTAGCTTAATAATTAAATTTGGATTTCATTACAGAGGACAAGGGAAGGTCCTGCTGGGATCGAGACAAAAGACCGTGAAGAACAACCACACATAACAAAGTGACCCTACAATGACAACAAGGAATACTAGACCTAGGCTATGCCTAGGATAGCGAGAAGCTCGAACCCCAGCAGTAACGTGTCCACACCTCCATGCACTACTCCACCAATAGTTAGAATAGTGCATTCTATGCCACCTTGTCTAAAGTGCCAGCAATAGTCAAGCAGTAGAACACCATTTGTAGGAAGAAGGCCCATAATGGTAGGCTACAAAATGAAGTTACCTATATTCCATGGAAATAAGACTGATGACCCAGAGTAGTATTGGTTCTTACGCGAAGTAGTTTGGACTGCCAGACAAAGTGTGGATGACGATATTAAGAGGATCCAATTGGCGACCACCCTCAGGGGTCACGCACTTGACTGGTACATTAGATTCATGCAAGTTCCTCAGGAGACAACAGAAAAAACACTGAATCAGATCCGGGAAGGACTATTTGGGGAATTTAAGAAACCTAAATCTGAAGCCCAATATATCACTGAACTCAAGGAAATCAAGCATTTTCCAAATGAAACTATTTGGGATTTCAATCAACAATTTAAAATGTTGACGGATCGAGTCATCTTCAAAATGAGCGGTGTTCAGCACAAGGAGTGGTTCATCGCTGCACTGGTTCTGCACATCAGACAACCGTTAATGCAGAAAAATATTGCAACACAAAATGAGGCTCTAGAGATGGCGATGAAGCTGAAATCTTCACCTATTAGGGAGACTGGAGTTGGCATGAACTAGATTCAGGTGCAATTTTAAAATTTAACACTCCAAATGTAGGATATTAAGAAGGAAAAAGAAGAGCATGATGACCTCTGGTGCATGCGGTGTCATATAGGTGGACACACCAAGGACACTTGTTCAACTTTCAGAAACTATTTTCTCTTAGGAGCACCAAACCCATTAAGTTGTGCTAGCATGCCACAGTGTTGTGTATGTTATGAAGGTAGAAAGTTTGTATTTTTCCTTTTTTTGCTTCGTAGGGCATGTAGATAAATACTACCGAGCTTACTACAACCTGCTTCAAGAGAGAACATATGATTCATATTTTGGTAAGGGAGAGGATCCCTGCATAGTCTAGTAGTCATAGCTACATATGGTACAACCGACAATATAGTATACGCCACCTTTGCAGATGCAGTTTATTTCGTCGCAGCCACAACCACAGTTCACACCGCAGTCGTAGTTTGTAGCACAACCATAGTTTGCACCGCGACCACAGTATAATCAAGTGTCAGCTGCTTAAAAGTAACTGCAGTGTGTTCAAGCAGCACACTAGGTTCAGTAGCAACCGAATCCCCTGCAACAGTTATCCCAGCCGCAATATTAGTAAACCAGAGGATTTTGAGGAGGATTTTGAGGAGGATTTAGGGGACGAGGAGGAGGATGAGGTTAATAATCCATATAGTGTTACACTTGCAAGGTATTTTTCCACTATCAAAGTGAGTGTCCCCATGTGTAGTGTACATACTGCACGAAAAGCGAGCACAATGTCAAAAATTTCCCTCCATTGATTACGAAGTGGTAGGCTGGAAACATCCCTTAATTGCAGAACAAGTTCCAAAACCAAAACCAAGTGCAAACGCAGCAGTCGTTGCAAAATCAGCCTCAGATCCCACTGTAGACTCAGAATCAGCCAATGAATTAGCCCATGAACCTGCCGCCGACTCAGAATCCACCTCTAAACCAAGCTCAAAACCTGAATCAAGGACCCACAGTTGTGACAATTATAGCAGAACCCAGAACCCAAGCTATTGACGCTGCTGTTGTCACTCATGCAGGTGCGATGATTGGAGAAGATGGGAACTGTCAACGAATTCAGTTTGCAGGGAAGAAAAAAGTAGCATTTGATATTTAGATGGAGAAGGAGACTTTATTTCAAGCCAAGCATGTGATCGGGAGGAATCCAGGTAAGTTTCCTATTGTTGAAATGCTATCTGTTGTTGATCCTTCTATTGAGGAAGGACCATTGCGACACCATGGTACCTTGCAATAATTCTTTGAGAGATGTCTATCACTAGCTAGATATCCTGAGGCTCTTAGAGAGATTGAGAAGTTGCTATGCCAATAGAATCAGATGCTGAAGGATTTTGTAGTAAATTCCCTCCAAAAGCGAAAGAGAGGTAAAGAGATGAGAATGAACATCCAGATAGGGGACTATGAAGTTGATTCTATTATTCTAGATCTAGGGTTGGATGTGAATATTATGACCAAACAGAATTGGTAGTTGATGGGAAATCCAACATTGGGATGGTCCCCTGTGCAACTGCAGCTAGCAAATCAAGCCAAGGTTCATCCTATTGGCCGAGTCTTGAACCTGGTCGTCAATATCAAAGGTATGAAGACATATGTTGATCTTGATGTTATTGAAGTAGTTTATGGTGGAGGCTCTTATCCCATGCTGCTGGGGATTAGATGGGATAATGATAGCATGGAAATTATCAATTTCAAGAAGCGGGTTATGACATTCGAAAACCAATATATCAGAGTCATTTCTCCTATGGACCCTCAGGAAGGAAGCTGATATATTGAGCCTATCAAAGATGAGGATGGTAGAGGCTAGGATCATGCCTACAATATCTTTGAGGACTACATCCACCCTACTTCTGATAGCGAGATCGGATGGTGTAGCACTATCTCTACGTCCTCTGATTCTGATGATGCTCTAGAAAATTGGCAAAATCGGCTTCATGAGGCGTCTTTTAGAAAGTGTGGACTGATCACGCAATCCCTAGGGCGTGTTACGACTGAGATTGTTGAGCTTCCGATCTATGAAGGGCTACTAGAGTTGTCTGAATTCCTCCAAGAATTTGAAGAGAAAGTGTTTGTGCTAGAGAAGCTTTTAGCACTGGAGGATGCGTAAAGACTACCCCAGCACATTGGTGGATAGTTCACAAACAAACAATCCATGAATGGGCACCATGTCGACGACTGAAGCTGGTGCACTTTGGTGATTCAGAGACTTATCCTGCTCAAATACATGATGGGTAGACTAACCCCACCAGTCACTTACTAGAATGTCATGCTTTGTGGGAGTCATGACCCAAGGATGAGTGGATCATTGATTTTGTTCATAATTTGAACGAAATGCCTAGATCCTGCTATCTAGCGATAGAGCTACACCAAACCATATACCTGGGAGGAGTTGTCGATTCATTTTACATAGAATTTTAGTTTCATGGATGCTAATATTGAGGTCCACAATTCACTCCAACTCATCCACGATGTAGTATTGAAGGTTGTGCTAACCGCATATGTACCCTGTAGATCCACATGCACAGTGCCATATGCAATCCATGATGACATGGTACAATATATCTGGTGAACCTGAAGATGATGATGAAATGAGGAATGTCAATATTCTAGAATTAGAAGGCAGTCACAATGTTGCAGCACAAGACATACCAATTGACCCCATGAGTCAGCCGCTAAAGATCCAAAAAGTTAACGTTGGGACGAAAGAAAACCCAAAATTTGTTAGTGTTGGGGACTATTGGGATGATAAGACAATGGCACAGATCACAGATCTACTGCATGAGTTCCAAGATCTATTTTCGACACTGTTCTCGAAAATGAAAGGGATATTAGGGGATCTAGGGGAGATGAAGATCCCATTGAAACTGGATGGGAAACCTGTGCGACAGAGGCTGTATCGACTGAACCTGCGATACAAAGAATGTGTCAAAGCTGAGCTTGACTGGATGTTAGATGATAGAATCATTGATCCTGTTTAATAGTTAGAATGGATAAGCCCTATGGTGGTTTAGGACAAAAAGACTGGAGAAGTTCGCAAATTTGTCGACCTGAGAAAGATGAATGATGCCTGCCTACATGATCCGTTTCCCACCCCCTTTATAGATGAAGTCCTTGAAGGGATAGGTGGTCCAAAGATGTACTCTTCATGGATGTTTCTTCAGGGTGTCACCAGATCTAAATCATGAAGGAAGATAGACATAAGACCACATTCGTCACTGAATGGGGTTGTTTTCAATATAAAGTCATGCCTTTTGGATTGAAGAATGCACTAGCAATATTTTATCTGGTGGTCATCGATGCATTCAAAGACTTCATTTAGAAGTTCCTGTAGGTATACATGGATGATTAGACAGTTTATGGTTTGGTTAAGGATCACTTAGCAAATCTACTATTGATGCTAGAAAGGTGTCGACAACATCAAATTGCATTGAATTCAAAGAAGTGCATATTTTGTGCACCATTCGAAATACTGTTAGACCAGATTGTGTGCAAGAAAGGGTTGTTGGTTGACCCTATGAATATTTCACTTATCCTTAGTCTGCCACCACCTACTAATGTGAAGATGCTTCGAGCGATGCTGGGACACACAGGGTAATATCGCATGTTCATCAAAGGATACGCCGCGATTACAGTCCCTATGGAGAAGTTGTTGAAAAAGGATGTTGCATTTGAGTGGAATCATGAGTGTCAGGGGAGTTTTGACACATTAAAGGCAAAAATGGATTCGAAGCCTATCTTGGTATTCCCCGATTGTGCTAGGGGTATTACTTGCGCAAGGGCGACCTGGATCATCCAACTGCGTTTGCAAGTAGGAAGCTGTCTTTTGAAGAAAGAAATTATACAACTACTGAAAGAGAGGGATTGGACATGCTTTATGTGCTACAAATGTTTAGGCACTATATATTGGGAAGTCACTTCAAAATGTTCACAGACCATTCCACTTTGCAATACCTAGTCAATAAGCCTGTGTTAGGGGCAAAGATCTATCGATGGATTCTACTTTTTTAGGAATTTGACTTTGAGATAATTGTGAAGTTGGGATGGTTGAATGCTGGCCCCGGTCATCTGTCTCGCATTGAGAGAGAAGAAGACCTACCAATATTGATTATAGATTTCCCAATGCACAACTGTTCTGAGAAGACATCGCAGATGAACATTATGCTCCAATCATTCAGTTCTTGGCAATTGGATTTTCTCCAGGCGACCTGTCGACCAATCATAAGAAGCAGTTGGTAGTGAAAGCTTCGGATTACCAACTGATCATGGGGAGATTATACAAAATTGGACCAGATGAAATCTTGCGATGGTGCATCCTACCACATAAGCAAGGATCTATTCTAGCATAAGCACATGTAAGAATCATAGGTGGCCACTATGGAGGCAGGGCTACTGTGCATAAGGTGCTGCACGCTAGGGCCTGATCCATGCAATGCTTCAAACACTGCGCAAGCAAAGAAAGTAAAAAAATTGGTAGATTGTAGTGAGGCGAGCACAGAGGCAAATGTTGTGCAAGGATATCACTTAGTATTGTTGAGAGGGAGACCATCAATGATAGACGCACGACTGGGAGGTAGTCAAATTAATAACAAATATAGACAGTTATACGGTTAGTTGGTGGCACTTGATGAAGCGACGTGCATTTATGACTGAATCGACCGTTATTAAGATGGGATCGATGGTGGATTTAGGGTTATTAGTGTCAGATTGAGTCATGATGGATATGGGAGATTTGGAAATGATGAGTTGGATCATGCATGTAGTTATAAGAATGCGTGGGATGCGAGTGCAAGGTATTGTTTAGTTGAGTTGAGTGAAGTGTTGAGCTTAGTGCAAAATTTGAATTGAGTGGGATAGGAAAGGAGTGAAATTTTAGGTGCCTGGTGAGAATTGCAGAGTGCGGAATGCTGCACACTCCCAAAATAGTTGAGATTTTGAGCGAGCAGGAATCCCCCATCCAGCCCATGTGGGTTGAAGAGGAAGTAATGAGCATGTTGATCAGATCCTCTTTGATCCCTAGAGCAAAGTGAAAGACCCAGAAGCCCAAATCCACACCACCATAGAAGAGATACACATGCACGATTGCTAGGGTGGAAGGAGAAGAACCAACACAGGACAAACCATCAAGATCACGAGTTTTTGAGTCCACGACACCCAGGGGCATCTCTATCAATGATATCCTTGGATATGTTGCTTCGACACGGTCGGGGGAGAAGCCAAGAAAGCTCACTAAGAATCAAAGGTATCTACTGAAGTTGTCGTCGTTACTAGAAGGGATGACTTCCTCGGTGGACATCATACCCACCTTGGTCAATATGAAGTATGAATACCATGATTTTTTTCTACTAAAGGACATCACAGAGGAGCCTTACCAGTCACTTCCGACGATACCAGGTGCTCCTATTCAAAGAATTCCTCACCCATGGGCACAGGGCTTGGACAGGTCTGGGTTGTTGGGGCTCATTAACATGCCTCATTTTGGGAGATTGAATGAAGTGAATGCATGTGTTAAACAACTATTGGTGTGCTTTCATGGAGGGAATCTCTAGTTGGTTAACCCCATTCCAATCATGATTGACCTAATTGCCAACATTATGGGGTTACCAAAAGCTGATGAAGATCCGGCGCGGTATTTATGAGGGAGGAATAATGACAAGAAGCCTGCCCAATAGTTGAAGGAGAGATTCAGATTTCAGCGCGATGGACAGGCATATCGCATCAACAGTATTTCTGAGTGATCAGTGCATATTGGGGAATGAATTTTGGCCAGCAAGATCATCCGAAAGAATTGGCCTGTCCAGTGCAATTGGGGTGTGGTTTCATGCGCCCAAAAATGAGCCGAGGGGGTGCAAATGAACTGGTCATTGTTTCTATTGAACTAGTTGTTACAAGATATTGTTGCTTCTTAGGTCAGGGAATGGATTTTTTCCCACAATTGGTTGTCAATTCTTATTTCCTTATTCACATGGATGGAGTGAGAGGACTACCATCCCATGTCAATTGCTGTAGAAAAGGTGTGCAAAGGCGTACGTTATCAGAACTTATGGTGGGTCATAAAACCCAATCGACAGTAGGACTATGCGATCCGTTTTTGGGTCTATTGGGAGGTGCTACATGCCACAGCCATCAAGGTTCCTCATTTATCCACTGCAGTCGCATCCCAATATCAGAGGATCATTCATTTTTCTATCAAGCTGCATTCCATTTACATTCAGGTGCACAGGGATATCGACAAACAATGGCTGCCTATGGCCTACAAAATCACCAATGAAGAATTGAAGGCTATTGTTCAAGATTGGCCAACTGACTGGCACAAACCTGTGAGTGCAAAGGATATCTCTATAAGACCACTAGCAGATGCCCCTAATGAGCTAGTTCAAATAGGGAAAGACCTCCATGACTCTGATGGAGAGTCATCGACAGACTCGGATCCACAAGCTCGATGCATGTTAGAGGAGTTTTCACTAATATATGCATGGAATTCGAAACTGGTAGTAGCTCCCACTCGGTGATGGACAACCACCTGCAACGGTTTATCAAGGCTCTCATCAATGCATCTGATGTTGCGGTGCAAGCTATGCGCATTTCCAGTCAAGAAGGGTTCGTCGTGGTAAGTGTTAAACTCGATTCTATTTTTGTTGTTGTTTGAAAAGAGACACCAGAGAAGGCTATGCTATAGGATTTCCTGATGATTAGCACTGAGCCACATGTTAGGAACATTCAAGTTCCCCTGACTGTAATCGATGCAGGAAGTACAGAAGTAAACTCATTGCTGCAACTATTGCCAAGCATTTATGTCAATCTCAACATGTTACCTGCCCAAGGTTTAGTGTAACTGCAGCAGGGGGCCGACCAAGAGTTGGCTTCCAGGCAGAAGGATCTTATTGATGGGTACATGTAGTCACAAGATGCTGTAAAGAAGTTGCAAGAGGAAGTTGAAGAGCTGTGAAAAAGAAAAGAGAAGCTAGTAGAAGAAAAGGAATGGGAGATTGCTGCATTGCAGCAAACACAGGCAGAGCTGGAGTGGAAAACCACCGAAGAAATCATGGAGTTAAAGAAGGGGCAAGAATTCCTCATTATTGAGAAAGCGAATCTTTATGTTAGCTATGGTGACGTTGATCAAGTGGTTGACAAGGCTTGTTAACACATATATGAGAGCATGACTGAACTCACTACCGTTGCCAAAGCTAAGCGACTTGGGGAGGTGCTTTCCTAGCTCGAGTTAACTAACAATCTGCTAAATTCTCTGGTTTACCCTCACATGCCTCCAGAAAATATTATCGAGTAGAAGAATATGATCGAAGAGTTCGCAACCCAATTTGCAGCTATGGAGCAAAAGGAAAAGACAATTGTGGATGAAACGACACAGTTCTAGCAGAATGTCGTTTAGGATGACCAACTGGAATAGTTGGCCAAGAAAGTGTGAGAACTTCAAACTCAGTTGACAATGCTGAAGACGTTGTTGTAGAAAATTCCTATCATGGTCTAGATCACATGTGTTGAAGATTTGAAGGACCTACAACAGTGAGCCCCCTGAGCCCAAGAATTTCAGCACAACCGCAACACCCAGCTCGACGAATTCCAAGACATTGGCAGGAAGTTGGATGTGAAATCCATCGCTGCACTGCAGGAGGTAAAATAAGGTAGGAAGATGGTATATGGAATGGTCGGGGAAGAGCACCCATTGAAGCGGGACATGTTGAATTGTCAGGATGCAGTTGAACGTGTTTAGCTCCAGGTTTGAGAGATCTTGCAGCAGTTCGAGGACTTCAATACCAAGACAATGAAGTACACCTTGTCAACCTGATGTGGCTCAAGGACGAGCCACAAGACTGTGTTGGGGGCTTGTTGGCAGGGGTATTGGGTAAGTGAGTTATGTAGCACTATGGAGGCTGCCCAAGCTGACAACCATCGCGAAGGACCACAACAATGTGATAGATGGAAGAATAACCATTTTTTGGAATTATTTATGCAATTTTGTACTGATTGACCACATGTTTTGGATATAGGTCACTAGTTTGTTATAAATCAGTTAGAAGTGGACCTTGGATGTAAGCCTATATATAGATCTATAGTTTCAATAGTAAATATACTTTTTCAAGGAGATACTTTTGATGAGAACACAGAGAGAGAATTTTGGGGCATCTATTTTCATCTATGTCTATTGTGATCGAGTTTCTGGCTTTGTCTGTGTTGATCAGTTTTTAGTCTTCCACTATGGGGACATACTGCATATTTTGAATCTATCCCATGGAAGTAATATGACATGACAGATGTTTCCCTAAAGTGATTTTTGTATCTTATTTCTTTCCTGTGTTTATGATCTACGATGATAATGATGGATGTTTATTGTATCTGTTATATGAATGATTGTTACTGTTGCGATGAATGAAGTAACATGATCCATTAGATATCTACTAGTTATGCTAATAAATTTGTGATGAATGATGCGATTCTATTAAATTGATCTCTGGAATAACTGTTGATTATGAAGTTGAGTTGTTGATGCCATACCCTCTCTTCTTACTGCCGAAAACTAGGTTGCAACAACTCTCCCTCAACATCTCATGTGAGACTTCATCCACTCTATGGGTGTTGCTGGGTGGGATCAAACTTGC
Organism: Pseudotsuga menziesii; assembly: GCA_001517045.1. Taxonomy (NCBI): domain Eukaryota; kingdom Viridiplantae; phylum Streptophyta; class Pinopsida; order Pinales; family Pinaceae; genus Pseudotsuga; species Pseudotsuga menziesii. The sequence continues at coordinate 233,867 of LPNX010418523.1, forward strand.
CTGGGCCGGTGCTCAGAGAAATCGCGCTGGTTGGGCATTGACAAAGTGGGAACTCCTGTCGACGAGGCTTTGTTGGTGGGTTGTGCCAAAACAATGCAACATGACCCTTGACAAACATCATAATGAAACATAACCCTTGATGAACCTTGAATGTCATAATATCAAAGTGTCACATCATTGGTTGTGTCAGCATATAATACTAAACATTGTAGCAAACCATGGCTGAATTTGGACAACCATATTTGAATTTAGTTTGACCATAGTCAAACATTGTTGAATTTAACGAGGCATTTTTGACTTTAGAACCATGTGATCATAGTCCATAGCACAACATGAAAGTTTCTGAACATCAAATGTCACATTATTAATGTGTCACATTTTGGACATTGCCTCAATGCAATGTAACCATTGATAAACATCACAATGCGACATAAATCATGATGAATGTAAAATGCCACATGATTAATGTGTCATATCTTAGGTTGTGTCGGTATATACCATACACTGTAGAAAACCATGGCTAATTTTGGTCAACCATGATTGACATTAGTTTGACCATAGTCAATCATGGTTGACTTTAGCAAGTCATGTCTGACTTTAGTTAACCATGGTTATCTTTGGTTAAGCATGTTTAACTTTAATTTAACCATAGTTAACCATGGTTGACTTTAGTGAACCATGTGACCATAGTTCACAATGCAACATGAAATTTTTTGAACATTGAATGCCACATTATTAATGGGTCAAATCTTGGGCATCGTCAAAATGCATCATAACCCTTGACCAATATCGCAATGTGACATAACCATAGAGGAACGTCACAGTGCAACTCAATCTATGATAAACATCACAATGTGACATAACCCTTGATGAACATCGAATGTCACATTATTAATGTGTTGCATATATGACTATCAACATATACTGGTGGTTGATGTTAGTGAGCCATGTGGCCATAAGTCAGAATGCAACATGAAATTTTATGAACATCCAATGTCACATTTAAAATGTGTCTCATCTTGGGAATTGTCGCAATGTGGCATGACCCTTGACCAATATCGCAATGTGACATAACTCTTGATGAACATCACTATGTAACCCAACCCTTTATAAAAATCACAATGTGACATAGCCCTTGATGAACATCGGATGTCACATATATGACTATCGACGTATACCGTACACATTATTATTAATGTGGTTGTTGCTAGTTATTTCTTGGAGCATAGGCATATGATGAAAACAATATATTATTAAATATTATTTATTAATATATATTATAGTATTCATAGTATAAAATTTATTCAAGTTATTTTAATATTAACAAAAAAATCATAATAAATGATACACATATATATGGAGCATAAAGGTAATTTGAAATTTCTAATACTCTTTAATAACATTGGTTGGCTATTGTTTAGTATGTTTTGCCATGTTTGATCATAGTTGACTATGGTTTTCCATGTTTGGTTGACTATTTGTTAAACATCGTTAATTTTAGTTAATCCTATGCAACTTTGGTTAACCATGGTTGAATTTTATTAAACATGGTTGATTTTAATGAACCATAGTTGACTATGGTTAACAATGATTAACTTTAGTGAACTGTAATTGAATATGGTTGACATTTTTAGCCGAGATTAATTCATAGTTAAGAACATCTTAATGCAATGTAACCCTTGCATCTTTGGTTGTTGACTTTAGAGAACCATATTTCACTTTGGTTAACCATGATTGATTTTATTTGAACCATAGGTAAACCATCATTAACTTTTGATTGAATAATGTTAAACCATGGTTAAATTTTGTTAACCATGGTTGAGTTTAATGAAACATGTTTGATTTTGGTAGCCATGATTGACTTCGATTAACTATCTTTTACTTTAGTTATGCATTATTGACCTTTGGGGAAACATGCTTGATAATGGTTGACTTTGATTAAGTGAGGTTAACAATGGACAATTATTATTGACAAAGTTTTACCATAGTCAACTATGTTTGACTATAGATGATCCTAGTTTGCTTCATTGTGTTATACTATGGATGGTTGGGTACATTATGGTAAACAATGACTAATGTGTGATGATGTTTGAATGTTGCCAACAATGTTTGATCATGGTTAACTATTGTTTACTCTTTTTTACCTTGGTTGAGAAAGTTAAACTTGGGTGACCTTAGTTGACTATGTTTTGACCATGGTTAATGAAGGTTGAGTATGTTTACCATGGTTGAATATATTTAATCATAGCTTATCATGGTTGACTACTATTTGAACACGGTTAAATGAATTAATCATGTATAATTTGGTTAACCATGGATGGATTTATTTTGATAATACATAGATTTTTGTTGACTTGTGTTTGACCATACTTAAACCATAGTTGACTTTAGTGAACCAAGCTTGGGTTTGGTTAGCCATAGATGATTTTAGTGAACCAAAGCCAAATTGTCATAAGTTTGACAACTAGGTATTGTTGTTTATAATTTAATTCATTCTAAATATAAATAAATTGTTATATATAAAACTAATACTTATATTTTTAAATTACCTAGATCTATATGGTGGATAATGTTTCTATTATTTTTTAAAATAAATTTAAACATGCTTATATTTTTAAATTACCTAAATATGATGGATAATGTTTCAATATTTTTTTAAAATAAAAAACATTTTGTATTTGTAAAGTTAATACTTACAATTTTGAAATCTTTTTAATATGTTATCTGAATGAATGCAATCTTTTGAAGAAAATATTAATGAAAAATGTTTGACCTTGAAATCTCTAAGTTTTTATAAACTTCTTATAGAAAAATTATTTTCATTTATGCACATTTGCTAAATACTTAACCATTAAACATTGAAAATTATATTAAAATAATTTATTAAATTAATTAATTTCATTTTTTTTTAATTTTAAATATTTATTTAATTGTTTTCATATTTTCATATTCATATTAACTTTGCAATGAATAAACATTAAAAGTTATATCAAATTAATTTATGTCATTTTTAATTTCAAATACATAACATTTTTTTAAATTAATTTTTTATTAAATAATTAAAAATATATGTATTTTATAAAATTTTAATCTCAATTCACCATTACAATATAAACATTAGAAAATCATATACATATATGTACAATTTAAAATTTTCAAATTAATTTCTAATCAACAAACATACAATATAAAAGTTAAAAAAATAATTTAAAACACAAAGATATGCATATTAATCTATCTTTAATCTTACACTTCGTTATAAGCTTTGCTATTTGTCATATAAGAACAAACTCTCATGAGATTCATAGTAAAACAGGTTGTTGGGCAGTTCCTAAAACATCATGGGTGAAAAGGATCTGCCATCTTTGTGAGACTATGTACATTGAGAATTAAAAACACTTCCTCTTAGAGTGCCTTGCGCACACACACATTAGATCTCAGTTTCATAATCTTTTTTGCACTACCGAACTTCCTAGCCTTTTAACTTGTCAAAATTATAGTCCGCTTGAGATGCTTCTCTCGAAGCTCTTTGAACATAGAAATACAAATTTAAAGCAAACTAAATAATTCGTTTCTTTAGGTCCAATAAACCAAAGTTTGGTTTTCAGGGGAGGTTAACCACCACCACCATCATCATAATATATTTTTTGTTACTTCGTCATAAGCCTTACCACTTGTCATATAATATTATAATTTTTATTGCTTCTAACTTTTTCAACAAGGCATTAACTTGTTTTTTCACTTCATTCACATTTCAACATTCTTTCTTATTATTAATTTTAATAACAAGTATTGAAGTATTGAATTTTTTTTATTTTACAAGTTTGCTTTTGAGTATGCCTATATATATATTAGATTTTTTATTTAATTATATATATATATATATATATATAAAAACAACAAAATTTTAAAATAATTATATACGGGGTAGATGTTGTAATGTTTGTTCCTAAAAAAATAAAAAATATTATATGTTTATCATAAATAATATTAAATATTAATAATAAAAATATTGTATGTCTGCTCTTAAATAAAAAGATGTGTCTTTTGATTGGAATCAATTTGAATCAAATCAATCGCTATACCTTGACTGCAATATTTAAGAATAAGTTTGTACCTCTAAAGATTTGATTCATCTAGACACTTGATAAAGCCTAACATTTAAATCTATAATAGTTTATTTTACAAGTTTTTTGTTCAAATATTACAGTTTTTTTATTTTACAAGTTTGTTGCTTGGATAAATAAATAAATGAAAAGCAATTATAATAAAAGAAATATGACCAACATGACCAAATTAATTTACCTTAAAATCGACACCCAAGTAGTTATCGCTGAAGTATGGGTAAGTAGATTTAACTTGTTAAATGATAGATAAAGTTTATAGATCACCACAAACCAAATGACTTATTAAAGTTTGGAAGATGTAAAGTACTCTTACAATGCGCAAAAAAGAATATGGTTGTCAATCTTCAAAATCGTTCATTTTTATGCTATGTTATTTGTAAACTGAAAGGTTTAAAGGTGAACTGTTAATTATGCAGGGTTGCAAAATGACACAATAACTATTTTAAATAATAATAAAAATGTGTAAATTTGTTGTAGGTGATGAGGGTCATTTTTTTTTTAAATATGTGAAACATTTTTACCTTAAAATTGGTGAGTATATTCCTCTTAACATAATTCTTCTTCTCCTTAAAAATAAAATCGATCTGATGCATGAATATCATGATATGAGAAAAATGGATGTTGATGATGACAGTCATTTTCTCAAAAACCGTGCATTGTATTGTGCTGAAACTTTCCAGGTTTGTTCATCTTTATGTTATGCATTCCTTCTCCAAAAATCATGAGAATCTGATTCTCGGTTTGCAAGATATTAGTAGTTCAATTTCTGCATTAAATATGAAAAATAATGTGCATGGGTAGTATGAATGTAAATGGAAAACCAACAAGCATAGTAGTTCCTCCCCTAAAATGAGAAATTTCCATGTCCTCATGGAATGTAAGAGTTTTTAGCTCAGTTGGGAAGTATCCATCTCCCCAAAACTTAATATGATTCCATTCTCTGATGCCTTGGAAGATATAAACCAATACATGCATCAAAAGACCTTCAAATTAATTACCACAAGTCTCACTTCCTTTATGTGTGCCCACTGATTCATTTTTAGACTTTTCTCTTTCTAGTTTGTAAGACCACATCCATGTCAACAAATATTTAGATCCATTATTGCAGACATACCAAGCATGAACAAAAGGTATGAAATCCCACTTATGAAATTGTGACTCAAATATGTTTAAATCTGCCCATCCGACTTACCATATCCATTTTAAGATTAATGCAAAAAAAAATGTTGCCAAATGTTAATGCTATGGTTTATATGGTTCTAAATATGCTGCCTCAATTTTTTGGAAAATAGTAGGATAAAACTTACATGGTTTCTCCACTGTATGTTTTAATGATCCAAGAAGCTATTCCATATTGTTACTGTAATATCTAGAGGTTAATTATCAACAAGTGTTAAAATTCATGGTGTCCTCATATTCCCCATGTGACAAGATGCTATAGGAATACAGAGATCAGAATTGTTTGGGAAGTGAAAGAATTTGTCAATTTTCTGCCATATATTTCCTTATAAGACTACAATAGCATGCTAAAGTCCTAATATACAATGTAAATCATGAATAAAATATGGCCAACGTGTGGATGATGATGCAGAAAAACAAAAATCAAGAAAGGAATATATTGTGCCAGATACGACATTTAGAGAATGTTGTCTAGTAGAGGATGCTTTGGCTTCTTGATTTTTCCTAAGATATACCTTCACTTTTTGAAATACAGCAACAAAAAAACTAGAGATAGAAGGATGAATGTGAAATATGAAGTTATAAACTTATTGTGATATCTTCAAAAACACTCTGTTTCCATGTCCACCATTATTTCCATGTAACCCTTCTTTAACTCTTCACTCCTTCAAAATATGAATTTATTCTTTATTGTATGGCGACATAAGATTCTACAACAGCTTCTTCTCCTATAGGTTCTCATGAAGCAACAACAATGCCTTATGTTCCTACTGTTGGTTCATGTGTGGTGGAAGTATATCATTTTCTCATGCTTGAACATAGGAGGATGTAGATGTTGGGAAGGACTTGAATTGGGTGTGCATGAGGTGAAGGTTTAGAGATGGGTAGAGATGGTAATGGATGTATAAGAGAGGTAATGGCATGGTGCTTCCTTCAAAAAAAAACTAAAGGATTTTTATATCTTTGAAAAATGAAAAACGATAACGAAGTTAAATGGATAATGCTGAATGGTTTTGATGACATTTTCCAAATTTTTTAACAAATAAAAAACTCACGCTATTTTACCTAAAGTTTTACCTCCATGGAAGTCTTGGTTGACATGAATGTACTGATGCTACAACAATATAGGCTGATCTAATTTTGAGATAGAAGTATATGAGAGCTGAAACCGAATGAGGTTGAATCTGATCCGAAATGATGTTGCACTGGTTGCATATAAGACTAACTGCTGAGACAATTGATGAGGAGGAATTATACCACTAAAGTAGAAAGATCCTTTTCTTATTCTAAAAATTAACTGCTAGAATAAAAAATGGAGAGGATTTCCCAAACTACTGAAACAAATGATGTTGCAAGTCATTGTTGAAACCATTAGATCGCATAATCTTTAGCTGCTACAAAACCAAGTTACAATTCTTACCATGCGAATGAATGTGTTGAAGTCAAGCATGGAAAGAAATCATTGGATTACTGAACATTAATGTATGCCATTAACCAATGTGGAGCAACTATCCTTTGATGATAGTAATCTCTAAAGTACCTTAGTGCATCTTGACAGGTACAAATGGACAGTGCCAAAGTCGAGTCATCTACAAGATTTGTCAATCAAGAGGCATTGATGAATCCCCATGAGTAATGACAAGGAAATATACCATTGATTCATGCAAATCCCAGCGCACTATAAAACTCTAATCTCGATCTTGGATGATGTGTTGTATTCGATGAGACAAGACAATTGGAAGGTGGACCTTAATAAATTCCACAAAATCCAATACGAGTATAAAATAAATGATTGTGAAGAATCATACTAAAAAATAGAACCAACATGAAACTTAGAAGTGGAAAGTATATGTGAAGTTGGGATGTATTAGTGATATAAAATAAAAAGGTTAAGGTTAACTACCTAAGTAGTGGAAAATGGGATTTCGAAATGAATGGATTTTTACAACTTTGAAAGGAGAAGGGTGAATGAACCTCCTATAGCAGAATTGGCTTCTTGAGATTTTTCTTTTGGAAGTGTAGCTAGGAATTTTACACCTCCTATAAATAGGAGTTTTTCCTCTAGTCTAAGATTCAGATCTAGAACAAATGGTACACAATAATATTGGAAGACATTCCCTAGAATGGGTGGAGATCTGGGATCAAGTCTCTTTGATGTACTAGTATAGTTGTTTCCTCTTAAGATAATCCTTCATGGATGTACCTACATAGTCACAAGAAAACCAACAAACAAGATCAAATATTACCAGGATTTAATCCACTATTCTATATTGATGACTAAGGAATTCAATAATAAAACATACGATAATAACACAATATATTTTATGGGAAGGGAACCAATTTTGCATTAGATAATAGAGAATATTTTTACAACCTATGCCTTAGTATCGATGTACTCCTTCACAAAGCCAACATCTCATCCCCAATAGCTACAACTTGCTCCCTCAAGCTCACTTAACTGATTTAGGCCAGAATATCAAAGCAACAACATACTTTTACTCTCTCCTCACCAAAGGAGAATGAGCTTACTTTTATAGGCTTGGTATGGATAGAAATGGTTAATAAATGGGTGGGTGAGGTGGATAGGATATCCTACAAGGATGGATCTTGAGCCCAACTAGCCCTAGTCATCAAGGATAAGGGTGCCATGAAGCCTTCTTTTGAGAAGCTTTGTGATAACCTCTATTTTTCACTTTTTACCAAGGGCACCACTTCTTCCTCACTGAGATAGAGCCATGAAATGGAAAAACCACACCTTGATCAAAGGGTAAAGGTGAATCCACCGCTTACTTTCAACACTTTACAGGTGGTGCTGATGAAGGATCTGCTTTTTAACTAAAGGGTAGAGGCGGGGTGGGATTTTTACATATAGATTTGATGTCTGGACCAATATTCTTACTTCATAATTTGGGATTAAAGGGAAAACAATGAATTTTGGGATCTCATCACATGCTTATGATGAGATTTAGGTGTAACAGAATGCCCCCCAACGCATGAGTCTAGAGGGATACGATAGGTGAGAGATTTGAAAGAGCAAGTTATCACTTCGAGGAAAGAATCAACTTGATCAGAGATCATCAACCAGGAATCTACAATACATCAATACTTTTGAATCATGAAAAAATGTGTCTTCATTATGGCTGTAGACCAATACAAGGCAGATCCATGAGAGAGATAAACCAACATTTCTACTAGAATACAACGTAGATCCATGTGATAGAGGACTCAAACTTGGACATAGCTACCAGATATGCAATTTAGATCTATGTCATACAGACACAAATTTTAACATAGCCATGACCATAAAAATGTGGATCCATGCTGGTACTTCATACAATATACTCCATCGCAACTTGGGGAGAAAGATATGAGTTATTTTCAATAGACACCTAGGGTCTTCGTCTCGTCTTCCACAGAAGTACAATTTTATCCATGTGATTACAATGATATGAAGTTGAACATGGTAGAAAACACTTGATTACCAATCAATGATGTAAACTTCTAACAAGTGCGAGGGAGATCACCATTAATGTTAATGATTCCCAAGTTACTCTAGTACAATCTACTAAGTGTGAATAGATGATCTGATGTCAAACAGTTAGTCGAATATTTTGATCAACGGTCAATGATGTGAACCTATGTCAATAGCAAGAGAATATGTTATTAAGGCATATAGATCTCAACCTACTAAACTTATTTCTAACACTAATTCCTGGATGATGAGCTGATGTCGATAGGAATAGTCTCATCGAAGAAGGGCCATGATGAATCCCACATCGACGACACAAAACTTGGAACTACATTCTAGAATGTTGTAGATAATGTAACCATCGAGATGACTTAAAATTACTGACACAAAGGTTGTTTTGATTGCAGAGGTAAATGTTCAACTTCCCTTTGAACATCGGGCGACACGACAAAAGACTTGGAAGAATTGACTCGACAAGGCAGAACACAATACGGCATTGGACAATGCATTCTTTGAGAGACTCAAAGGAGTGACATGACTCATGAAAGTGGATCGACTCAGAGACAAGTTGATTTACCCAATTGAATGAATGAAATGCAGATAAGTGCCATGTTCAAAGCTAACAAAAAAATTCCATACTATTTGCAAAATGAATTTATTCCCTTCCCTTAATTTCCCCGTCATGATTGATGAGTGCCTCTTTTTCATTTTTACGAGTTCAAAGAGAGTAAAAAACACTCATTATAGATCATCTGAATACAAATCCATTCTCATACATTTTACAAACCTGAGAAAAGAGGGGTTCGTTCCCAAAAAAGGGCCTTTCATTGTTTAGTTTAACAAGTCCATTGAAAGTTAACTCGGTATCGTTCACATTTAGAGAGTCTAAACAAAGACAGAAGAAGACTCGAAAGGTTCCTTTTTCGTATGATTTAGTCTCTAGGGCCCGAAAAAGTATAAAATAATACCCAAGAGAAATCTTCCAGTCATGATTGGATGGTGTTAGTTTTTCAACATTAAGCTAGCATATCATTAGGATCTTTAACTGAGAGAACAACAAGCACAACAATCAAACACAAGAGACAATGAACACAATGTTTTTCCTCGATGAAACCATAAATGGAGAAAACCCTGCAACTTCCTCAGAGATAGAATCAGCACCAAAGTGAAACCCAAAAACAGTAATACAATCTCTCGACAGCAGTAAGCTCTTTCCTCTAGCCCCAATGTATTTCTCTTCCTCAACTATGCACTACACTTGAGTGGGTATGAGTTGTGTGCTAAATAGAGAGTCCAGCTCTCTATTTATACTAATCTCGACATGACTAAAACCCTACTAGGGCCGACTTCACTAGGTGATTCTAATAACCCTATTTCCCCGAAATTGCGGGGACTTTAACCTTTAGACAATAGGAGGGTTACCCACAATGACTTGACATGACTTGTTTACATTATAGATTCTCTTGATAGGAATATCGGGGCATGAGATGACACAATAACATCCTGAAATAAACATCGGGTTACAATGGATAAGAAATACAAGTGAATACATTTTGAAGTGACAATTACATCAACACTTCCTCTTAACTAAGAAGGTATTCTCTCGACACAATTTTCATCACTAGTCTTCTTCTATGGATCTTCTTGTCATCTGCATTCTTCAAGTATTCTTTTTCTTCAATTATTCTTTGTCTTCAAGTCATCTTCATCTCTTGATCTAGATTGTCACTCGATCTGGAAATGCCCAACACTCACATCTCTCATCTGGCCATGTGGTAACATAGCCCACAACCCTATAAGAAAGGCCCAACACTTACATCTGATCAACCAATGATTGAAGAAAGGCCATGCAAGGAACCAATCCTCCATGCCAAAAGGCTCTTGCACTTACATCTGATCAACCAATGATTGAAGAAAGGAACTGCACTTATATCTAATCAACCAATGATCAAAGAAAGTCACAGCACTTATATCTGATCAACACATGATTGAATAAAGGGTCAGCACTTATATCTAATCAACACATGATCGAAGAAAGGCTCTGCACTTACATTTGACACATACAAGGAACCAATCCATCTGCATGTTTGGAAAGGCATGCACTCACATCTGATCCTCTAAGAACCAATCCTACCGTCATATTAGAATGGCCCCCAGTACTAGACTGAGCTACCTAGTAACTGATGAGGTGCCTCCATTCTCAAGGAGAATGGCAGTTTCCCTTACATCTGTCCTACTCGACAGAATGGCCAGCACTCACATCTGACATGGAAGGAACCAATCGTCTCACCATGACATAATGGCTCATCCCTTATATCTAACCTAATCATCAGAATGGCTATGGATCTCAGCACTCATATTTGACATAGAAGGAACCAATCCTCTCACCATGACAGAATGGCTCAGCCCTTACATCTGACCATGGAAGGAACCAATCCTTTCACCATGTCAGAATGGCTATGGGACTCATCACTTTCCCTTGGAGGAAACCTCTATCTAGAGAGAACCAAGCTTCTCCCTTAAGTACTTGAACTTCACCCTAGAAAATGGCTTTGTCAATACATCAGCTATCTGTTCCTCCGTCGCAACGTACTGGAGCTTCACTACTCCCTTCTGCACCATATCCCTTATATAGTGATATTTGATCTCTATATGCTTTGACTTGTCATGGAACACTGGATTCTCTGACAACTTTACGCAACTCTGGTTGTCACAATGTATACAAGTAGCATCCATTTGGAGATCAAATAAATAACATAGTAGCTTCTGCAGCCATACTGCCTCACAACTAGCTGAACAAGCTACGACATACTCTGCTTCAGCTGTACTAAGTGCCACACAGGATTGCTTCCTGCTAAACCAAGAGATCACACCTAATCCCATACTAAAGCAACCTGAAGTGCTTTTCCTATCGATGGCACTACCTGCCCAATATGAATCAACATAACCCTCCAGGTTAATCTTCTTATTTTCCTCGTACTTGAGCCCATAATCAATTATACCCCTTAGGTACCTTAGAATGTGCTTTGCAGCAATCAAGGGAAGATCTATTGGATCTATCAAGAACTGGCTCAAGGTGTTCACAACAAAGAAAAAGTTTGGTCTCATGTTCATCAAGTACATCAAGGACCCAATCATCTAATGATACATCATGGCATCAACCCTCTCTAATGAAGCATCACTCAATAGCTTTAGGTTTGATGCCATAGGTGTGGCCGTAGCCTTGCAGTCCATCATCCCAAACCTCTTTAGGATATCTATTGCATACTTGCCTTGTCTGAGGGAGATTCCATCTACATTCTGCCACACCTCCATACCTAGAAAATAATGCATCATACCCAAGTCCTTCATTTTGAACTCAGCAGCAAGCTTTCTCTTCATATCAGCAATCAACCCATCCATACCTATTACAAACAGATAATCTACATATAGTAGAAGAATCACTGGGTTGCCATCTTCAACCTTGTAGAAAGGTTGGAATCTACTTTACTCTTAGTAAATCCCAAATTGGATAGAAAGCTGTCAATTCTGTTGTACCATGTCCTGGGTGCATGTTTCAAACCGTACAGGGATTTCCTCAATCTGCACACATGAGACTCTCTGTCATGTGTCTCAAAACCATGTGGCTATTGTACATACACTTCCTCTTCCACTACACCATTCAAGAAATCAGTCTTGACAACCATTTGGTGTATCTTCCATTTCATTACTGCAGCCAATGCAACTACCATTCTAATGGAAGTGTATCTGGCCATAGGAGAAAAGGTTTCTTCATAATATATTCCTTCCTTCTGTGAGAAGCCACGAGCCACAAATATTTATTTATATTTTTCAATGCTACAGTCTATAGCATGCTTGATCCTGTAGTTCCATTTTGAAGTTACAACTGACTTCCATTTTGGTCTTGGGACAACATCCCAAACATCATTCTTCATGATCGATTGATACTCTTCGATCATGGTATCCTTCCTTTCTTTCCGTTCTACTGCTTCTTCATAGTTGGAAGGTTCTTTATTGATAACATCACATAGTAAAGCTACATATCCAGAACAAGATCTGGTTCTCTTTCTTTCTCTGTGATTCTCTTCTGGAGCCCCATATCTTTCCACACCTTGGATAATTTCTCATACCCAAGTAGGTTTCCTCTTGTGAGGATTCTTCTCCTAAGGTGGATCAATAGGTCTTTGTGGTTCTTCAAATTCTCAATATTCTTCTTGAATTTATTCATTCATGGTTGTATCATGAATTCTGGGTGCTTCTTCATCTTCAGTTTCTTCAACAGGTCTCTTTCTGGATTTGTTGTAAGCTGTGTCTTCATCAAATGTTACATCCATGCTGATGTCGATATTCTTGTATCATGGGATGTATATTCTGTAAGCCTTCGAGCTTTCAGAGTATCCCACAAATATACCCTTCTTTCTTGAAGGATCTAGTTTTGTTCTCTTTTCTTTTGGTATGTGTATGTACACTGGATTTCCGAATATTCTGAGATGGCTGACTTATGGTTTCTTGCCAGAGAAGACTTCTTCAAGAGTCTTGTTCTCGAGTACTCTATGTGGAGTACGGCTCTGTACATACACTGATGTTATGGTTGCTTCTGCCCATAGATGCATAGGAATATCTTGATCATGAAGCATTGCTCTTGCAGCTTCCATGATGGTTCTATTCTTCCTTTCTGCAACTCCATTCTATTATGGATTGAAAGGAGTGGACAACTCCCCCTTAATCCCTGATTCTTTGCATGAGTATTTGAATTCATTTGATGTGAATTATCCACCATTATCTAATCGAAAGGTCTTGATCTTATTTTTTGTTTGATTCTCGATCAAGGCTTTGAATTCCTTGAACTTGCTGAAAACTTCATCTTTGTTCTTCATGAAGTAAATCCATGTCTTCCTAGAAAAATCATCAATGAAAGAAACATAGTATACATACCCGCTTAGTGAGCTTGATGACATTGGTACGCATACATCAGAGTGGATGATTTCCAAGATTCCTTTTTCCTTCCTCTCGCTACTTGGAAATGTCTTCTTTGTATTCTTTCCTTTTGCACATCCTTTGCAGACCCCTTCATGTTTTGCTTGAATTTCTGGAAGACCTTCAATAGCTTTGCTTGCAAGTGGTAGTGCTCTATAATGCACATGTGCAAGACTTCTGTGCCAATGTTCATTTGGCTCTACTATGTCATGGACCATAGCTTGTTCTGGCTGGTCCTTCAACTTGTATAAGCCTCCTTCTTGTTCTCCAACCACTATTGCATCATCAATAGTCTTTCCTCTTGGCCACATGATGACTTGGCCATCTACAAATGCAACCCTCATACCTTTCGCATCCAATGGTGATATGGATAGGATATTCTTCTTCAATCCTTGTACAAACAAGACATCTTTCATTTTTATAGATTTTCCGGAGTCTAGCTTGTAGGAGGATTCACCACTACGTTTTATGGGATATTGGTAGTCATCCCCAAGCTTCACCTTATGGGGTGAGTTATGTTCGGATAGTGTCTCAAAGGATTCCTTGAAACCTGTCATATGCTTGGAAGCCCCATTGCCAATAAGCCAATATTTGCTTCAATGTGTGACAGTTCCCATGAGATCAGAGATCAGGACATATTTATCTTCACTTGAAGAGTCTTCACTTTCTTGGTTTACTCTCTTCCTGGGAGGATCATCATCCTCAATAGTGTGAGCATGATGTCTTCTCTTGGAGTTCCTCTTCTTCTTGGGATATTTTTTAGCAGTGTCCTATTTCCTCACATGTATAACATCTGAGTCTGGATGGATCCCTTCTCATAAAGTTATTTTTTTGATGAGAATGCTTACCTTGGTGATGATGACTTTCTCTTCTTCCTTTCTTGGAGTGTATTGTGAGAGCTTGATATTCACTTCCCATATTTTCTTCTCGAGAAACTATTTGAGATTCTTCTTGAGAGAATTCTTCCCATAGTCTACTGAACTTGAACAACTTCTTTCTAGCACAAATTCCTTGGATGAAAGAATCCCATGACCTAGGGAGGCCATTCAATGTTGTCATCACAATTTCTGCATTCTCCACTTCTTCATCTACAACTTCTAGTTGTTGTTTGATCTGGGAGACCCTTGTGAAGTATTATTGGATGGTCTCCTCATTCTAGATCTTGACATTCTTCAACTAGTTCCTTAGAGTCATCTTCCGATTGATCTTCTTCCCTTCAAACAATTTGGTTAGGGCATCAAACATGGCTTTAGGTGTCTTGAGAGAGGACACCTGTGGAATGAGGTGATCCTTGATAGAATCAGCAATGATCCTCTTTTCCATAAACAACTTCTTCTTATCTAAGGCCTTGGCCTCATCTCCCTCTGGAACTGGAACCTCCTCCTGGATATAGAAGTCCAACTCATTTTCTTCCAGGACCAAGGAGATCCTATACTTCCAAGCTCGGAAGTTATCAGCTCCCTCAAGATTTTCATCAAGCTTGGTATGATGAGACATATTAACTAAGAACCTCAAATGGAAATACAAAATATTTAGATATTACTAGGTCAATATGTCGAATCTGGATTTGAAGCTAAAATCCTGCAGTACTGGTTCAGGAGCAGATTAGGGTTTTGCTTTTCTGGAGTTCTGTCCAACCAAATGCTTTGAAATTGATCACTAACTTCAATTTTGAGGAGGATATCAATTTAGGAATGGGATCACTAAAAAAATCCTCCTCCGTGAAAAGCCCTAATTTCCAGCAAGAGTGTTGGGTCCAAAACTGAAAAACCTCAGAATTGGATTCTGCTTCGACAGAAAGATGTGCTCTAGGGAGGACAGTTATTCCACTTTACTTTTGCTAAAAATATGTGGAGAGAGATCCACAAAATAGGAAACCCTAGCTCCCACAGCTGGACAGTGTCTTCTTCTCAGGTTAGCTCTGATACCATGTTAGTTTTTCAAGATTAAGCTAGCATATCATTAGGATCTTTAACTAATAGAACAACAAGCACAACAATCAAACACAAGAGACAATGAACGAAATGTTTTTCCTCAAGGAAACCATACATGCTTTAAATGAGTTACAGAAAGTTATTGCTTCTTGCGAACCTTAGCGAAGCTCTGGTAAGGAAAAAACTGTTAATAGAGTCAGAAGAACTGGAAGAGAAATGAGATTGCATGCTCAGATAGGAGAGTATGACATGACTGATGTCATTCTGGACCTAGGATCAGAAGTAAATGTCCTAACTAAGAAGAGATGGGAACAAATGGGAAAACCTACCCTGGAATGGTCCCCTATACAGTTGAGATTAGCCAATCAGTAGAAGATTGTGCCCTTAGGAATATTCCCTAGTGTCCCAGTAGATATTGATAAGGTCAATACTTTAGTAGACTTTGAATTCATTGAGATAATTGATAATAGCAACCCCTACCCAGTCTTGCTAGGAATTGAGTGGGCAATAGACAATGCTGTAGTCATTAACCTTAAGAAGAGACAGATGAATTTCGAAGGGAAAGGTTTGAGAGTCATAGTACCACTGGACCCTTCTCAAGGAGAAAGGTACACATAACCACTCAGAGATGAAGATCGGGATGTTTTGGATCATATCTACAACATCACAGCTAAGGAAGAAGATTATGTTGACCCTACTGCCGAAGGTATCATGGATTGGTAGTGTGATAGCTCCTGCATGACTGATTCAAATGATGTTTTAGAGAATTGGCAGAATAGACTCTATGAGCTACATGGACATCGATGTGCCAGAATTACCAAGTCTCTAAAATGGCTTGGTTCACAGACAAGAGACTTGCCTACCTTTGGTGGCTTGATAAACCCAACATATTTTATTATACAATTCTCAGAGCAAGTACCAGATTCACAGAAAATGGAGACTCTAGATTCAGCATTCAGAGCCACAACAACCAGATGGTGGAAGGGTCATAAAAAGTACATTCATAGTTGGGAAGCATGCTAGAAGTTCCTTTGCCTAAGATTCATGGATCAACCTCAAGAGGTGCGAAGTAGGTTTAATGGTAAGACTATCCCTCAGGAACATTTGGAGCAATGCTACGAAGCCTAGAAGCGTGTACCTCATGAAAACTGGGTACATAGGTTTGTGCATACTATAGAACCTATAGCAAAGAACTGGTATGCAGAAGTCAAGCTTCGCCATGGTACTGTAAGTTGGGATAGTCTTGTTGATAGTTTTGTGCTCACATTTTCTATTAATGAGGTTTGTCCTGCTTTAGATGCAACTATTAGGTTGATCCATACTAAGGTGTTTGATGATCAAGAAATAGAAGAATACCAACCTGATTGGAAGGAACAATAAGCTAATGCAGTAGAATGTTATAACCTCGCAATTGACGAGGATGACAATCCATGCAATATTAACAGTCCTAAGTTAGAAGGACACTGCGAAGTACATGACTCAGCAGTTGAAGCACCTGAAGTGACTCAGCCCTTGAAAACAAGGCAAGTAAACAGTGTATCAGAAGAAAAACCTAAGTACGCCACCACTAGAGATTATTGGGATGAATAAATGGTGAGCAAACTAACCCAACTTCTCCATGAGTATCAGGACTTATTTCCGACGAAGTTATCCGAAATGAAAGATATCCTTGGTGATACAGGAGTGATAAAAATCCCTGTGAAACCTGATGCTAAGCCTGTGAAACAGTGCCCTTATAGGATGAACCCTAAGTATAAAGAAAAAGTTAGAATGGAGCTAGATAAGATGCTTGCTGCAGGAATTATTGAGCCTGTCGAAGAATCCGAATGGGTCAGTCCTATGGTGGTGCAAGAAAAGAAGACCAAGGGAGAAATTAGAATCTGTGTTGATCTGAGGAAGCTAAATGATGCATGTTTACATGATCCTTTCCCTACTCCCTTTACAGATGAAGTTTTAGACAATGTCAGAGGTCAAGAAGTGTACTCTTTTACTGATGGATTTTCAGGTTACCAGAAGATCGACATAAGACAACCTTTGCTATGGAAATGGGATCCTTTCAGTATACAGTTATGCCCTTTGGATTGAAGAATGCACCTGCTATGTTTTCTAGAGTAGTCATCTCTGCATTTAAGGAATTTATACATAAATTCTTAGAAGTTTATTTTGATTATTGGACTATCTTTGGGTTACTAAAAGACCATATAGCTAGTTTATGACTTATGCTAGACAAGTGTAGACAGCATCAGATTTCCTTGAACTTGAAAAAGTGTATCTTTTGTGCATCTTTTGGAATTCTGCTAGGTCACATTGTATGTAAGCAAGGATTGATGATGGATCCTACGAAGATGTTGGCACTTGGGCAGACCCGGGTTAACACTGTATACTTCGCACCAACAAACGACCCACTGTGTTGGCCCTTTCGGCAACAACCTGCGCGCAGGTTGCAGTCTCACCCGAAACAGCAATGGGGTGCCGCAGAATCAGGTTTCTGCATGCAAAGAGGGGGATTACTGTACCGTTTCCTTTCTCAACAGATTATTATTCAACTTTCTATTTACTTATCATTCCTTCACATATAAATTCAAAGCATAAAAGATAAACCAAACACGCGTAACCCACTACAGGGAATTCACCGCGAAGCTTAATATTCGCAGAGATCTTATGTTATCAGATGTAATCAGTTAGATGCATGAAAATAACAGAAACAGAAACAACACAACAAAACCACAACACCACATATAACGTGGTTCACCCCCAGTGTAGGGGCTACGTCCACAAACTGCGTTTTATTCCTCGTTCCTCAAAACCACAGTTTATCTGCGCACACAGCTGCAGATTCCTTCCCTCTTAATAGCCGCGCACACAGCAGCAGGCTTCTGCGCACACAGCTGCAGATCTTTCTTTCCTTCTTACAAAAACCCTCTGCGCACACAGCTGCAGAGGTCGTCCACGCACACAGCTGGGACTTGTCCTTTCCTTACAAAAACCAATCTTACTTGCCTTTTCTTTTCTTACATCAAAAAGCCTAACCTCTCCATTTTACCTAAGCGCTTATTTATACTGCGCGGCTTTACAAAACCCTGGTCTTAAACCATGGGCACCCACAAAACCCTAAACCCTGGATTTAAACCATGGCTTTATTACAAACAGAAAGGGTTTTGACTTACCCCGACACCCCTAAGACTATTTTGACCCATCGCTCCACTTATAAATTAACCGCGGAGTTACCCCCTATGGAGTATACGCTCCAACAGGCCCCTAAGACTCACTAGTGGCCCGTCCCGGGACACTCTGCAGCTTCTCTGATGGCCTAATATCGCTGAGGCGACATAGTATACTTGCTGAATGAAGTTCTCCATGCTGCTGCCAGTTGCATACTTCTGTCCTTTGCAGCAGGTTTACTGAAGAAAGGCGTCTCGACCACCTGCATCAACGTCCGGCTCCCGGATGGCCTCTACTTGACCATCCACGACTTTGGGGTCCCCTGAAATTGCGTGTCGCGCCACATGGGGAGCCTACTTGGCGTAGTTCCACGACACCAACAGTCAGCGCAGGGGGATTACCCAGAATCATTCCGCGAGGCCTCACGCCCTGGGCTGCTCTATGTTAGAGCAGACTCCTGGCCGTCTGTGTAAATTTAGAGCAAACTCCTGCCTGTCCTTATACTTAGTTAGGCAGAACTGTGTAAATTGTATAGCGAGAAGGTGTTGCAGACCCATGTCCCTTACATCCCGTACCAACGTTTGAACATTACTGTTATTCGACATAGTTCAGACTGAAATGTCACAGATGTGCTCCAGACAGAGATTACAAATCGAAATAGCTCTTTATAAAATCCTAATGCGGGGAATCGTATCATGGTTTAATCATGATACTAAATCTGACGACGTTCCGGGAATATGCTGCTCAGGGCACCGGATTTTTCCCAAAATCTCATGATGATCAGTAATGAGAGCAGCGCTCATGCTAGTGCCGCCGAATTGCGGTATGTCCCATCTACCATAGTTGCGCTAAACCCTGAGACTTCGACAGAACCTGACCCTGCGACCTACGACCAGCTGGGTACTTCGCGTGCTGTGGATATAAACAAAATGTTACTCATTGACTTAGATCTCTCCCCTGTTCTGAACGCCTGGCCTGTCGACATACTTTTTTAGTCGGCTCCCGTTTATCATAGAGGGGAAAAGTTCGCCATTTAACTTGGCTAACTGAACTGCGCCCCCATCAGTAACTCGCTGTACTACATAAGGTCCTTTCCAATGTGTTTTAAACTTGCCGGGGAACTTCATGAATCTGCTGTCATAAAGGAGCACAAGATCACCCTGTTGAAAATGTTTCTGCTTAATGTGCCTGTCATGCCACGCTTTTTCTCGGGCTTTCTGCACCTGTTGCTGGAAACCTGCGACAAGTCTATCCTCCTCAAGTTGTAATATTTGTGCCAGCCTTTCTGTGATTATGGCGGGGTCATCCATCTTGGTGAAAGCAGAGATCCGGAGGCTGGGGACAATATATTCCATGGGCATGACAGCTTCTTGTCCATATACTAATCGAAAGGGTGTATGGCCTGTCAATTTCTTGCAAGTAGTTCTGTAAGCCCATAGCACCACTGGAATTCGAAGATCCCAGTCATTCCTGTTAGCGTTACAGACCTTTGTCAATGCCTGCTCAAGGATTTTGTTAAAAGCTTCGACAGTCCCATTTGCTTGTGGGTGATATGTGGTACTTTTTTGATGATAAACTTGAAATTCTTCGGTCAGTACTTCAATAGTCTTGTTCAGGCAATGCAACCCTTGATCACTCATAAGCACCTTGGGACACCCAAATATGGATAAGATGTTGTCGAAGATAAACTTCGCAGCAATAGCAGCGCTGCAGGTCTTGACCGGTTGAGCCTCGGCCCAACGGGTAAGATAATCAGTTGCTGTAATGATATAGCGAGCACCGGACTTTTTCGCAGGCGGGTTAATAGGACCAACAAAGTCAATGGCCCATTTGTCAAAGGCCTGTAATGTTATTTGTGGAGCCAGGGGCATTTCATCCCTCCTAGATGGTTTACCTATCCTCTGACAGATGTCGCAGCTGTGGCAGTATTCTCTTGCATCTTTGTGAAGTGTGGGCCACCATAAACCAGCTGTCAAGATCTTCTGCGCTGTTGCTTTTCCTGCATAGTGACCGCCTGCGGCGCCAGAGTGTGCTTCTGCCAATATTAGAGGTTTTTTGTGTTCCAAGACACACCTGCATAATATCTCATCTGGTCCCATCTTATACAGATGTCCTGCTATTAAAGTGAAATCCGCGGCGCGGATCACCAGCTGCTTCTTCTGTGGTGTGGTCATTTCTGCGGGGGTAATACCTGTAGACAGATACTGAGCAATATCCTTGAAATAGTCATCGACTATTTGTATAGCAAATAATTGTGCATCGAGGAGGCCTTCGTCTATATTGGTAGGTTCTTCACCTGAATCGATCCTCGACAAGTGGTCAGGGCCTAGGTTGAGTCGTCCAGGCTTAACAATGATCTCAAAATCATATTCTTGAAATAGAAGTAACCACCTGCATATTCTTCCTCCTAGCACAGGTTTGTTGACTAAGTACTTCAGAGCAGAATGGTCAGTAAACATCTTAAAATGAGAACCCAGAAGGTAATGCCGAAATTTTTGTAGTGCATATACCATAGCAAGACCTTCACGTTCTGTCGTAGTATAATTTTTCTCCGCCGTAGACAACTTCCTGCTTGCAAAAGAGATAGGGTGATCAATATTACCTGCACCTGGCTGAGCGAGCACAGTACCCAAAGCAATAGAAGAGGCATCCACATGCACATGGAATTCCTTGTTCCAATCAGGGAATACTAGGATAGGGGCGGTGACCATTTTTTCTTTCAAAATATCAAGGCTTGCTTGGCATTCTGGGGTCCATTCGAACTTGACATCTTTCTTTAATTTCCTCTCCATTGGTGCGGTAATCTTGGCATATCCTTGGATAAATTTCCTATAGTAGCCAGTGTGACCAAGTGTGGTTCGAAGTTGTTTGACTGATTTTGGGGGTGGCAGGTTTACAATAATAGCGATCTTCGCAGGGTCCATCATCAATACCTGCTTGCATACCACATGACCTAGTAGAATGCCAAAAGGTGCACAGAAAATGCATTTTTTTAAATTCAAGGAGATTTGGTGCTGTCTGCATTTATCCAAC
>LPNX010418523.1:258863-263863 GCA_001517045.1 Pseudotsuga menziesii
CTTTCTGCGCGAATTGCAAACAGGTCTCAACGAACCAATCACGGATGTCTTTCACCAAGGGCCTCCAAAACATAGCCCTGGCGGTACAAGGTAAACCCCTCGTGAGCAGGAACTGAGTCCAGCCGGCAACGGAACCAATTTCTTGGCACTTGGGCAGACCCGGGTTAACACTGTATACTTCGCACCAACAAACGACCCACTGTGTTGGCCCTTTCGGCAACAACCTGCGCGCAGGTTGCAGTCTCACCCGAAACAGCAATGGGGTGCTGCAGAATCAGGTTTCTGCATGCAAAGAGGGGGATTACTGTACCGTTTCCTTTCTCAACAGATTATTATTCAACTTTCTATTTACTTATCATTCCTTCACATATAAATTCAAAGCATAAAAGATAAACCAAACACGCGTAACCCACTACAGGGAATTCACCGCGAAGCTTAATATTAGCAGAGATCTTATGTTATCAGATGTAATCAGTTAGATGCATGAAAATAACGGAAACAGAAACAACACAACAAAACCACAACACCACATATAACGTGGTTCACCCCCAGTGTAGGGGCTATGTCCACAAACTGCGTTTTATTCCTCGTTCCTCAAAACCACAGTTTATCTGCGCACACAGCTGCAGATTCCTTCCCTCTTAATAGCCGTGCACACAGCAGCAGGCTTCTGTGCACACAGCTGCAGATCTTTCTTTCCTTCTTACAAAAACCCTTTGCGCACACAGCTGCAGAGGTCGTCCACGCACACAGCTGGGACTTGTCCTTTCCTTACAAAAACCAATCTTACTTGCCTTTTCTTTTCTTACATCAAAAAGCCTAACCTCTCCATTTTACCTAAGCGCTTATTTATACTGCGCGGCTTTACAAAACCCTGGTCTTAAACCATGGGCACCCACAAAACCCTAAACCCTGGATTTAAACCATGGGTTTATTACAAACAGAAAGGGTTTTGACTTACCCCGACACCCCTAAGACTATTTTGACCCATCGCTCCACTTATAAATTAACCGCGAAGTTACCCCCTATGGAGTATACGCTCCAACAGAAGATAGACATTATTGTGAACTTGCCACCTCCGAAGTCTGTTAAGCAACTTCGCACTACACTTGGTCATACTGGATATTACAAGAAATTCATTAAAGGATATGCTCAGATCACAGCCCCTATGGAAAAGTAGTTGAAG
This sequence comes from Pseudotsuga menziesii, assembly GCA_001517045.1. Taxonomy (NCBI): domain Eukaryota; kingdom Viridiplantae; phylum Streptophyta; class Pinopsida; order Pinales; family Pinaceae; genus Pseudotsuga; species Pseudotsuga menziesii. Next base: position 260,050 of record LPNX010418523.1, read on the forward strand.
AAAGATATTAAGTTTGAATGGACACCTGAGTGTCAAGAAAGCTTGGATATTTTGAAGGAAAAGATGGTACATGCCCCTATCTTAGTATTTCCTGACTGGAATAAGGAGTTTCATGTGCATGTCGATGCATCCTCCATTGCTCTGGGTATAGTATTGGCTCAGTCAGGTGAAAGTAATATTGATCACCCTATTTCTTTTGCAAGTAGAAAATTGTCCACAGCAGAAAAGAATTATACTACAACAGAACGAGAAGGTCTAGATATGGTTTATGCATTGTAGAAGTTTCGAAATTATCTGTTAGGATCTCATTTTAAGATGTTCACTGACCATTCTGCTTTGAAGTATTTGGTTAACAAGACTGTCCTAGGTGGAAGGATATGCAGATGGCTGATTCTGTTTCAGGAATATGACTTTGAGATCATAGTTAAGCCTGGAAGACTTAACCTAGGGCCTGACCACTTGTCGAGGCTTGAGTCAGGAGAAGAGCCCACTAGTTTGGACGAAGGTCTTCCTGATGCCTAGTTGTTTTCCATCCAGATGGTTGATGACTATTTTCAAGATATTGTTTAGTACTTGTCTCTAGGTTTTGCACCCACCGAAATGACAACACAGCAAAAGAAGCAGCTGGTGGTTAGAGCAGCTGACTTTACCTTAATAGCAGGACAGCTATATAAGATGGGACCAGATGAAATACTGTACAGATGTGTCCTGGAGCATGAAAAGCCATTAATTTTGGATGAGGCACATTCTGGAGCAGCAAGAGGTCATTACGCAGGAAAAGATATAGCACAGAAGATTTGGTTGCTGCTTGGGTCGGGATGGGTCGAAGGCCAATATTGTGTTGAAGGTACTCATTGAGGTGAAGCTGAATTTAGTGGTTATGTCGAAGAAGGAAGGTGTGTCACAACCTAAAATGTGACTGATGGGACAAACTAGACTTGGAGGCACCGACACGTGAACTTCCTTAACTTCCTGTAATGATGAGATCTTCAGAAAATCTAGTGCCGTGTGGACAGGATTTACCGTCACTCCATTATATTGGGTGTCATTAATGCAACATTATGACATATTTTGTCGTGGGATTCTATAAGAAGCCAGACAGGCCTGCGACTCCTGCATTGCACATTTCTTTGAGTTTACAGTTAGCACCATGTCGAATGATCACGAAGTCCAGGAATTGTTGCAAGAGTTCAGGGAGAGAGGTCTACAGAACCTTATGAGCAATCCACCTTGTGAGGAGATGTTCCCAGCGCTGAAGCAACCACTGCAGACATGATCAACCAAAAATAAATTTACGCAAGAATTTCACTCTAAGTGGAACGAAGAAAGGCACAAGCCCTCAGGAAAGACCCTGGAGGACCCTGAGATGTATCCTCGTGGCTCAGCAGAATGGAGGCATGCTGTTTGTCTTATGCAAAATTACATTGGCATGAAATCATAGGGGCGCCACCTGTTAAGGACCCAAAGTTGTGGATGGTCAAATGTTTGATAGGACATGAATGGGAGGTAGCTCGAGGGATGGGATCGTTGATAGATTTAGAAGGCCCAATGACTCCCATGACCACCATAATTATGACAGAGGAAGACAGCATCATGAGAGACAGCCTTATTCTGCTAAGGATGAAAGGATGAAGGATCAAGCAAGCCACAACCGTGGTAGTAGTAGTAGAAGGGACGACGATGCAGCCGCAACAAGCAGTTTACTATCTTTGCCAACAAGATTCTCCCACCAGACAAGCAACAGAGTGTCTCGGGATGGGACACTGGTGAGTCTTAGGGGCCTGTTGGGGCACGCACCTTAACGGTCCTTAATTTGGGTAACTCCGTGGTTTCTATGAAAGCTTGTAAGCGGAGTTACACGTCAAAATAGTCTTAGAGGTGTCGGGGTTGAGTCAAAGCCCTCTTTTTGTAATTAACCGATGGTTTAAGTCCAGGGTTTAGGGTTCATGGTGCCCATGGTTTAAGCCCATGGTTTTGTAATAAGTGCACTTGTATAAATAAGCACTTTTGTAAAAGAGTCAGGTTAGGTTTTTTATGTAAGATGAATTGATGCGAAGCTAAGGCTAGTTTTGTAAGAAACGTTAAGTCCCAGCTGTGTGCGTGGATGACCTCTGCAGTTGTGTGCACAGAGGGTTTTTGGGTGATTAAGAATATCTGCAGCTATGTGCATAGAGATCTGCAGCTAAGTGCGCAACTTTGAGGAATTGAAGGGATCTGCAGCTGAGCGCGCAGATTAGAATTGTGGTTTTTGTAAAGAGTTGAATAAAACATAGTTTTGTGGACGTAGCCCCTAAACTGGGGGTAAACCACGTTATATATTTTGTTTTGGTTCTTTTGTGTTGTTCTGTTATGTTCTTTTATGCATTGATAAGTATATAACTGATAAGTAAGATCACTGCTAAATACTAACTTCGCTGTGAATTCCTAGTAAGGGTTAAGCAAGACATTGTTTGTTTATCTAACTGCGAAGCTATACAAGTGAATGTCCAAGCTCTGTGTTGTATGATTATTATTTATTAAAGGCTAAAGGTATAGTAATATCCCTCTTCTACTTGCAGAAACCTGATTCTGCGGCACCCCATAGCTGTTTCGGGTGAGACTGCAACCTGTTCGCAGGTTGTTGCTGAAAAGGCCAACACTGTGGGTATTTTTGTTGGTGCGAAGTTAAAGTATAAACCCCGGGTCTGCCCTAAATCCCAACATTAATGAACCATAGTTGACTATGGTTAATTATGGTTAACTTTAGTGAACTGTAGTTGACTATGGTTGACATTTTTACCGAGATTAATTCATAGTTAAGAACATCTTAATGCAATGTAACCCTTGCATCTTTGGTTGTTGACTTTAGAGAACCATCTTTCACTTTGGTTAACCATGATTGATTTTATTTGAACCATAGGTAAACCATCATTAACTTTTGATTGAATAATGTTAAACCATGGTTAACTTTTGTTAACCATGGTTGACTTTAATGAAACATGTTTGATTTTGGTAACCCTGATTGACTTTAGTTAACTATCTTTTACTTTAGTTATGCATTATTGACCTTTGGGGAAACATGCTTGATAATGGTTGACTTTGATTAAGTGAGCTTAACAATGGACAATTATTATTGACAAAGTTTTACCATAGTCAACTATGTTTGACTATAAAGGATCCTAGTTTGCTTCATTGTGTTATACTATGGATGGTTGGGTACATTATGGTAAACAATGACTAATGTGTGATGATGTTTGAATGTTTCCAACAATGTTTGATCATGGTTAACTATTGTTTACTCTTTTTTACCATGGTTGATAAAGTTAAACTTGGGTGACCTTAGTTGACTATGTTTTGACCATGGTTAATGAAGGTTGAGTATGGTTACCATGGTTGAATATATTTAATCATAGCTTATCATGGTTGACTACTATTTGAACACGGTTAAATGAATTAATCATATATAATTTGGTTAACCATGGATGGATTTATTTTGATAATACATAGATTTTTGTTGACTTGTGTTTGACCATAATTAAACCATGGTTGACTTTAGTGAACCAAGCTTGAGTTTGGTTAACCATAGATGATTTTAGTGAACCAAATCCAAATCGTCATAAGGTTGACAACTAGGTATTGTTGTTTATAATTTAATTCATTCTAAATATAAATAAATTGTTATATATAAAACTAATACTTATATTTTTAAATTACCTAGATCTATATGATGGTTAAAGTAATTATACATATAAATATAAATATAAATAAGTCGTTGTACATAAAATTAATGCTTATATTTTTAAATTACCTAGATCTATATGGTGGATAATGTTTC
>LPNX010418523.1:269413-304351 GCA_001517045.1 Pseudotsuga menziesii
ATCATTCATCATCATTCATCATCACCATCAACATCGTGAGCATCATCATCATCATTCATCATCATTCATCATCACCATCAACATCGTGAGCATCATCATCATCATCCTCACCATCATCACCATCAACATCATCATCATCATCATCATCATCATCCTCATCATCAACATCATCATCATCCTCATCATCATCACCATCAACATCACGAACATCATCATCATTCATCCTCATCATCCTCATCATCATCCTCACCATCAACATCATGAACATCATCATCACCATCAACATCATCATCATCATCCTCATCATCATCACCTTCGACATCATGAACATCATCATCATCATCCTCCCCATCAACATCATGAACATCATCATCATTCATCATCATCATCGTCATCATCAACATCATCATCATCCTCATCATCATCATCACCATCAACATCACGAACATCATCATCATTCATCCTCATCATCCTCATCATCATCCTCACCATCAACATCATCAACATCATCATCATTCATAATCATCATCCTCATCCTCATCATCACCATCAACATCATCAACATCATTATCCTCATCATCACCTTCCACATCATGAACATCATCATCATCATCCTCACCATCAACATCATGAACATCATCATCATTCATTATCATCATCCTCATGATCATCATCACCATCAACATCACGAACATCATCATCATCATGCTCATCGTCATCCCCATCCTCATCATCGTCATCACCTTCATCATCATCATCATCCTCACCTTCATCATCATCATCACCATCAACATCATCCTCATCATCATCATCATCATCCTCACCTTCATCATCATCATCACCATCAACATCATCAACATCATCCTCACCATCATCCTCACCATCAACATCATGAACATCATCATCATCACCATCAACATCATGGACATCATCATCATCATCCTCACCATCACCATCAACATCATCACCATCAAAATCATGAACACCATCAACATCATCATCATCATCCTCATCATGAACATCATGAACATCATCATCATCATCCTCACCATCAACATCATGAATATCATCATCATTCATCATCATCATCCTCATCATCATCATCACCATCAACATAACGAACATCATCATCATACTGCTCATCATTATCCTCATCCTCATCATCGCCGTTACCTTCATCATCATCACCTTCATCATCATCATCATCCTCATCACCATCATCAACATCACCATCACCATCATCAACATCATCCTCATCATCATCATCATCATCCTCACCTTCATCATCATCATCACCATCAACATCATCAACATCATCCTCATCATCATCATCATCATCCTCACCTTCATCATCATCATCACCATCAACATCATCAACATCATCCTCATCATCATCCTCACCATGAACATCATAAACATCATCATCATCACCATCAACATCATGGACATCATCATCATCATCCTCACCAACACCATCAACATCATCACCATCAACATCATGAACACCATCAACATCATCATCATCATCCTCATCATGAACATCATGAACATCATGAACATCATCATCATCATCCTCACCATCAACATCATGAACATCATCATCATTCATCATCATCATCCTCATCATCAGCATCACAATCAACATCACGAACATCATCATCACCATGCTCATCATCATCCTCATCATCATCATCGTCATCACCTTCATCACCATCACCTTCATCATCATCACCTTCATCATCATCATCATCCTCACCTTCATCATCATCATCACCATCACCATCATCAACCTCATCCTCATCATCATCATCATCATCTTCACCTTCATCATCATCATCACCATCAACATCATCAACATCATCCTTGTCATCATCCTCACCATCAACATCATCAACATCATCATCATCACCATCAACATCATGGACATCATCATCACCATCACCATCAACATCATGACCATCAACATCATCATGCCCATCCTCATCATCATCCTCATCAACATCATCATCATCATCATCATCATCATCATTCATCACCATCAACATCGTGAACATCATCATCATCATCCTCATCATCATCACCATCAACATCATCAACATCATCATCATCATCCTCATAATCATCCTCATCATCATCATCATCAACATGATCATCATCGTCATTATCTTCATATTCATCTTCATCATCATCATCATCATCACCATGATCATTGATCATCGATCATCATCATCAACATCACCATGTTCATCATCATCCTTATCATAATCATCACCATCATCATCATCCTTATCATAATCATCACCATCAACATCATCATCATCATCATCACATTCATCATCATCACATTCATCATCATCATCATCATTCATCATCACCATCAACATCGTGAACATCATCATGATCATCCTCATCATCATCACCATCAACATCATCATCATCATCATCATCCTCATCATCAACATCATCAACATCATCAACATCATCATCATCCTCATCATTATCATCACCATCATCATCATGAACATCATCATCATCATGAACATCATGAACATCATGAACATCATCATCATCCTCATCATCCTCATCACCATCAACATCACGAACATCATCATCACTCATCCTCATCATCATCCTCACCATCAACATCATGAACATCATCATCATTCATCATCATCATCCTCATCATCATCATCACCATCAACATCATCATCATCATCATCCTCATCATCATCATCACCATCACCATCATGAACATCATGAACATCATACATCTTCATCATCATCATCCTCATCATCATCATCACCATCAACATCATCATCATCATCATCCTCATCATCACCTTCGACATCATGAAGATCGTCACCATCATCCTCGCCATCAACATCATGAACATCATCATCATTCATCATCATCATGCTCATCATCATCCTCATCCTCATCATCATCATCACCTTCATCATCATCATCATCCTCACCTTCATCATCATCATCACCATCAACATCATCAACATCATCCTCATCATCATCCTCACCATCAACATCATGAACATCATCATCATTCATCATCATCATGCTCATCATCATCCTCATCATCATCATCATCATCACCTTCATCATCATCATCATCCTCACCTTCATCATCATCATCACCATCACCATCATGAACATCATCATCATCATCATCCTCACCTTTATCATCATCATCACCATCAACATCATCAACATCATCCTCATCATCATCCTCACCATCAACATCATGAACATCATCATCATCACCATCAACATCATGGACATCATCATCATCATCCTCACCATCACCATCAACATCATGAACACCATCAACATCATCATCATCATCCTCATCATGAACATCATGAACATCATGAACATCATCATCATCATTCTCGCCATCAACATCATAAACATTATCATCATTCATCATCATCATCATCACCATCAACATCACGAACAACATCATCATCATGCTCATCATCATCCTCATCCTCATCATCGTCATCACCTTCATCATCATCACCTTCATCATCATCATCATCCTCACCTTCATCATCATCATCACCATCACCATCATCAACATCATCCTCATCATCCTCATCATCGTCCTCACCTTCATCATCATCATCACCATCAACATCATCAACGTCATCCTCATCATCATCCTCACCATCAACATCATGAACATCATCATCATCACCATCAACATCATGGACATCATCATCATCATCCTCACCATCACGATCAACATCATCACCATCAACATCATGAACACCATCAACACCATCATCATCATCCTCATCATGAACATCATGAACATCATCATCAGCATCCTCACCATGAACATCATGAACATCATCATCATTCACCATCATCGTCCTCATCATCATCATCACCATCAACATCACGAACATCATCATCATCATGCTCATCATCATCCTCATCCTTATCATCGTCGTCACCTTCATCATCATCATCATCCTCACCTTCATCATCATCATCACCATCACCATCATCAACATCATCCTCCTCATCATCATGATCATCCTCACCTTCATCATCATCATCACCATCAACATCATCAACATCATCCTCATCATCATCCTCACCATCAACATCATAATCATCACCATCAACATCATGGACATCATCATCATCATCCTCACCATCACCATCAACATCATCACCGTCAACATCATGAACACCATCAACATCATCATCATCATCCTCATCATGAACATCATGAACATCATGAACATCATCATCATCATCATCATCCTCACCATCAACATCATGAACATCATCATCATTCATCATCAACATCCTCATCATCATCATCACCATCAACATCACGAACATCATCATCATCCTCATCCTCATCATCGTCATCACCTTCATCATCATCACCTTCATCATCATCATCATCCTCACCTTCATCATCGTCATCACCATCACCATCATCAACATCATCCTCATCATCATCATCATCATCATCCTCACCTTCATCATCATCATCACCATCAACATCATCAACATCATCCTCATCATCATCCTCACCATCAACATCATGAACATCATCATCATCACCATCAACATCATGGACATCATCATCATCATCCTCACCATCACGATCAACATCATCACCATCAACATTATGAACACCATCAACATCAACATCGTCATCCTCATCATGAACATCATGAACATCATCATCATCATCCTCACCATCAACATCATGAACATCATCATCATTCATCATCATCATCCTCATCATCATCATCACCATCAACATCACGAACATCATCATCATCATGCTCATCATCATCCTCATCCTCACCATCGTCGTCACCTTCATCATCATCACCTTCATCATCATCATCATCCTCACCTTCATCATCATCATCACCATTGCCATCATCAACATCATCCTCATCATCATCATCATCATCCTCGCCTTCATCATCATCATCACCATCAACATCATCAACATCATCCTCATCATCATCCTCACCATCAACATCATGAACATCATCATCATCACCATCAACATCATGGACATCATCATCATCATCCTCACCATCACGATCAACATCATCACCATCAACATTATGAACACCATCAACATCAACATCGTCATCCTCATCATGAACATCATGAACATCATCATCATCATCCTCACCATCAACATCATGAACATCATCATCATTCATCATCATCATCCTCATCATCATCATCACCATCAACATCACGAACATCATCATCATCATGCTCATCATCATCCTCATCCTCACCATCGTCGTCACCTTCATCATCATCACCTTCATCATCATCATCATCCTCACCTTCATCATCATCATCACCATTGCCATCATCAACATCATCCTCATCATCATCATCATCATCCTCGCCTTCATCATCATCATCACCATCAACATCATCAACATCATCCTCATCATCATCCTCACCATCAACATCATGAACATCATCATCATCACCATCAACATCATGAACATCATCATGACCATCACCATCAACATCACGAACATCATCATCATCATGCTCATCCTCATCATCATCCTCATCAACATCATCATCATCATCATCATTCATCATCACCATCAACATCGTGAACATCATCATCATCATCCTCATCATCATCACCATCAACATCATCAACATCATCATCATCATCATCATCATCATCCTCATCATCGTCATCATCAACATGATCATCATCGTCATTATCTTCATATTCATCTTCATCGTCATCATCATCATCACCATGATCATTGATCATCGATCATCATTATCAACATCGCTATGTTCATCATCATCAACATCATGATTGTCATCATCATTCATCATTCATCATCATTCATCATCACCATCAACATCGTGAACATCATCATCATCATCATCACCATCAACATCATCAACATCATCATCATCATCATCACCATCAACATCATCAACATCATCATCATCATCCTCATCATCATCATCATCCTCATCATCATCACCATCAACATCATCATCATCATCCTCATCATGAACATCCTCATCATCCTCATCACCATCAACATCATGAACATCATCATCATCATCATCAGTCATCATGCCCATCAACATCGTGAACATCATCGTCATCATCCTCATCATCATCACCATCAACATCATCACCATCATCCTCATCATCATCACCATCAACATCATCACCATCATCCTCATCATCAACATCATGAACATCATGAACATCATCATCATCCTCATCATCATCATCGTCATCGCCATCATCATCATCGTCCTCATCATCATCATCACCTTCATCATCGTCATCAGCATCATCATCATTCATCATCACCATCAACATAAAAAACATTTAGAATAATTAAAAATGTACAGTTTATTGTAAATATATATTTGAAAAAATTTCCTTTGAAATGTAACTTATAGGTCCATCTCCTTTTTATTATTATTTAATCATTATCAACTAGTTTAGATTAGTTGTGTAGGTTCATATTATTTTCACTAGTTTAGTTTAGTTGTGTACGCTCATATTATTTCATTTATGATGTAAACTAGTTTAGTTTAGTTGTGTAGGTTCACTAGTTTAGTTTAGTTTAGTTATGATGTAATGGTTGATCCATTTATTATAACATCTTAAGTATAATTTAATTAGAAAATATATAAATAAATAAATGTTTATAAATAAATTGAGATCTAAGTTTAAATTTTTATGTAATATAAAAAAAATTTAGTAAACAAAATAATAAATTTGATTTATTAAACTATATAAATATAGTTTACGTGCATTCATTTCCACTAGTTTAATAAAAAAGTGTTTCATATTATTTCATTTATAATTAATCTTGTTTAGCCGTGCACCCACCCTATTAGTTGTGGTTGACAATATCGCGTGCGCGTTTTGCCTATATAAATCGCATACACGTTTTGTAGTTATATAACGCGTACGCGATTTGCCTTCCTATCCTACATGTTCCATGACATGTCAGACTCGGGTTGAACCATACCAAGTGCTATGTCAGGCTCAGGTTGAAGTATTTTTCGGTAACATGATGTTGTTTTTGAAAACTAGGATTGCATCTTAAAGGTCCCTCATCTTCTTGCACTGACCCCTAAGTTTTTATAAACTTCCTATAGAAAAATTATTTTCATTTATGCACATTTGCTAAATACTTAACCATTAAACATTCAAAATTATATTAAAATAATTTATTAAATTTATTAATTTCATTTTTTTTTAATTTTAAATATTTATTTAATTGTTTTCTTATTTTCATATTCATAGTAACTTTGCTAAATACTTAATGAATAAACATAAAAAGTTATATTAAATTAATTTATGTCATTTTTAATTTCAAATACATAACAATTTTTTAAATTAAATTTTTATTAAATAATTAAAAATATATGTATTTAATAAAATTTTAATCTCAATTCACCACTACAATATAAACATTAGAAAATCATATAAATATATGTACAATTTAAAATTTTCAAATTAATTTCAAATCAACAACAATACAATATAAAATTTAAAAAAAAAATTAAAACACAAAGATATGCATATTAATCTATCTTTAATCTTACACTTCGTTATAAGCTTTGCTATTTGTCATATAAGAACAAACTCTCATGAGATTCATAGTGAAACAGGTCATTGGGCAGTTCCTAAAACACCATGGGTGAAAAGGATCTGCCATCTTTGTGAGAATGTGTACATTGAGGATTAAAAACACTTTCTCTTAGAGTGCCTTGCGCACACCCACATTAGATCTCAGTTTCATAATTTTTTTTGCACTACCGACCTTCCTAGCCTTTTAACTTGTCAAAATTATAGTCCGCTCGAGATGCTTCTCTCGAAGCTCTTTGAACATAGAAACACAATTTTAAAACAAACTAAATAATTCGTTTCTTTAGGTCCAATAAACCAAAGTTTGGTTTTTAGGGGAGGTTAACCACCACCACCACCACTACCACCATCATCATCGTCATATATTTTTTGTTACTTCGTCATAAGCCTTACCACTTGTCATATAATATTATAATTTTTATTGCTTCTAACTTTTTCAACAAGGCATTAACTTGTTTTTTCACTTCATTCACATTTCAACATTCTTTCTTATTATTAATTTTAATAACAAGTATTAAAGTATTGAATTTTTTTTATTTTACAAGTTTGCTTTTGAGTATGCCTATATATATATTAGATTTTTTTATTTAATATTATATATATATAAACAACAAACTTTTAAAATAATTATATACGGGGTAGATGTTGTAATGTTTGTTCCTAAAAAAATAAAAAATATTATATGTTTATCATAAATAATATTAAATATTAATAATAAAAATATTGTATGTCTTCTCTTAAATTAAAAGATGTGTCTTTTGATTGGAATAAATTTGAATCAAATCAATGGCTATACCTTGACTGCAATATTTAAGAAGAAGTTTGTACCTCTAAAGATTTGATTTATGTAGACACTTGATAAAGCCTAACATTTAAATCTATAATAGTTTATTTTACAAGTTTTTTGTTCAAATATTACAGTTTTTAATTTTACAAGTGTGTTGTTGCTTGCATAAAGAAATAAATGAAAAGCAATTATAATAAAAGAAATATGACCAACATGACCAAATTAATTTACCTAAAAAACGCCACCCAAGTAGTTATCGCTGAAGTATGGGTAAGTAGATTTAACTTGTTAAATGATAGATAGAGTTTATAGATCACCACAAACCAAATGACTTATTAGTGTTTGGAAGATGTAAAGTACTCTTACAATGTGCAAAAAAGAATATGGTTGTCAATCTTCAAAATCGTTCATTTTTATGCTGTGTTATTTGTAAACTGAAAGGTTTAAAGGTGAACTGTTAATTATGCAGGGTTACAGAATGACACAAGAACTATTTTAAATAATAATATAAATGTGTATAGTATTTTACTTAATAATTAAGCCAAAGCCTTCCCATAAATCTTGAAATGTCTTGAAAGAATTGTTATTAATTGCTACATCTATTGTTCTTCCACCTCAAACATATATATATACATCTATTGTTCTTCTTCAAAAACACCACCAGTGTTTCCTTACTTCACCAGTGTTTCCTTACTTTGCAGCGATTACTTAATAATTAAGTCAATGCATTCCCATAAATCTTGAAATGTCTTGAAAGAATTGTTATTAATTGCTACATCTATTGTTCTTCCACCTCAAACATATATATATATACATTTATTGTTCTTTCACCTCAAACACACACACATATATACATATACATATACATATACATATACATCTATTGTTCTTCTTCAAAAACACCACCAATTTTTCCTTACTTTGCAGCTTTTTCAATCGCTGCAAATACGAAAAACAAAAAAACAATAATGCATCACCTTTTAATTCTGTCATAAAAGAAACGAGATCGTATATCTTAATGCCTGAAAAATCAACAATGGTCCTTTTGCTAATATTTTGATCAACATCGATGAAGCTGCTTCATCACTCATGTTGAAAAGTAAATTCTAAAGACCATTTGGATATGTTCTTGGAAATCCATGATGCCGCTAATGTTCTTGGTTCTTGGCCGCCTAGGTTGTTAGCTGCTTTTTGCATGCGAGCTTCATATAAGGTTGAAGGAGCAACTTTCAACAGCTTCCACACGCCGCAAAATCGTCCCGGTTCGTAGCCATAGCAACTTCCTTTCCACGCGCCTTTTAAATTTATCATTATATAAATTATTTTAATAATATTTTTTATTTAAAAATTAGTATAAAAAATGTGTAATATATTAATAAAAATAAAATTTAATAAAATTAAAATTATATAAAATGATTAATTTATTTTTATTATTATTATTTGTATTTTACTTCAAAATATAAATTTAATAATTTTTAATAATATAATCTTTAATATAGAGACAAGCCAAAATTACATTTTAAAATCATTCACTATTTTAAAAATATAAGTTTAATAATTTTTAGTAATATAATCTTAAATATCAATCAACTTCAACATGACTTTAAATTCAATAGTTTAAAGTAACATTTTAAAATCTTTCACTCTTTAAATTATTGATAAGATAAAATAATCTTTAATTATAAAGTCCATTTATAAGAATTTAATAATAGTAGTTGCATTATGAATGGTGAAAGACTATATGTTTGTTATTCATGGAACAAAAATCTAAATACATTTGAATAATACATAAAGTGAAATTCCAATATGATAGTCCACAACAATTTTGTTGATTCAGGAATTGAAGATTATTTGCAACGTGTTTTATAAGTGCTTTATGCAAGAGAGAAATTCATACAATTAAATGTGATTTCGACAAACAAAAATTGTGTCCACCATTTTGCTTATCTCTTGCATATAGTTTTGTCCACCATTTTTCCCATAGAGATTTTTGTTTATCTCTTACATTACTACCACCCCAAACCTAAATACATCACAAAAACTAATTCTCCACATGCATTCAATCACATTGTTACCATTTCTAAACTTATATATGTGAGAAACTTCTTTTAAACACATGTTCTGTAAACTCTAGTTAGAGATATGGTTCTTAACGGGTTTGTTCTAGTTGATATTTGAAGGCCCCTTTCTAGAGCAAGGAGTTCAACCAAATTATTTCCTATAGTTCTAAGATATCCTTCATAATTCCATTCAATGTTCCCTTGATTATCTCATAAGACTCCACCATATCCTATTGGGATTGGATTTCCACGAGACTCTCCATCGAAGTTTATTTTCTAAAATCCTTCTGAAGCAATTGACCATTTTTCTATTCTAAAGTTAGTGGCGGTAGAAGGAGCAAGTCTACATAAGTCGACTTGAACGAAGATCGACTTAGTCGATCAGCCGACTAAGTCGATGGGCCGACTTAGTCGATCAGCCGACTAAGTCGATGGGCCGCCTTAGTCGATCAGCCGACTAAGTCGATGGGCCGACTTAGTCGATCAACCGACTAAACTAGTTAATTAAGTCGGCTAACTAACAGTCGTGTCGGTTCACCGAACCGACAGGTAGTTATTTTGTAACTGTTTGTAAATTGTATATATTAGGCTGTTGAGCCAAACAAGAACTCAGTTCAGTTCTCTGCTTTGTATGAACTCATTATAATAAGATAATCTGTTTCTCTATCTATTCTTGTCTCTTGTCTCTGATTTATAGTTATGTATGTTTTAGTATGTATTATTGGTAACCTTATGTGATCTGTGAGATTACAACATTGGTTCCACTGCCGGGACCATCCAGGCACATCTTCAAGAAACTAAGGCAGAACAAAAGGAAGAGACTGCCTGACTGCTGCTGGCTCAGCACACTGCATTCTCAGAGGCATACAAGGTTCTACAGGATCATATGTAAGATTCAGTTGTCATTGAGGAAGTATTAAGAGACTGGCCTACTCACTATGGGCAGGTCTATCAGCAGACTAGGTAGACACGACAGGGCATTCAGGCTTTGGAGGGCCGGAAGACAACAGAGGTAGAACTGAGGTAGACCATTGAAGAACAGATTGTGATGGAGACCAACAAACTGCAGAAGCTAGAATGAGAGGCCCATCAGTGGGTTCAACAGGCCCTTCCCAACTTACATAAAGTTGACATCATCTGCCCACAGATGAAACAACTCATCAATGCTGCAGAAGAGCAAAACCAATTGTTGGGTCCCAACATGGAGAACATTGTAGAAAGGCCCATGTCAGAAAATATGTCGATCCTTTCAAGTCTAACTACCTTAACGATCGACATTCAGAAAGCCTTGAAAAGTTGGAGAGATTTTCAACATCACCTGGCCATCATAGCACCAGCCATTGTCGAGATCTGCATCCAGAAGAGACCGACCATCCGTCTGCACAGTCCACAGCAATAACTATTTTTTTTACCTCCCTGTTTCTTCGGGACGAAGAAATGTTTTGTTCGTGGGGGAGATGTAGAAGGAGCAAGTCGACATAAGTCAACTTGAATGAAGACCGACTTAGTCGATCAGCCGACTAAGTCGATGGGCCGACTTAATCGATCAGCCAACTAAATCGGTCGGCCGACTAAACTAGTTAATTAAGTCGGCTAACTAACAGTCGTGTCGGTTCACTGAACCGACAGGTAGTTATTTTGTAACTGTTTGTAAATTGTATATATTAGGCTGTTGAGCCAAACAAGAACTCAGTTCAGTTTTCTTCTTTGTATGAACTCATTATAATAAGATAATCTGTTTCTCTATCTGTTCTTGTCTCTTGTCTCTGATTTATAGTTATGTATGTTTTAGTATGTATTATTGGTAACCTTATGTGATCTGTGAGATTACAACAATGACCTTGGTATTAGTGTCTTTGTCTATGGATGTCTAGGTTTTAATCCCCTTCCTTTCATAATTATCTCCTGTAACTCTAGGTAATTATAATCGTCCTCTTTCCATGATTATGCTTGAATAGTTTTATTGATGTCTTGTTTGATGCAACTCTACATCTAATCACTGGATCAAGACATATCTTTGAATATTGTCTATTTCATTCTTTCCAAGTATCCCATAATAAGATTTTATAGAATGAGCTTAGGAAAGTCCCTCTATATGATTTCCTTCAAGGAGATGTTCTTCTTTCATAGCTAGGCAAGGTTGGAAGTATGTTGTAAGACTATGTATCCAAGAATCTAGAAAATATCCATGAACTTCACTACCATACTTACATAAGGATATTCTAGTGTTGAATTGAAATGTAGAGGTGAATGCCCTAGGTTGAATTGTCATGTTTTGTGTCATAGCAATGGTACACTTTACACATTAGGTTTTTCATTATCAAAGGATTGAATGTTGATAGAATCCAAAAAGAGAGATGTTGTGGAAGAGTTTTGATAGAAAACAATAATTGATAGATATATCTAATGCTTTATAGAACTACAAAGAATTAGTACAGTTACACTTGAGTAGTATGATGCAGCTCTAGGGAATTTGATGCGTTCTTCTAAAAGATTGTTGTGATTGAGGGTAGCTTCCAAAGATCTTTATCAAGTGTTACATAACCCTAAGTATAAAATATGAGGTGGAGGGTGGCCTCCAAAAATCTCAACCAAAGGGGACATGTTCCTAGGGATGATGATACCCCTAAAGAAAATATTTGGGTTTAGGTAGTGGCCTACTAAATACCAATCAAAGGTGATGCGACATAATAAACTCCATAGTGTGAGGAGGTGAGCTATGGGAAACCTTGAATGGTATATATAGGTAGAAAATATCTAGGATATGAGTTGTGATGCATATAAATTTGTTAGATGAACCCACTAGGAAAGAATACCCATTTAGGAAGATAGTTGGGGTGGAGGACAACCTTAATAAACCTATAAACCTGAGATGTTTTTAGTTAGGAGGATAGTAGGGTGGGAAGGTGGGCTATAAATAACCCCATATTTTTAATAGGAATAGGTCGATATCCCACTGCTTTGATACCCAATGATTAGTAATTATTTTCCTACAAAACAAGCCCTAGTTCTAAAGACTTTAAAATCAAAGATTATAGTTGATCCAAGGAGAAGAATACAATATTGGAAGCCCAAAATTTAGAGGAGATTGCAAGAAATTTTTGAGTTTTATTAATAAGTCTAATGACAGTTTATACGTTTTCATAGTGTTCAAGCAAAACAACCTAATCTAGGGATTCACATCACTCAAGCATAAAAGACAATATAATATGAATATGCCCTAAGTCCCAACTATGAAGAGATGCCCTACTCACTAGTTCACACGCAAAATAATTATATAATGCTTATTTCACTAGAAGTTTTCTCCCTCAAGTCGGTATATTCACTCGAACTCTAGGATAGATCATTTGCATGGTTGGGTTTCTTAACAGTATATGACCTTAATGAAGTAACATCCATGAAACCCTAGGTTGTCCAACTAGAGAGTTATATGAGCTAGTTGTACTAGTTGGTTTCTTCTTAGGCATTACGTTGATGGAGATGAGCATGTTCCCATGATTAACAACCCTTGACATTGGCTATATATATTCCAAAAAGGGTAGAGGATAGGGAAAAACTTTGCATAACTCCTATATTATTACAATTAATTTGTTATGAACAACCCTTAGTGTTCCTAAACTTGGAAATAATGTTCTCATATAACCTTATTGCAGTGAACATTAAATTAGAAGGAATTTTTAGCTATTCTAATACATTCCAAATTTTAGTTCTAGGCATTCTGTCAAACACTTTTCTAAATTCAATGACATAGGATATTGTTATTATTATAATGACACTTCCCTACACTGATCCTAAGAGTAAAAAGGTTTATATAAGAGGTTATGTTTAACGACGAATCTTCCAAAAGAATTTAAGGAATTTGTATTTTCCCAATTTTAAGACAATTTGACCAAACAATTTATAAATTATGTTAACTTCTTGCATACTTACTTTCATTGTCAATAACCAGACCATCTAACATTTAATTGACCCTTTATGGTTAAAATTAACACCTTATGCTCTAACCTAACACCTGTTTATTTATTTGGTCTAACTTTGTAAATCATAATAAGGATGAATGTATGCATGTGTTCTATAAAAAATATCAAGTCAAAAAAAATGTTACAAATCAAAATCCCCACTTCACTCTTGTAAGGGTATATGTGGAAAATCATAGAAGAGGTGTAGTAAAACTCTGAGGTATGCACTCTATATTATGAACTAAATGTTGTAACTAAACTTATATGATGAATATTTACAATGTTAAGCTTATAATATTTGACATTTTTTAAAGGTCAAATAAATTCATATTGCATGAGGATACCATTTTAGATCTAGCATTCTTTGGATCAAATTTGTGCTAAAATATTATTTACACCGATCAATTAGAAAAATTAAAAATTAATTCTACTTTCCAAAATTAAATTAACATAAATACCATTTAATCAAAAAATATAAATTATCAATGTTTAAACAACCATTATTAGTGAAGAAAATTTGTACAAGGTTGATGAAATCATGAACATTTAGTCATAGAGACATGTATTTGTTGTGGATCCTAATTGTTTTTTTATTTAGAGCTTTTGTTTCAAATGGGTTTGGATTCGAATTCCTAAAGGGGGTGTGTGCAGGGTATTTACCCCGACTAGTGTTGCTAACAGATCCTAGGGGGGAGGGATGCGAAAACCTTTTCAGAGCCCCACCTAGAGAGGACCCATGAAGAGAATTTTATGGGAAATTTCCTTGTAAAATATTGTAATTTTATAGCTAATTTGGATCATTTATCAATAGGTCATATATTAGACGGTAGAAACTGACCCCCAAAGATATTTGTTTGGAAAATTAGCTTATAAAATATTGTAATTTCATAGTTAATATGGACCACTTATCATCACATCATAGATTTGATCATATAAATCATTTTGTGCCATTTTTCCACAGGAAGGAAATCATCCTTTTATGAAGGTATTGTAGTAGGATAGTGCAGTATGAAAGAGTGAAGAAAAGGTTACGGTGGATGTGTTATAGGTTTTATCATTTCATTTTGTTGCATAGAATAAAGGAAGGACTGGTTTTTTTTATGTGCATGTATCCCATATGCGATGAGCCACGTATATATGTCCTTCTCTTGTATTCTGTTCCTATTTGTTTTAAATCCACATTCATTTTATTTTTTATTGCTATGTTATCCCATTCCTAACAACTGGTACCGAATCCAAAGGTATATTTATATAATAAACTTGTACGAAAGGATGGTTCTTGTTTTGAGTTGGAGACTTGGTAGAAGAAGGAAAGTTTAGATTTAAGAAGTTTAACTTCCAAAACTTCCAATTATTAAAGATGCAAATGGAGGTCTATCTATTGATAGCTGGTCAATACTAAGAAGGGGGGGGGGTGAATCAGTATTGTTGAATTTTTACCATTTAAACCACTTATTGAACTTTAATCAAAACATTGAATCAACAAGATACACATAACACATATTTTATCATGGAACCCTAGTAAGGTAAACAACCAACACATTTCTATTATTTGCAAAAATTTGTTTTTACAATATACAATAGTTATTTGCAAGAACCCACTTGTTGGAGGCCATAATCCCCAAGTTTCTCATCCACTACTGAAGGATGCACCCACACCCTGATTTCTTCCTGCACCTACAGACAAGGATACACCAATATAATTATTCTCCAGCCACTGCTGGAAAGAGGCTAAGGCATCCTTCCAGGCATGTATCCTACCCTAGCACCACCCTACCACCCTAATTTGATATTATTAAACTTCCTAGACCTTGCTGAAACTCTGTCTCTGGCTTTCTTCACTTGTTCTTTTTTCTTGCTTCTACACGAGTTTGGACTGTAGAGATACACTTTGCATTCTATGATTTCTAGTATTATTTAGATATTCATTTTTCACCCACATAGACCCCAAAGACACCATTCCTTCTATTTTGTTTCTCATATCCCTTTCATTCCTTTTCAAATTTGTCATGCTTCCTCATTCTGGAAAAACACGCCTTTTCAAATTGGAGATGTGTCTTTCCATCAAACACATTCCTTTATTTATAATTACTTCTCTATTTTAATTCTGTGCAATACTCTTTAATCAGTTCTCTATTACCTTTCAATTTTGATAAATTAATTAACTAGTTTTATCATTCTTGTCTTATTACATATTTTATTTAACTAATTAATTAAACCTTCTTCCATATTCAAGCCATTAGAATTTCTCTGAGTTTAATTAATTAATTTATATCTCTTTTTGTTTAATTAATTAATTAATTAAATCATCCATAGGCCTCCGGGCTTCATATTTAATGCGAGCATGATCTTTCCAGCATGCCTCCGAGCATCCTCATGCCCTCTATGGGATTCTTCAAACCCTCTGTGGGCTCCCTTCCTCACTCCACCCACATAATTCATCTTTAAATATTGCATGCGATCTTCACTACATGTACATACTAGATAAGTTCATGACCATATGGACAGTTCATCAAGAAATCATTTTAATTAGCTTTAAAACGTTCATAGAACCTTCATCCGCAACCTGGATTTCACGATTTTCTTACTTCCGCAAGCTTCCTTCCACAGTCATCAGATTTCCGCAACTCAACTTTTTGCACTAGCCTTCCCGCCTTCCACTTTCTGAATTTTCCTTTCTACAAGATCCTTTCCGCATTCGTCAAGTTTTTGCAACTCAACTTTTTGCATTGGCCTTTCCTCCTTCCTCTTTTTGGACTTGCCTTTCCGCAAGCTCCTTTCCACACCGGCCTTTTCTCACCATGGAAGGAAGATATCGGAAAACACAACTTTCCAGATTTTTGAACTTTTTACTTTCTACCTTTTCGCTCCCGCAATGGTCCTTCCACCAGTGTCCTTTTGTACTTCCCTTTTCAAACTTTCCTTTCAACACTGATCTTTTCCATAGGGTGTAATGCGGAAGTCGAAAAACAATCTTTCTAGTTTTTTGATATTTTTCCTTTCCACCTTTGTCCTTCCACAATGGTCTTTCTGCCATTGGTTTTCCGCACTAACCATTCCACAACGACCTTCCCACAATGCCTTTTCCTCAATGCGAAATGTGGAAGTAAAAAAATCTACTATTCCAAAGACCTCAACTTTTTTCCTTCCGCATTTCCACACCCGCACTTCCGCTCCTGCACAGAAATCAAAAAATCAACTATTCCATGAATTTGACCTTTTGATTTCCATAGATTTACACCCACACTTTCGTTCCCGCAACAGCTTTCCCGCAACACTTTTTTCGAACCGTTGATCTTCTTGCTGAACTATTCTTAGCCGCTCGATATCAATTAGATTTGGATTTGTTCTTTCACACTCCTTCTTTTGTGGAACACTCCTACGACCATAGATCTATTATGGAACACTCCTTAGACACATATCTTTGTACACTTGCAGAACTCTTCTTGACCTTAGATCTTCTGCAAATCTAATATCGATCGTCGATCTATACTCTTTTGTAGAACTTCACCTTTTATGCCTATCCTTTTCAGAATTGATCCTTAACCATCAGATCTCATGTGGGATGCTTCTTGACCATCGATTTTATATCAAATACTGATCTCACCATGACTTTTTGGATCTGCAAGATTTCTTTGTGGAAATCCTTTGCGACCGTTCATTTCACTCTTCTACACTTAGCCAATTTTAATGTCAACATGCAAACTAACATTTTGTCTTAGTTTTGACAAGTTGATAACATGCACGTGTGAACACTCGGAAGTAAAATGACTCCATGGTTGGATAGCCAGTTCATCAAGGAACCATGCCATGTAATTTGATGAATTTTATCATCAACAGAGCCCCTCCTTGTGGGAATCTTCAAATGCTCTCTCAAACTTGTGAATTTGACACTTTATCAAATTTCTATATTTAATACCTAAAATATATTTTCTTTATTTTGGCAGATCCATATTTTCTTCCCCATATATTCTTTTGACAACCTGGGACAATGGTTGGGTAGAGAAACCATTAGGATACACCCTGGCCATATGTTGCAGGAATTTATCTCAATCTATGATTTGTGTTGGGAATTCTTTGAGACTACTTAGTCACTTTTACTTGCTCTGGCACAAATCTCTGTTTTGGCAGGCCTATAACTTCTCCCTTAGCTACTTCCAAGACAAACTGCAGACATGGTCAGGTAGATAAAAAACCTGTCTATAAGAGCCCTATGTGTTGCAGACATTTACTCTAACCCATGATTTAGGGTGGTCATTCTCTTAGACCCTCTTAGATGATTTTTTATTATTTATCCATACTTAGTCAATTTCTTGATTTTCACCAATTGCCATATTTCTCCAAAATGATGTCACATCATTTTCTTTGTCATCATAGGCAATGTCTCTTACCAATTTTCCATCAATTATGTTATTCTATGTCATCATATCTTCCATTTCATCATTCATGCCATGTCATCACTACCTTTGTCCTTTTCTTGACTTATACTGAGTTCACCTTTTGTCTTTCCTTTGTCTTTCACTGAGTTCACTTTTCCATCATGTCCTTTTCTTATCCTTTTTCATTCATGAACTACTTTGACATCAATGACAACTATAATCCATATTTCCAACAATATCCCCCTTTGTAATTGATGGAAACACCTAAACCTTCTCCCCCTTTGACAACAATGAAAAATGATAACCTATTATGCCATTTGCTGTAACTAACTTCACATAGAATTTTTAGTTTTTTCCTGCACTTATATTAGAGTTCAAAGTGAGAAAATACACATGCACACGTAGAATTTCAAATTCAAACTTCTGCTGATTAGAAGCGAAGGCATAAAAACTCAATAACTTGCAGAGTAAACTGTGTTCTTCATCTTATTGAACCGGAAGTACAATTTCTCATAGAAGTTGTACACTTCACTCCTCACTAATTGTTCTATCCTGTTATTTTGTTTCTCCTCCTCCAATTAACTTTGACTTGGTGTTGATCATACTATTAACATCCTTCTTTTAGTTATTCTTTGACTGAGAACCTTGGATGATGAGTTCATAGACTCGGGTTATCACAGTGGTTCTCCTAACCGCATTCCTTCTTCAAAGATGAGATCAAATCCAATTGTGGTAGCTAATACCGATTTGTCACATCTACTCTTCTTGTTTTGGTGGCAACTTCAGAACATTATTTTCTTCTTACCAAAAGACATTTTTCAAGTATTAATTCCAATTTTCTGATATTAACTCCCCTTGAGTTTATGATCCCTTCTAATGATCACGAGATTTTTAGAACATACATTCAACTTCATCTCCACCACCATCACTAACTTCTTCTTCAATATCTTCATCATGCTTTCCATTATAATGGATGTTATTCTTGTCTACAACACTATTATGCTTAACATCATCTTGGGAAACTTTTTTTATGTTTGAAATCATGGTTTCTTCTTCACCTTTGGAGTGTGCCTTTCTTCTCCACATCTTTCCATGGTGTACCCTGTTTACTGACCTTGTTTGTTTCTTGGATTCCTTACTTATATCTTTTCTCTTGATTCTGCACTCAACAACCTTGTGACCAAATTTGTGACACTAGTGACAATAGCCATAAAAACTTCATTTTTGAGGGATCTTTTACCTTTCTGCTTCACTACATCCATCCTCTTCCAACCCTTCATTTGTTCTTGGACTTTTATTGAATAATTCTTCCTTAGCTTACATTCTCTAGCCATATGTCCAAAATTATGACATGTATAACAATGACCAAGAAAGATTTGATGGACCCTACTTGTCCTTGGTCTTTTAAGTATCATTCCAATTTTTTCATTATAATGAGATGAGGGGGCATAATTCCGACTATTCTTAATTGGAATTTTTAGTAAATTAGCACAAACTCTTCTATTATTTCTTTCTCGATTAGTGAGGGAGGAACATTCTGACTTCCTTTCATTGTCATACCCTAAAAGAATTTTATCATTTGATGGTTTCTAGCTCCTCAAGATGTCATCTAAAATATTTGAACTCTTCTCAGATTTTTTTAATAGTTTCCTCATCAAGATTCTTCCTAAGAAAAGTACCTTCTTATTCATGTTTTTTAGTATGTTGTATTTTGTCCTTGATCCTCTCATTAATGGTCTGATGTTCTTTTATATTCTTTATCTCCATTTTGAGGTTAGTAACTTCTTGTCTTAATGTCTCAGCCTCTTCCATGTGGTCTTCCAACATCTTTGTTTCTTTCTTGAAGTTAGGAACTTCTTTCTTTAGGCTCTCAGCCTCTTCCATTCTAGCCATCATTTGTTGTCTTGCAATGTGCAATTCTTCTCGAAGGGTCTTGACTTCCTCTTCATTTGACTTCTTCTTTTCTTTATACTTTGAAATTTTTTCTTCCAAGGACTTGTTCTCCCTCCTGATTTTTCTCAATTCTTCAAAGGAACTTATGAGTTCTGTTTCTAAGTTCACCTCTCTTTCCACATCGTAATTATCTTCTGAAGTTTGAGTTATAGTCCCTATGAATAGATTTTCTTCATCTTTAGTTATATCTTCACTATCATACTTGCAAGTAGCAAGGTTTGTTTGTGCTATCTCTTCATTTGAATAAAGATTTTCTAGATTGATGCAGAGTTTCTTGGCTGAGACACAAGGTCCAAAATTCCTTTTGATAGATTGAGATATTCCATCTAATATCACCTTTATTGCATTTTCATTATTTTTCTTTGCTTTCTTTTGAGCTAGATTCCTTATTCTCTTTAGGGGGATGTAATCAATGATCACTGCATTCCATACACTAGGTTCCAATGCCTTCAGATAACTTTCCATTCGTATAATCCAAAATATGTATTCTTATTTTCCAAGTATTAGAGATCCATTTTCTTTGTAAATCTCTTCTTGTTGATCCATAGTGGTTTTTAATAGGATCTTCCTTCCAGTGGTTAAACTGTTAATGAAGGATATTGTTATGATACCAATTGTTGATCAACATTGTTGACTTTTTACCATGTAAACCACTTATTAAACATTAATCAAAACATTGAATCAACAAGATACACATAACACATATTTTATCGTGGAACCCTAATAAGGTAAACCACCAACACGTTTCTATTATCTGCAAAACTTTGTTTTTACAATATACAATACTTATTTCCAAGCACCCATTTGTTGGAGACCACAATCCCCAAGTTTCTCAGCCACTACTGAAGGATGCACCCACACCCTAATTTCTTCCTGCACCTACAGACAAGGATACACCAATACCCTGAGTCTCAAACCACTACTAGAAAGAAGCTAAGGTCTCCTTACAGGCATGTAGCCTACCCTAGCATCACCCTTCCACCCTAATTTGATATTATTAAACTTCCTAAACCTTCTTCAAACTCCATCTCTGGCTTTATTCACTTGGTCTTCTTTCTTGCTGCTACATGGGTCTGGATTAGAGAGATACACTTTGCATTCTCTGCTTCCGGTCTTATTATTTAGATATTCAGTATTCACCCACATAGACCCCAAAGACACCATTCCTTCTATTTCATTTCTTCATTGAATATCTCTTTCATTCCTTTTCAAACTGGCCGTTCTTCTTCATTCTAGACAAACACGCCTTTTCGAACTAGAGACGTGTCTTTCCATCAAACACATTCCTTTAATCAGAATTAATTCTCTATTTTAATTATGTACAATACTCTTTAATCAATTCTCAGTTATTTTTCAATTTTGATTAATTAATTAACTAGTTTTATTATTCTTGTCCTATTACAGATTTTATTTAACTAATTAATTAAACCTTCTTCAATCTTTTGGTCATCAGACTTTCTCTTATTTTAATTAATTAATTTATATCTCTGTCTATTTAATTAATTAACTAATTAAATCATCCACAAGCCCGTGGGATTCATCTTTAATGCGATCATGATATTTCCGCCATGCCTTCGAGCTTCCTCATGCCCTCTGTGGTCTTCTTTATACCCTCTGTGGGAGCTCTTCTTCATTCCACCTGCAGGCTTCATCTTTAAAGATTGAAGGAAATATTCACAATGTGTACATACGAAACACAGGGGATTCACCTTGTTGAGCAATATCTTATCACCTTCATTCATAAACAGGGATTTTTAGTTGTGAAAAATAAGCTCAATATATTGTAGGTATTGGGGGGAGAGGATAGAGTATGGGGGGTTTATAAGTATTGGGGGGTATAAAAAGGGTTTCTAGTAAAAATAAGAAATATACTATAAAAATAGAGTTTTTTTAATTGGGAATATGTATTGGGAGGGGGGATCAACAAAAGGATTTTTGTATGTAATTATAAATATATAGTGAAATTAGGGATATAATTTAATATCACATGAATGAAGCAATATGACATGGTTTCACTAAGTGAATACCTTGTGATACCAGATGAGGTCATGACTAGATGGATAGTTCATCAAGAAATCAATTTAATCAACTTTAAAACATTCTCAAAACCTTCTTCCGCAACTTGGATTTCACAATTTTATTGCTTCTGCAAGCTTCCTTCTGCAGTCACCATATTTTTGCAACTCAACTTTCTGCACTGGCCTTCCCACCTTCCTCTTTCCAGACATTCCTTCCCACAATCTCCTTTCCACATTTTTTCAGGTTTCCGCAACTCAACTCTCCACACCAGCATTTCCGCACTGCGGAAGGCATAAATAAAAAAACATAGCTTTCCATTTTTTCATAATTTTTCCCTTCCATCGTTGTCTTTCTACACTTTTGTTTTCCGTAGGGTAGAATACGGAAGTTAGAAAATAATAATTTTATTTTTCTGATCTTTTTCCTTTCCACCTTTCCACTTCTGCAATGGTCCTTCCACCATTGGATTTCCACACTAACCATTCTGCAACAACCTTCCCACAACGCCTTTTCTGCAATGTGAAATGCATAAGTAAAAAAATCTACTATTCCAACGACCTCGACTTTTTTCCTTTTGCATTTCTTCACCCGCACTTCCGCTCCCACATGGAAATTAGAAACTCAACTATTCCATGAATTCAACCATTTTATTTCCGTAGTTCCACACCCACACTTCTGTTCCCACAATGCTTTTTCTGAACCATCGATCTTCTTACAGAACTATTCTCAACCGTTTGATCTTGATTAGATTCTGATTTATTCTTCCGCACTCCTTCTTTTGTGGAACCCTCCTATGACTATGGATCTATTGTGAAATTCTCCTTAGCTATAGATCTCTGTACACTTGCGGAACTCTTCTCGACCTTAGATTTTTTGCGGATCTAATCTCGACCGCCGATTTATACTCTTTTGTAGAACTTCACATTTTCATCATATCCTTTGCAGAAATGATCCTTAACTATCGGATCTCATGCAGGATGCTTCCTGACCGTCGATTTTAGATCAAATGCGAATCTCACCATGAATTTGTGGATCTGTAATATTTCTTTGTGGAAATCCTTTGCGATTGTTCATTTCATTCTTCTACACTTGGCCAATTTTAATCTCAACATGCAAACTAACATTTTGTCTTAGTTTTGACAGGTTGATAACTTGCATGCGTGAACATTTGGAAGTAAACTAACTTCATGGTTGGATATCCAGTTCTCAAGGAACTAGACCATGCAATCTGATGAAATTTATCATCAACAAAACCCCTCCTTGTGGGCATCCTAAAATGGTCTCTCAAACTTGTGGATTTGACACTTAGTCAAATTTCAATCTTTAATACCTAAAATATATTTTCTTTATTTTGGCATATTCACATTTTCTTCCTCAGATCTTTTGACCAAATGGGACCATGGTTGGGTAGAAAAACTACCAGGATATACCCTGGACATATTTTGCAGCCATTTATCTCAATCTGTGATTTGTGGTGAGGGCATACTTTTCAGACTACTTAGTCACTTTTACTTGCTTTGGCACAAACCTCGGTTTTGGAAGGCCTAGAAATTCTCCCTCAGCTACTTCCAAGACAAACTACATACATGGTCAGGTAGATAAAACACTTGTCTATAAGAACCCTATGTGTTGTGGACATTTACTATAACCCATTATTTAGGGAGACCATTCTCTTAGACCATATTAGACTATCTTTGACTATTTATCCATACTTAGTCAATTTCTTGATTTTCACCAATTTCCATATTTCTCCAAAATGATGTCACATAATTTTCTTTGTAATCATAGGCAATGTATCTTACCAATTTTCCATCAATTATGGTATTCTATGTCATCATATCTTCCATTTCATCATTCATTCCATGCCATCACTACCTTTGTCTTTTCTTTGACTTATACATAGTTCACATGTTGTCTTTCTGTTGTCTTTCACTTAGTTCACTCTGGCATCATGTCCTTTTCTTAATCATTTGTCATTCATAAACTACTTTGACATCAATGAAAACTATAATCCATCTTTCCAACACTATCTATATCATAAGGATCTTTTCCTACCATTAGGAGAAAAAGCATAGAAGTCTATGGCTATGAAGGATGAGGAATGGGAGGTTATGGACATAAAGGAACTAGGAAGAATACCATTGTGCATGGAAACATTGGTGGATTTCAACATTTAAAAAGAAAACAAAATGAAGGATATGATGAAAGCATTAGATAAATTGTATGAAAAACCCTCATCCTACGACAAGGTATTTCTTATAAAGTGTTTGTTTGATATGAATATGTTATAAGGTGGGTTTGTTACTAATAATTTAAATGATTTTAACATGATAACCAGTTAATCAAGATTAATAGGAGTACAAGCTGATGATGAGGTTATGGTTGCTTTGAACTTTTTCTCATTGCCATAAAGATGGAATGGCTTGGTCATGGATGTGAGTAATTATGTCTTTTGTTCAAGAACTTTAAAATTTGATGATTTTTTAGTCTTATATTTAGCGAGTAAATGTGATGGAAAAGAACGGATGAAACATCAGGTTATACTTTTACTATAGAGAGCAGGGGAAGACAAAGGGATAAAGGAAATGACCCAAGTAATGGTGAGAAGTATTATAAAGGAATATCCAATTCTAAAGGGAAGTTGGAATGTTGAAAGAAATATTGTTGGTATCTAAAAGGAAAACAAGGAGATGGACAATAGGAGAATAATTAGGAAGCAAATGGTGGAGTCATTTACCCAACATGCACACTTAGTTGGTCAATTTTGGACTATTTACCCACTATCCTAAGTTTAATTGACTTAATTGGCATCAGATGAGAACACTATGACATCAACATGAGCATGCCCACACCTTCCTTCAGTCAAGGAGGGCAACTAAACCTACTCCTTCAATTGAGGAGGCTAACTGGGATTCCTTCTTCAAACAAGGAGCAATTCTGGGATGATCTGGGTGTCATAAGTGCACCTAATTTCTAACCAATTATTGTTTCACCTAAAAATCAATTAAGCTAAGTTGTAACGGTGCCTCCTTCATGCAAATGGCTATTTTGGGCACATTTGGTTGATCTGGAGTGAACTAAGGCGCCTCCACCAACTTCTGATGACAAGTGTCACTTCAGTTAACTTCATTGGAGCTAATTGGAGTTAGGGATGTGCTACCACCTCGAGTTGGACTTGTAGTGACATGTGTTGAGTCACATTTAGTTAGACTTAGTCATATATTGCACTCCATTTCAGTTAGGACTAAGTGTGAGAGTCAGTTATGGACTAGATCGGTGGTTAACTAAGTGTGCCGAGTGTGTCTGACATTCAATTAAGCTACACTCATCCATTCAATTTGAATGACCTCCTAGAGAATTCAAATTAGCTTGGAATTCATAAATTCTGCATGGCATTGTATTGTATTATTCATTCTTTTACTGATAATATAGAACTACAACCTTCCATTGTTGTATCGTTGCATCATTTCATGTGTAATTTTTCAATTGAATCACTTATGAGTTTATACTTTGTCCCAAGATAGTTGTGACTGAATTAATATGGTATTAGAGCCACGATGGGATGAAGCACTGTTATTCAAAACATGATTTTTTATGGATCTTGCATGAAAAATTGAGCAAAATCTCAAATTCTAGCACTGCACTAGAAGCAAAAGGTTTACCACTTAATACCCCAAGTTAAGGAATTGTTGATCAAGCTTGCTTGATCAATTATGCTAGGTGGGATGAAAAATTGAAATGTGTAGGCTGTTTGAACTTACGGTGACTTTATTGTGCTGATTGCATCTTTTTACAGGTTCTTTTCATTCACTACAGTATCTCCATAGGTCATGCTCGGTATCTCCTCACCTCTTTCAATTACCATCAATGAAAGGAATATATGGAGATTCAACTCCATTCAAGAGGGCTCTACTGGGTCACAATGAACACAAAATTATAGCCTAATTCTTCTATAGAGAAGATAAAATACTGGAAATAAACTGGATGAGGCCTATGGATTCCTATGTTTGTCCATATCCAAATATCTTCTTTTCCACATCTCAGGATTGAAGACTCTGAAGGAGATATGGGACCATATCGCTGCCTTGTTTGATAAACAGGATGATATTCATATATATCAGCTTGAGAACGAGTTGATCTCCCTGAATCCAAGCAGTTTCGAATCAATGAATCTAGTGCTCCAACTAAAGAAGTGCAAGGTGGAGAAGGAAGATTACCATCTCATCTTAGCTATCCTCTCCAAATTGGTTCCAGACTATTTATTCTTTGTTTCATCATTCCACATGGGGAAGGTAACAACCAAACTGGAAAATGCCTTCTCTTGATGCCTTCATCAAGATCCTTACAAACGAGCTTGATAAGCTTGTTTAGATGGGGATCCTCAGATCCTCAAAAGATCAAGCTTTGTTTTATTTAGGGTCAAAAGATTCGAAGGGAAAAAGGAAGCAAAAGAATCCAAAGCCTAAAGTGGGTGTTCCAAAGCCTAAAGAAAATAACCAGCAAGAGGAGTCTTCTGGCTCAAAGAAACAAAAGAACAAAGGACATCAAGGAAAGGACAAAGTCAAGTGTTCTTAGTGTGAGAAGGACTTCCACCCTAAGAATGCCTGCATGAAGAACAAACTTGATGAGATGATTTCTCTCCTCGAGAGAAACAATATCAATCTCCTTGAGAACCTTCGAAGGAGAGATAATCAAGATCAGGATACCCAACAAGAAAGAGGTCACGCTCTCATGGAAAGCACCTTGAAGCCCACAGATCTGCTCATAGACTCTGGAGATTTGAATCACATGATGGAAAGAGGAGATTATTTTTCTTCCCTAGATACCGACAAGAGCATTCCCATCCACATGGATATGATTCCACCATCATTTCAAAAGGAGAAGGTATAGTAAATCTTGAACATGGCACTATTTTCAATGTTCTGTATGTACCCTCTCTGGCCTCCAACCTCCCGAGTGTATATCAAATGACTCATACTGGATTTACCAAGTGAGTAAAATTCATCCCCAATGATGTATAAATCAATGAGATTTCATCCAAGGAACTTGTTGAAAAAGTCCTTGCAAACCATCATGCAAAAGCCTACGTGTTTTTCCATTTTCTAGCTGATGCAAAGCCCACCGCTCTTCTGACTCATAGAAATGAGGTCAGAAGAATATGGCATGAGAGATTTGGTCATTTAAATTTTAATTACTTGCAGCAAATTCAGAAAAATTCCATGGTTGAATGCCTCTTGGCAATCAGATCTACCAAAGGAATTTGCAAGGGTTGTGTTGTGGGAAAACACTCTGAGCATAAGTTTGATCGGGGGAAGGATTGCCATGCATCAAGTATATAGGGGTTGCTACATTCTGATACCAATGGACCAATTCCCATCACATCCATGAATTAATATTGGTATGTACTCACCTTCATAGATGATTTTTCTAGATACACTTGGGTGTTTTTCATTAAGAAAAAATATGAAGTTTTAGAGAAATTCATTGAATTGAAAGGACTGGTTGAGAATGCCTCTGGGAAAAAGATTAAATATATGAGATATGATAATGGAGAATAATATATCAGTAAGGAATTTCTATGAATGTGTTCATACATTGGGATAAATATCCAACATTCCATTCCCTACACCCCTAAGCAAAATGGTGTGGTAGAAAGGAAAAACCGCTCTCTCAAGGAGATGACCACATGCATGCTAGAAGCAAAAGGATTGGCTGAAATTTGTGGGCTGAGGCCATGAATGTTTCTGCACAAATTAAAAACAGAGTACCACACTCCTTTTTTAAAGGCAAGATACATTTTGAATCCTATTTTGGACTCAAGCTGGATGTGTCAAATTTCAGGGTGTTTGGGTTCACTGCATGGGCCCGGATTCCGTCTGACAAGAGGAAATATTTTCAATTGCAAAGTGTTGAATGTTTTTTTTTTGTATATCCTGAAGAATATAAAGGATCCAAGCATTTTAATATCATAAAAAATAAAATTTTCATTGAAAGAAGTGTTCAGTCTGATGAGCCTCTCCAAGAGGTAGAGCTAGTTGAAGCAAAATTTTGTCGATTTTCCTGCCTGTTCTACCGACAATTTGGGTGATAAAAGTGGGATTGATGACTCTGATTTTGAAGAAATGATATATGATATCAGTGATTAATAAATTTCATATTATGAATCATATTTTTAAGTGCAAACAAATATCCCAACTTGGGCCGAGAAGACACTTTCTTCCGCCGGGGAAAACATTGGAAATCCTGCTGATCCAAGACGAACCCGGTCTGAATTTCAAAGAGAAGGTATTGAGATCTCTTTCCATGATTATTTACTGTATGAGACATGTTATTTAGTTATTGTTTTATATCATAAGTCTTACTACCATGCTCAGAAATATTCGGGATGGCAAGGTTCCATGGACGAAGAGTTTAACTCTCTTCGGAAAAATGCTACTTGGGAGCTAGTTTCCCTTCCACCTGGGAGGAAATTAGTTCAATGAAAGTGGGTGTTTCATAAAAAATTTTCTTCTGATAGAAAAACCTGAAAATATAAGGCATATTATATGGTTTCAAAAGGGTTCTCCCAGGTCCAAGGAGTGGACTACCATTAGACCTTTGCACCAGTGGAAAAGATGGACTCCATCCGCCTAGTTTTGGCAATTTCTGCATCTAAGCACTGGGAGGTGCATCATATGGATGTTAAGAGTGCCTTTATACATGGATATATTCATGAGGATATATACATGAATCATCCTAAGGTATACATTTCAGATCCTACTTTGGTTTGCAAATTGCGAAATTCTTTATACGGTTTGAAATAGGCCCCAAGATCATGGTATGCCAAGATGGATACCTTTATGCTTTCACAAACATTCCAAAGGTGTAAGTATTATCCGGATGTTTATATACAGAAGTATGATGGTAATTTAATTATAATTTTTTTATATGTTGATAATTTCTTGATTACTGGTAGCACACTTGCTTCCAATTCATTCATAAAAACTTCCCTTCATGATACATTTGAGATGAGTGATTTAGGGCTGCTGAAATAGTTTTTGGGGCTCTAAATTGAAAAAACATTTGTTGGGATAAGGGTAACTCAGTATAAATACATTTCAAAATTTTTAGTGAAGTTTAACATGGCTGAATGTAAGGCTTCTCCATTCTCTGCCCTCTAAGCAGTCATCCTTGAAGAGGGAAAAAACACTCCAGCCATGGATTGCACTATCTACCGCCAACAGATTGGTAGCTTTCTTTACTTGACTCATTCACAGCCTAATATATGTTATGATGTGAATGATGTATAAAGATACATGCATCAGCCTCATTACCTGCATTGGAAGGAAGCCAAGAGGATCCTTCAGTATATTCAGGGCACAAGATCCTACTACATTCACTATGCTGTAGATTCGGAGCTAGAGTTGGTTGGATATATAGATTCAGATTGGGTAGGGGATTCTACTGATTGGAAGTCCATTTATGATTTTGTATTTATGTTTGGTGGTGGCCCCATTTTTTGGTCTAGCAAAAGCAGGCCACCATTGCATTGTCTTCAGCAGAGGCCTAATATAGGGGAGCAGTGAATGCTTGCATCCAAGCTGTTTCATTGCAAGGAATTCTTTCAGAGTTAGATATTGGTAGTAATTTGTCCACAGTAATATTTTGTGAAAATACAATTACTTTTAAGATCTCCATAGATTTAGTTACCAGGAATAACACCAAACATATAGAGATTCACATGCACTACATCAAGGAGTTGGTGCATGACAGGACCATAGTTTTGCAATACTTCCCTACAAATGAGCAGATTGTAGATATCTTCACTAAGAGATTTACAGAGAAAAACTTCACTTACCTCCATTCACTGTTGGTGGTGAGTTCATTAGGGTGATCAGTTACTTCTTTAGTGTTCAACTTGAGGGGGGGTTTTGTTCCCACTGGGTTTTTCGTCTTTCCTCAATTAGATTTATTTTGAGCATTGTTAGAGATACATTTTTGTTTGTACAGGGTGACCTATGGCCATTATTGTTGGGGCCCTAGCATTTCATGCATTTATGTTTACTCCTCCTGAGTAAAGCTTAAGGGGGGGTGTTGGAGTGATTTACCCAACATGCACACTTATTTGCTCAATTTTGGCCTATTTACCCACTATCCTAAGTTTATTTGACCTAATTGGCATCATATGAGCACACTATGACATCAGCATGAGCACACCCATTCCTTCCTTCAGTCAAGGAGGTCAACTAAGCCTTCTCCTTCAATCAAGGAGGCTAACTGGGCTTCCTCCTTCAAATAGGGAGAAATTCTGGGGTGATCTGAGTGTCATAAGTGCACCTAATTGCTAAGTGATTGTTTTTTCACCTAAAAATCAGTTAATATGAGTTGTAAAGGAACCTTCTTCATGAAAATGGCTATTTTGGGCTGATTTGGTTGATCTGAAGTGAACTAAGGCGCCTCCACCAACTTCTGATGACAAGTGTCACTTCAATTAACTTCATAGGAGCTAATTGGAGTTAGGGATGCGCTACCTCCTTGAGTCACATTCAATTAGACTTAGTCATCTATTGCACTTCGATTCAGTTAGCACTAATTATGAGAGTTAGTTATGGATTAGATTGACGGTTAACTCAGTGTGTCGAGTGTGTTTGACATTCAATTACGCTACACTCATCCATGCAATTCGAATGAACTCCTAGAGAATTCAAATTAGCTTGGAATTCATGCATTCTGCATGACATTGTATTGTATTATCTTTCTTTTACTGATAATACAGAACTGCAACCTTCTATTGTAGTACCCTTGCATCATTTCATGTGTAATTTTTCAATTGAATCACTTGTGAGTTTATACTTTGTCCCAAGATTGCTGTGACATAATTAATAGTAAATGTAGTAGGTGATGTATTGCAATATTCTTTAATCTTATCCTTATATAATATTATTTATTCTTGGGTGTTATACTCAAGGGGCTTCATTACATGCCACACACCATAGGAATTACTTCCAAGGCTATATTCAAGGTGATTTTGGAAAACATCATTTGGGTGATGATGAACCATGTAAAATTATTGGCAAGGGTAAGCTACATTAAATTATAGAATGGAAACTAATGGTTGTTGAAAGAGGTAAGGCACATTGCTCTGTAGAGAAGAAATATAATTTCAACAATGAAGTTTGGAAGTGAAGGTTTACATATACATTTACAAAAAAATCATGGAAGGTCACTAAAGGATGGTCTATGTTAATACATATACCATGAGTATATTATGATATGATGAATTAATGTTAATACATAGATAATAAGAAAAGATAATTCGAATTTCCCATGCATAAGACTACAAGAACTCAAGTTATAAAGATTCACTTATAAATATTTAGTTAAATATGAATGCCTCAAATTAGTGCTTTAGTTAAAACATCAGATGGAATATTAGTGTATGCATTCAGTTAAGTAATTAAGAAACTTATAGTAGTCCATGCAAAGTTAATAATAGTAAATAAAACAATATAAAATGTTTTGCATGGATGACACTTAAGTTAATCACCATAACAATTATGTTAACACATTAACTAAGTGATAAATATTCAATTAGAGATTCATTTCACTCCAATATCAGTCAAAATCCATGATTGGAGGCATAACACATTAATTGTGCATGAAGAAGATTTCAATGTATGGATTGGTATTCCAAGAAGGAAAGTCAAAATTGTAATGCATGAGTGCATAAATGGCATGCAACCATTCTCAATAGTTTTCATGGAAGTGTATTTGACTTGTTATTAGTATGGTAGGCATATGACAAGTTCCTTACACTTGATACAACTGATTATTATTCTTTATTGCTCTGTGTTCTCTCTTATTGGGAAATCTACTATTTTGATGTAAATCATTCTCTTCAAATATATCTAGTATACTCATAAAGAATTGTTGGGGTTTTCATCCTCTATATTAATAGGGTTTTCCTAGGGTATATCTTGTCTCATGTGGATAAATGTTTTATGTAGATGGTTTGATTCGGTGTTTCAAGTATTTATAAATTTATTGCTAAGAGTTTTAAAGTTGAAATATCTTCATTATTTCTCAAAAAATAAACATGGTATCATAACTTAGGGAATTAAGGAGATGAGTTTGTAGAACAAACTAGAATCCTACGTGATCCTGAGGGTTTGAGAAATTTTTGAAGCCATGAAATCGATCTCCATCTAACTAGAATACTGCCTCGAAGTGATTGAGAAGCCTTCATCCAATGCAGTGTGAATCTATAGCAAGTAAGTATGCACCATTCTCATCACTATTCCATGAGACAAATTTTAGGGATCATTTTCAATCAAAACATATGGAATAAATGAAAACCATTGAAAACCTGCTTCTCAAATCGGCACTTTCACCTTTAATAGTGAGTAGATTTCAAAAATTCACAACTATTTGGGAGACATGATCAAGTATTTATAGATTATTTTTTTCATAATTTTTGTTATCGACGGCTTTGCAAACTAGACGAATTGTTTGAACGACTCAGATATTCGTGGATTATATATTATCCTTTTCCAATGGATTTTTGTATAAAAGCATCCTCATATGATTAATAAATCATTCAAGGAAAAGAACTATGACTATCGAAAGGAGTGTTTCCTTTGGAATAGGAGAGCATTCACTCCAGGTTGTATAGGATCTAGTTTCCCATGCATAGATTTTCTACCTGATGCATGTATCCATATTTGCAAGAAAACTTTGTAGCAAGTTTCTATGAAGGAAGAAGATCAAGATCCAGGGACTCCAGTAATATCTGCAAGGAAGCTGAGATCAAGAGGGATTCCCAAACAATCATGGTGAAATTATTCAGACAAGAGCAAAAAATTTGACAACATAGAAATAATTGAATAATTATTAAACTATATGAAATACATTGATGATATAATAGAGATAATTTGAATCATCTAGGAGTGATTCGAATATCATGACTTGGACTAACTACAGACATCATTAACTATGGAAAATAATCATTGGAGGATCACTAATGTAACTCCAGACAACTGAAACACTTCATAGTCAGTTGAATGACCAAGATAGGTGATCAAAGGATTCCATATGGTTAAATAACCAGTGTAGATCCATCTTTACCTGGCTCTATCATGCGCCGAGAGGGATCAAATATTTCGAGGTGCAAACCCTGCTTCAACAATTGCACTCCAAAAAAGGGTTTCGGTTTCTATAATTCAATCATTTCTCATATGCATACTTGATATAGAAACTTAAATTATACGCATTCGCATACCTGAGACAAATCCAAGAAGTCACCTTAGACAAATTCTAATTAGATGCCACCTCGATACAAAGAAGCAAATCCAAGAAGTCATTCAGAGAAAACATACTTCTTATACAGTAATTCAATTACACAGTCTTTTTCTTGACATAAAAAGACTGTATATAAAGAGATAAGCAAATTTTATAATTTCTCTTGAAGTGAAAATCACAGATTGTAGATAAAGAGATAATGTGTTTTGCTGGATCTAAGCTGGAGATCAGTTCATAATTGCTGCATTATTAGAAGTGAAAATTGTAGAAGGGAAAATCCAGATGCCAAAACAAAAACAAAATCCAGAAATTGCAGATGGATTTTGGTGCTCGCCATCAATCACAGAAATGGACTACGGGGGAGAATACATAAAATACTATAATATTCTACTTGTATCAGTTTCTATAATTCAATCATTTCTCATCACAGAATGATCATTCGGGGTATCCACAGTTGACATTTCGGCATAACATTGCAAGGTTGAGTTCGCTGCCTAGATGTGCAGCGTCTTGTTATATGATCTGGTCCATCCCAAACTAATTTGCAACAATTGATTCTCTCTCACAAACACATCGTCATGGCGAGTGTGGGATTTTCGAGATCTTTGGCTGCTTTCCTTCTTTTCACGTTTTATCAGAACATACATGCACTGCAAAACCCCCCCGCACTAAAAATAGGTGTGCCTTGGAAGACGAAGTTCATTGAATTCGTCTCAGTTGTAGATGAAAACAGGAGGAGCTTAAGCTATGGCGGATTCTGCCTCAAACTTTTTGAAGAGGTTATGAAAACGCTCAATTATTCGTTCAATTATTATGCAGTCGGAGATGGAGTGACTG
>LPNX010418523.1:305371-401702 GCA_001517045.1 Pseudotsuga menziesii
CGGAATTACACTTCTACCTCATACCGGGCTGTAGAATGCGCCTCTCGGTGCAATGAAAAAATGGTTCTATACTAACCAAATATGGCCCATCGGAGCACAACTCAACACAAAGTAGAGTGAAATGATTGTGGGACTCCCATGACTTAGTGTGGGATCCTAAAATATAGGGATTTGTCTCTGTATTTCATAAACAAATGTAAAGTGGTGCATCAAGTGGTAGGTGGGCCCCAGATAACTTCTCCATGGCACTAATGAAGTGGAAACATATTCCTAAGCTAGGAAACTGACATTTAGACTAAGGTGGATAAGGGAGGTGTTGGGCTTTGATCTACTGATGCAAATCAAACCTTAAGTTTTATGTCAATCCGGGTTGGTAGACTTAGAGGCATATTCAATTATCAAGACTCAAAGCTAGACTTGTCTTGGAAATCTAGTTATCTATGAAATAAACCTACTGAAAAAATACTGTGACTTGAAAACACAAAAATTCCTTTATAGGAGCAGTTTCATTTGTTCCTTCAATTACACAACAATTTATATGTAAAAGCAATTTATATGTGAAATCTTCTGAAATAATAAAAACAAATTAAGCCTAACCCTAAACTATGAACTACGAGATTCTGTCTATTATCCCAGCACTGAATAAACAACCAATCATCAATTTCCCTTACAGGAAAGCATTCATCATGTATAATTTTTCTTAACACTTCATCATTGAATAAGCAGCGATGTACAGCATAATGAAATCGTAGTCTGAACCATTCCTTCAATATACAATCAATAAAATGACAGAGCTTATAAAAATGCAAGTGATATACAACATAATGGGATCGTAGTCTGAACCATTCCTTTAATATATAACCAATCAAATGACAGAGCTTATAAAACTGATTGTAAACAATTTAACTCGTTTTACAATACTGAAATCGAATCCTACAGGAACTAACACATACCATTGACACAATCCAAATCACATTCACTGGCAATAAAAGTGGTGTGCAGACTCAACAATTGGGGCCCTCCAATGCCTCATTCACACACGCAGAAAGACAATTACAGAGCTTTAAACTTTAATGATATTCACCATAAAATCGATTACACAGTAATAGAACAACGCATTACAAAACAGCCTGCATTTTCTCCCAAATCGTGATGATGTTTTTCCTCTATTTTATGAAATATTTATACAAACTTAAAAGAAAACTGGAAATGCTATTAATCTGGAAACTAATTAATGAAACATAGTCCTTGAGATCCTCTATCAGATCGGTGATAATCAACAAAATCGGAACTGCCCTGCTTTTGTGCTACGTGGTACCACAGGTGGTTGGTTTTGACCGACTTTGACTTGACACCTATGAGAGCCACATCACCTATCTGTTGGAAGTTCATCCATCCTTGGACACTGAGGATCTTTTCTCCATCTTCAGTTCATGCCTAGATGGCCTGCAAGTTGTTCAACCTTGGAGACATTACAGGAAGTTAGGACATCCTGTAAACTGAATAAAAACCTTAGTTTAATTGCTTTAAAGATCTCAAAATTCAATTTGTTAAAAAGAAATGACATTTATACCTTCTAACCAAAGTTTGTGGATGAATTTAAAGCTTTATAAATTAGTATGAAGGTTTTATGGTGGAAAATGGAAGATATTTAGGTGACAAAAAGAGGTCAAAATGGTGCCCAACATCTCCCCCAGGAGGAAGCTGCTGCATGTCCCTATGCCAAAAATGTTTGAACCTGTTGATATCAAAAACCAAAACTTTGCTGCTGGCCCTCTTGCTTTTAATCTCCTGTCTGAGATGATGCATCTGTTGAAGCCCGTGATGCATGAAGGACCTTAAGTCTCTCATACTTAGCTTTATAAATCTTATTTTGCTTATACCATCTGTATGCATGTTTAGAGATGTCTGTCCTCTGAACCTTCAGCTTCCAGTTGACTTCTCTTAACTTCTCATTCTTGGGCTCTAATTCCTTTATTTCAAGTTTCAATCTCTTAATCTCTTTATTGTCTTTGGAAGTCTTCTTCTTCTACATTTTCATTGGAAGCTGTACAGAATTGGTATCCATCCCCAATTCCTCATGCCTTTGTACTGAATCTTCTTTCTTTTCCTCTTCCACAGTTTGTGGCTCTGAGAAAAGAGAAGCTGAGTCTTTTAGTATTTCCTATTTTGATTGCTTTTCTTTTCCCTTCTCTTGCTGATCCAAGAAGAGATTGATTCTTTTTGTCTGCTTGATCACTTCATCAGTGTCTTGGATATCCTTCCCTGTTTCATCTGCTGGATCTTCTTCTTGACTCCCCAAGGTTTGTATGTGTTCCTCATCTTCTAATTCTGATTGGCTTCGAGCTTGCTTATACTTCCTTGGTTTTCTTTGGTAAGTGGTGAAAATATGCTCTTGTCTTTGAAACTGTTTCTCTTCTCTCATCACACTCCTAGTTTGTATCCTTCTCTGAGGCTGTTTTAAACTTGCTGCTTCAGAGTTGTCTTCTTTATCAGTAATCAACAATACCTCTTTCTTTTTATTCTTCCCCTTTGGCGGTTTTGAGCTTGTTGCCTCAGGGTATGTTATCATCAACAATTCATCTTATTTTAAACCTTATTCAAGCAATTCTTCCTGTTCTTCAAACTGATTGTGAACTAAAAATTCTGACCATGACAAATTCTCCTTTTGTAACTCATGCTGGATGATGATTTTAATAAGTCCACAGTGAAAAAGGCTTGTCATTTTGTCTTTTGCATGCCTTTGGACAGCCTTAGCGATCTTAGTTAAACTTTGTAACAGGAAATAGGGCATATTAATCTCACATTCACCTTTTAGATGCTGCAACAACTTGATGTGGTAAAGATACACAATGCTGAATCGGCCCTTACAAGTAATAAATTTTTGGATAACATAAACTATCTCATCCCAGGGATGCATCAT
This sequence comes from Pseudotsuga menziesii, assembly GCA_001517045.1. Taxonomy (NCBI): domain Eukaryota; kingdom Viridiplantae; phylum Streptophyta; class Pinopsida; order Pinales; family Pinaceae; genus Pseudotsuga; species Pseudotsuga menziesii. The sequence goes on from LPNX010418523.1 coordinate 308,295, forward strand.
CCAGCTCCTTGGTATCCCTTTCTTCCAGTTTACTAACCCTGCTCTTGATCTGCACAAAAAGGGTATCCATGCTTTCTCTTTGAATTGTTTAGTCTTGAAAAATATTTCTCCTTGCTGTGGCAAGCCAGTAATTTGTGCTAGGATGTCTTCAGATAGTCTGAAGTGTAAGTTTCCCACTATAACCCCTTCTCCATCAAAGGTTTCAGCAAAATATAGACTAGCATGCTCATTATGCCCATCAAACTTTCCAAAAAAAGTCACCCACTGCTTATTTTAAAAAATCTCCATGCAACTCTCATGAATATCAGTGGGATTAAACTTCGATGGTTCTAGTCTAGACGACATTTTGAATTTTAATAGGAAACATGAAACTTCAACCTTTCAATTTTCAACTCTGCATTTGTTTTTCTTATCCCAAAATGATACTCTGAAAATGTAGAATTGTTGTTGGTTTTGGCAGAGTCTTTAGCAAAGAAAGGGTTTAAGTTTTACCTCCTTCCTTGTGTAACTGTCTTCACTTATTTCTGCACAATTTCCACAACAATTGGTGTCTGTTCCTTTCCTGTACCCACGGCTTCTTCTTACTGCAAACTGTCACCCAAGCAGTCGATTTTTACAGAGGAAAAGAGTTGGATTTGGTCCAAAGAAGAATGACCAAATCGCACTCACTGACTTCACCAATTCATAATACAAAACTTAGGCACATTTGTATGCTGTCGTGGGGCATATATCCACATTTTTTTTCTCATCATTTAATAAACATGCCACTTTCCATTTAATCATTTGCTCAGGAAAGAAAATAAAGGTAAGGTTTTGATTCATATAACAAACTTTAATTTCTTTGGATGCCCAATGTTTAATGAACGAGCTGTAATTAAGGGATTTCTTCTCTTAAAGTAAACTCCTTTTCCTTTTGAAGATATACATAACCATCGATTTCCCCTTAATGCATGATACACTAAAAACATTTGAAATTCGATTTTCCAGTTTCTTGTTTTATTTTCCTTAAAACATTCACTTTTTGTAGAGAAGGAGACCTGCCTGTAGAATGCAACATATATTTTGGCCATTTAAAATTTGCTCTTAGGTTTGATTTTGACCACCATCTTGACCCCTAGGGTAGGATGATGGAAAGTAAATGGAATGCTGGCAGAGACTGATGGAAAGTAAATGGAATGCTGGCAGAGATAGGTAGTCAAGCTTACTAGGATAGGTAAATATGTCATCACTTAGAAACAAAGAATCATGAAAATTTTAAAAAACAAAAACTAAAAATTCTTACAGACTTTGCTTGATATCCCTGTACGATGAGCTTGCTACCTGATGTAGCTAGTTTGATTTTGTTTCTGATTCATTTCTGTCCTTCTGATGTCTTTTGTCTGCCATCTCAGCTTCCTTCGACTTTGCTGAAAGTCAGGTCCTTTTGTAAATTTCTTCTGCATTTCTTCTTCCTTACTGGAAGTCAGGTCCCTCTGCATTGTTAAAAATCACTGTATTTCTGGAAATTATGTCCCTTCTGCATATGAAAAAGACTTGGAGGGTTCCAAGGAAGCATAAAAATGCTTATCCCCCTCACAGGCCTACTTATTAACTTGTCCTCAAGTCAAACGAGAACTTGATTTATTGAAAATAAAAATATGTAAAAGACAGGAAATTTGAAAAATATTTTGGTGAATTTTCAATGGCCAAGCAAACCTGGTTTTCCATGGAAAATTTAAGTTTATGTTGTGCCAGTGACCTGGTTTTCACAACTAAACTCCCTTTTTTTTTTCTTGTTTATATATTTTTTATATTTTGTTTTTTTTCTTTCTATTTTTGTTTTCTTTTTCTATGTTTTTTTATTATTTATTGGCAATATCAGAGCAGCTAAGAAGTAAGCGAAGGAGAAACATTGATGTGTCTATCCAGCACTTCCATTTCCTGTTGCTGTGAAATATGATGTATAAAATATTTCTTATTGATAGGCTTGGTATACAGTTTGAGCTGATGTCCATTGAACACAAATGTACGTGCTTCATCATCGATTGTTTGAAGTTTGACTGAGCCATTATCATCTACTTCAGCAATCTCATATGGACCAAGCCAGTGAGTTGTGAATTTGGCTTTAAAGTATTTGAACTTTGAGTCAAACAATAGTGCCCAGTCACCGATGTGAAATTGCTTCTTTTTAATAAACTTGTCATGCCATTGAGCTCTCTGCTGTTGTATTAGAATATTGTGTTCTATGGCAGCCTGTCTCATCTCATCTAGTTGATTCAACTGAAGTATTCTTTCTTGCTGAGCCTCAGAAATATCCATGCCCAAATCTGCTGCTAACTTGAAGGTATGAATTTGAAACTCTATAGCGAGGAGGACTTGCTTACCGTAAACAAGCTGGTAAGGAGAAAAACCAGTACTGTTATTCCAAGTGATCTGGTATGCCCATAAAGCTTCAGTAAGCTTAGCTGACCAATCCTTCCTATGCACCTGAACAATTTTGGTGATGATTCCTTCCAGGGTCTTGTTTGTAGATTCCACTTGGCCATTAGCTTGTGGATGGTAAGGGGTACACTTTCTGTGCTTTATCTTGTATTTCTCTGCTATCTCCTGCACTAATTTGGAAGTAAATTGGGCACCTTGATCAGTTACAATATCTCTAGGCACCCCAAATCTGACAAATATCTCCTCAAAAAGAAAGTTTACCACAGTCTGCTCGGTGGCTCTTGGTAAAGGTTTGGCCTCTACCCACTTAGTAACGTAGTCTGTACAGACCAAAATGTACTTCTTCCCTTGTGATGGTGGATGAATTGGACCAATGAAGAGAAGGTCCCACTTTTCAAACGGTTCAATGAGGATTTGTTGTTGGAGTGGCATTTCATTAGACCGGACTGGCCGCCCCATTCGTTGACAAGTATCACAACTTCTAACATACCTCTTAGCATCTTTGAAAATGGAAGGCGAATAATACTCCAAATTGAGTATCTTGTATGCGGTTCTTTTATCTGTAAAATGGCCACCACATGGTTCATCATGATAGGCCTTTAAAATATCTAAAACTTCATCCTGTCATACACATCGTCTTATAATTAGATCATATCCTATATAAAAGAGATCACCATTAACCCATATATGCCTAGCACTTTGCTTAATAATCTTTTTCTTTTCTTTAGATGACATAGATGGTGGTAGTTGGCCTGATGATAACTAATTAGCAATGTCAGCATACCAAGGAGTGATAACAGAAATTGCAAATAGGTTTTAATCAGGAAAACTATCTAAAACAGGAACAACCTCACCAGTATTGTGTAAGCGAGACAGGAAATTTGCCACTTGATTTTCTCGTCCAGGTCGATCTAGAACAGTGATATTGAATTCCTGCATTAATAACAACCATTTAGTAATCCGACCATTAGTGATAGATTTATTCATTAAATATCGTAAGGCTGAATGATCTGTATGGACAAAAATTTCGTAACTAGTTATGTAATGACGGAATTTGTTTACATCATGAACCACTGCTAACATTTCCTTTTCAGTGACTATATAGTTCAGCTCTGCAGGTGTCAGAGTTTTACTTATAAAATAGATGGCATAAGTCAAAGTATGTTCTTTCTGGCCCAATGAGGCCCCTATTGCAGTAGCAGAGGCATCAGTAGAAATATGGAAAGGCAATGTCCAATTTGGTCCCCTTAAAATGGGAGCAGTTGAGAGCTTCTCTTTAAGTGTCTAAAATGCAGATTGACAGTCAGTATCCCAATTAAAATTCACATCCTTTGAAAGAAATTTAAACAATGGCAGAGCTATCTTACTAAAATTTGCAATAAATCTACAATAATAGCCTGCATACCCTAAAAAGCTTCTTACATCTGTTTGAGTTGTTGGTTTAGATAAATTTTCAATGATTTGAATTTTAACAGGATCTACTTTTATTCCAGATGAAGAAATGTGATGCCCTAAAACTATCCCTTTAGTCATCATCATAAAACACTTTTCATTACTAAGGGAAAGGTTTTAGTCAACACACCTTTTAAGAATTTTCTCCAGGTTTGCCAAGGAATTCTCAAAGGTACTTCTATACACAGAAAAGTCATCCATGTAAATTTCAACACACTCATGAATTAGGTCTGCAAAGATGGCTAAGACTACCCTCTGAAAGGTAGCTGGGGCATTACATAAGCCAAAAGGTAAAACCTTATAGGCATAGGTGCCCCAGGGACATGTAAAGGTGGTTTTGTCCTGGTCTTCTATTGCAATACTAATTTGATTATACCCACTGAAACCATCTAAAAATGAAAAGTATTCTTTTCCAGCTAAAGTATCCAACACTTGATCAATGAAAGGCAATGGAAAATAGTCTTTTAATGTTGCCTTATTCAACTCCCTGTAATCTACACATATGCACCATTTACCATTTTCCTTTGGAACAACAACCAAGGGGGAAACCCATTGGCTGTCAGAAATGGGGTAGATAAACCCTACTTTTAACAACTTCTGCAACTCTTCCTTGACTATTTCTTTTAGTATAGGGTTCATTCTTCGTTGCGGTTGTCTAAGAGGTCTGATTTTATCATCTGTGTAAATGTGGTGAGTGCATGTCTCATGATGAATACCTAGCATATTAGTGTACTCCCAAGAAAATGCATGGGAATGTTTATTCAACAAAGTAATCAACTATTCTTCCTGTGATGTAGTAAGATGTTCACTTATATTCAATTGTTTTCCTGGACTGATTTCAATTGTTTTACTTTGAATATCTGTGATTGAATGAACATTAAAAATATCATGAAGTGCCAATGCTAGAGAATGTACTGTGCAATTTTCCTGAAAATTATAACCCAAAACTTGATCTGCTACAGCATATTGCATGTCTCTTAATTATTCAGAAATATCAGGTTCAACAATGAAATAATCTAACAAATCTTCATTGTTTTCTTCCTGAAAATCAAAGAACTGATTGATACTCAGGACAGGCTGAATCACTTCTTCTTCTTGTTCCTTAGTCTCATTAATCCATGACAGCTGATCTAAGGTAGAAGGTATTTGGGCAGAAGGGTAAAGTGAAATTTGTTTTCTCTCTGTCCCATGTGAAATGAGCATACTACCTAACCTACACCCTATGAAAGCATCTGTTGTTTCCAACCAAGATCTGCCAAGGATCAATGGGTGACCTCCTAGGTTAGACTTTGGCTGTAGCACTATAAAATCGACAGGATACTCCCAGGATTCTAAAGAAACAATGATATCTTCTAAGACCCCTTCAGGTGTAATTTTAGACCTATCAGCTAATTCCAAGACTATTGTGGTTGGTCTGAGATTTGTCAAGTGAAGGTATTCCATTGTCTCTAGTGTCATGACATTAATGGCAACACCTAAATCGATCAATGTTTTTGGAATTGAAAAATTATTAATAGTAATTCTGACCATTGGAATTCCAGGATCTACATACTTTTCAATGAAAACAGTGTTAGACATTAATCCTGCTAAATTGCCTACCACATGAATTTTTTATGGATCCTTCTTTCTTTTATTAAGACATAATTCCTTAATTGCTTTAGTGTAAATTGGAATAGCCTGTATAGTCTGTAGTAAAGGAATTTTGACATATACATTTGTTAACTCATTCAAAACATCAAAATCAGGTAAAGAAATTGAAGGTTTTTCTTTGACCAACCTTTCTGGAAAACGAGGTGCATAAGATACTAATGTTTTCCCTTTTTGACTGTGATTTTCTGACTGAGATTTTTCTATATTTAATTTTTTTGGAGTTTTCTCATTTTTTGTTTGTTCTTCTAAGATAACAAGAGATTCTTTTTGTAAAGTTTTCCCAGACCTTAAATTGATATTTGCAATGGGAGGATTGAGTAGGGAAGTGCCATTCCATCATCAACATTATACATGGGTCTGTCTGTTTTATTATTTGGATTTGGAATTGGATGAGCTGGCAGTTGGGTAGGCCGAGGTGGAGGTTGATTGGATGGTAATTGAAGCTGTTGAGGTGGTGGACCCAATTGAGGAGCCATATTGGGTTGTTGGAAAGATGGAACTTGGAAAGATGGGGCTTGGACTTGATTCTGCTGGTATTGGGGATAGGATGAAGGCTGTTGATAGGGTTGCAAATAGGCCTACTGATATGTCTTGTTACCATGGGCATATCCTCTCCAATTTGGAGCAGATTGGGCTAATGGAGAAGACCAAGTTTTCCAGGGCATGGGTGTACTCCATGAATTATGAATAGGAGTTTGATAATTTGTATGAAATTGCTGCATAGGATCTTGAGACATACCTGAAAATCATGGCTGCCAAGGTCTTCGTTGTCCCATGAAGTAGAGAGATTCCATGCTTTGATTCTCCTCCATTCGAGCTACCTGCAATTCTTTCAATCTGGGGCAGTCATCCGTTTTGTGATTAAAAGTACATAAGCCACAAATTTCAACAGTATTTAAAGGACATTCTTTTAGTGGGTGTTTCTTTCTACATTTAGGACAAAAGATAGACAAAGCTTGATCTTGCTGGTCCTGTTGTTCTTGTCTCTTCTTGGTTTCTGCTACTTCGACTTGTGTGCCCAATGTACTCAATAAATCAGTCTTGAATTCTTCTAACAGATTTCCAAGCTCAACTCTAGAGATACCACTGTTTGCATATTTAGTTACTTTGGTAGTGATATCCCTTCTCCTAGTTCTAGCCTTTCCCCTTGAATATTTCTGACATAAATCTTGTATCTCATCAAAGGGGAGGTAAAAAATATCACCTTTGCCCATAACATTTAGAATATCCAAATATTCTTCTCTGATTCCTTTTAGAAATATTGTCCTAATCATCTCAGAGGTCAATGAATTGTATTTGGATTTCTGCAGATTGTATGAGAACCTTTCTAGATACTCCTCCAAGCTTTCATCCTCCAATTGAGTCATCCCAAAAATGTCATCTCTTAGATCCTTTGATTTGCAATAAGCCTAATATTTTCTAAGAAAGATCTTCCTCATTTCGTCCCAGCTAGTGATAGAATGATCTCCTAAACCCATAAACCATTTCAAGGCAGCTGCTTTAAGGGTAGTAGGGAAAAGACAAAGCTTATGGGTGTCATCATTGTATCCATAAGTTTGACACAAGACATCAAACTCGAATAGGAAAGAGTCAGGATCTTCAGAGGTCATGCCATAGAAGTTTGGTAAGACAGATGGTGGGATGTTCTTCATTTTTACCTCTTCCCCTAAGATGATACTAGTGTCCAAGATGGGGAATTTAAAGGTGGCTTCCTGATCTTCTTCTATCTTTTCATCTCTCTCATGTCCCCTTTCTTCTTCCCTTTCATGTCTCCTCTCTTGTTTTCTTCTCTCTTGTCTTCCTTTGTTTTCTATTTCTAACATCCTTTCATACTCCCTTCTCTGTTCTGCAGTTGGCCCCTTTGATGTTTCTTCCTCAACCATTTTAAAAGTACCCACTGTTGTGATGAATCCTTTTGGAAAAGAAGGTCCTGTTACTTCTGTTTTTGGGGGGGTTTTAACAAATCTTCCTTTCTCGTCTCTTTGTATTGACATAAAACTAAAACCTATTCTGTGTTTTTTTTTGAAATTTTGTTTTTATCAGAGAACTAAGGTTCCTAAGCCTGATTCTACAATGCCTCCCCGGCAACGGCACCAAATGTTGGGATTTGATCTATTGATGCAAATCAAACCTTCAGTTTTATGTCAATCCGGGTTGGTATACTTAGAGGCATATCCAATTATCAAGACTCAAAGCTAGACTTGTCTTGGAAATCTAGTTATCTATGAAATAAACCTATTGCAAAAATACTGTGACTTGAAAACATAAAAATTCCTTTACAGGAGAAGTTTCATTTGTTCCTTCAATTACACAGCAGTTTATATGTAAAAGCAATTTATATGTGAAAGCTTCTGAAATAATAAAACCAAATTAAGCCTAACCATAAACTATGAACTACTAGATTCTATCTATTATCCCAGCACTAAATAAACAACCAATCATCAATTTCCCTTACAGGAAAGCATTCATCATGTATAATTGTTCTTAACACTTCATCATTGAATAAGTCGCGATGTATAGCATAATGAAATCGTAGTCTGAACCATTCCTTCAATATATAATCAATAAAATGACAGAGCTTATAAAAATGCAAGTGATATACAGCATAATGGGATCGTAGTCTGAACCATTGCTTTAATATATAACCAATCAAATGACAGAGATTGTAAAACTGATTGTAAACAATTTAACTCATTTTACAATACTGAAATCGAATCCTACATGAACTAACACATACCATTGACACAATCCAAATCGTTGCAACAATCCAAATCGCATTTGCTGGCAATAAAAGTGGTGTGCAGACTCAACAATGGGGGCCCTCCAATGCCTCGTTCACACATGCAGAAAGACAATTACAGAGCTTTAAACTTTAATGATATTCACCATAAAATCGATTACACAGTAATAGAACAACGCAGTACAAAACAGCCTGCTTTTTCTCCCAAATCGTGATGATGTTTTTCCTCTGTTTTATGAAGTATTTATACAAACTTAAAAGAAAATTGGAAATTGCATTAATCTGGAAACTAATTAATGAAACATAGTCCTCGAGATCCTCTATCAGATTGGTGATAATCAACAAAATCGGAACTGCCCTGCTTTTGTACTGTGTGGTACCACAGGTGGTTGGTTTTGACCGACTTTGACTTGACACCTATGAGAGCCACATCACCTATCCATTGGAAGTTCATCCATCCTTGGACACTGAGGATATTTTCTCCATCTTCAGTTCATGCCTAGCTGGCCTGAAAGTTGTTCAACCTTGGAGACATTACAGGAAGTTAGCACATCCTGTAATCTGAATAAAAACCTTAGTTTAAATGCTTTAAAGATCTCAAAATTCAATTTGTTAAAAAGCAATGACATTTATACCTTCTAAAAAAAGTTTGTGGATGAATTTAAAGCTTTATAAATCAGTATGAAGGTTTTATGGTGGAAAATGGAAGATATTTAGGTGACAAAAAGAGGTCAAAATGGTTCCCAACAGGAGGATTACAATAATCCTAACAATTAGAATGGTGTTATGATAAAAAATTGGGTAATGTATGCCCTTAATCATGTGAACCATTGCAAATACATTGAAGTAATCATCTAATTAAATTTCATGAGATATGGTTATACTGAAACATTCATTAAAATGTTTTGCATGCCTATGTGAGATATTGGCAATTGCATTGAAATGAATGGATTATGGAAAATTTCTAATAACTTGATTTGGCTTGTAGGGAAAGACCATACGCTATGGACTACATGTGGAGAAATGGCATGCATTAATTGATGAGTCATTCCAATGGAAGATCTTGGGAGAACGAGAGATGTTTTGAAGCAATAATCTTCTAGGAGCATGTTGGGAGGACCAATTGTCTTATGGGAAGAAGCCTCCAACAATATTTTATGTAGAATAGGAATCCCTAATATAGATGAAGAGACTCCTGAAGGTAATTTATTTATTCTAGTTATATTCACATATGTGTTACACATAGAGGAGTATGATTCTCCATGATTAAGGACTTAGATTATGATTCTCACATTTCTGGTGTTTAGAGGGAGAAGCTAGATTTGCTAGATTCTCAAAATCTAGTAGAACTTGTTAATTAACCTCTTCCTATGTAGATACCTACCTGGCTAATTTTCATAAGGAAGCTATATTTAAGAATCTTGGATGATTCTTGAGTTTAGATGTGTAGTATTCACTAGATAAATATTTTCCTCTATTGAGGAAATTTTTCATTAGAATTGCTGAGAGGATTCAAGACAATGGACTATAATTCCATGACCATGCACATGAAGTTAAATATGATCCCTATTCATATTTGAAGGATATTAAAATATGTTGAGAATATCCTAGATATACCTAGTTAGCATCAAGACCAAATGTATGCTTTGCATTCAGTGCATAGTCATGTACAACAAAGCATGTGTACTGTAGTACCTACTCGGTATGAGTGAATGTGGATTCAGACATGTCTCTGTCAATGAAAGAGAATATGGATTCTAACTAGTTCGGTGATCGAGTGTAAAATTCAATGAAACATAGGATCATCAATGTTGAAATATTGTAACTTCGAAGAATATTCTATATGTATCTTTTGTGGTCCCCGATGGTCCTATCGGGAGAACCACTTGTATTATCTTTCACCCCAATGCTTCTAATGGGAAGAAATAATAAGAGTCATGAGGTTGTCCCCTCTAATTGTAAAGGTGGGTCATTAGCACCCCAGTGTGGTTACTTGAGCCTACATGTGTAACTCGAGCCTACATGTCGAATGAGTTAATTGAAGTGAACTGATGAATATAAATAGAGGTGTACATCTCCTCATTTGAGCACACATGCTCACTTGTGTAGCACATTAGTGGAGAAGGAGGAGGATCAGGCTTTGATTTCCTTACTGGTTTTATCTTTTATCTTTTATCTTTTTGGGCATCTATATTGAGGAAGCTTTTGCTGGGTTTTTTCCCTTTAGGGTTTTCCCAGGATAAATCTTTGTGTTCCTTTTGTATGGTTGTGCTTGTCTATCTTTCAGTGATCCTGTTTATATGCTTTTGTTATGAAAATGAAATGAAGTACTGATGTCTTAGCTAAGCATATGAAAATTTAACATGGTATCAGAGCCACCCTGAAAGAAGACATTGTGCAGCTAAAGAATATATGGATTATTATTTTTTGGGTCTCTATCCATGATTGATCAGCAAAATAATGCTACTTTGACTCTCCATTGAAGGGCACATCTTTCTGTCGAAGCGGAATTCAATTCCTAGCATTTTCAGTTTTGGTGCGGAAAATTAGGGCTTTCTACAGAAGAAGAATTTTTGAGTGATCCCATGATAGGATTGTTATCCTCATCAAAATTGAAGTTTAGAGACATGGATCAAGAAATTTGGTTGGGTGAAACTCCGAGAAATTCAAACCCTAGGTTGACCCCAATCTGGAAAAACCCTAAATATTAGAACTGCTAAGTTTTGGTACATTCACTATAACCTGAGATTGGAAAATGCTCAGAAGCTGAAAATTTCATAGGACGAAGATAAAATCCTTATTTACACTATGTCCACAATTCAGCCTCAGATTTACTATAATCGGGGAGATATGACCCCTCCAAGTTAGAGTTCTAGCCTCTTCCAGAATTCATCCCTAAACAGGACACCTGGGGAGAATTGCTGTAGCATGGGCTACAGAGGTCCAAATGGAATTCTTGAAGATGTTCCAGAAATATCACAGTCTCGGATTTCTGTGGTCCAAATTTCAGAACCTGAATATGAACTAGTAACACGTGGAATTCCATACAACTTCACTATTCTGAACAGTCCTATAACAGGTCACCTTGGGAAAATGATCATAAATCTAAATTGGTGAAACCAATTCTAATGAAACCAATTGTGTTGGATCAGGGACATTCTCAGTTACCTCAGTGAGAAATTTCAGACATAGATGAGCATTAAGTTCAGATATATCATAGAAACAGTAACAGGAATTTCTGCAGAAGAAATTGGAAAACTAGGGCTTCTTGTTCCGAGAGCTTCCCTCCACTGTTTTTAGAAAAGGAGTACATTGGACAGATCCATTTGAAGATATATATATTTATATCCAATCATATATTAAAGATTCAAAGTTTTTAAAATTAGGGTTTCTTTGACAAACCCTAGATCAGCCAGCTCTGGAAGCAGGACGGACACCTCAAATCGTAAGATCTAATCTTTTGCTATTTGCATTTGAGGTTCTCATTTCAAAATGATATATCACATTAGCTTGATGATAAGCTTGGTGAAGTTGAAAAATTCCAAGCATGGAAGTATTTGATCTCTCTAAAGAAAATGAATTGGACACCTACATGAGTAGAGATGTTCCAGTTCTAGAGGCAGATGAGCCTCAAAGACTTACACAAGAAGAACTTGATCAAGGCCAAGAAGATCATTGTTGATTCAATCACGGATCAACTTATACCACAAGTGTCTTCCCTAAAGACACCGAAGATGTTTGATTCCTTGATCAAGCTATTTGAAGATAAGAACTTAAATCAGAAGATGGCTTTGAGAAAACAATTGAAGAATGTGAAGATCCAGAATGCAGAACAACTTGAAGCGGTAGAAGAAGAAGTATGCAGAAGTGGTGATAGCCACCTTGAATGGCCTCCTAGGATCATGGGATTCATTCATGTGAAGAATGTATGCCAGAAGTAAGTGATTACTTTCAGCTCGACTAATAAGAAGAGAAGAAGAATATGGGAGCAATTGAAGATCAAGCTCTCACCATTCAAAAAAGATCCCTCAAGCGATGAGGAATATAAAAAAAAACTCAATTCTTGAAGAACCTCTTATTCATCTTATCATTTGGATAAGAAATGATGATTTCATGAATGAAGAAGATGATAAAGCAGAATGATCAAGATGGAGTCTACCCACAAAACAAATAAAAGATAAGTATTCAATTGCCATTTCATGATATTGTTTTGTTATACATTTGATTATATTCAGTTGATGTGTTGTTTGCATGCATGTGATGGGTAAGTATCTCATGGTTATATACAAATCTCCATTGTTACTTATCTATAATGAAACCTATTTGCTGACATATTGGATTAGTGCACAATCTCAATGATGTCATGGTAGAGATGGAAGACATATAGAAAGTTTCTGTGAGATATGGATGAATGTTGTATTGGCTAAATAGTTGCATGATGCATAAGAATTTGTTTTTATGCATATGTAGTTCTAACCATGCAACTGGTGCATTTGAATTATAGGAAAGGTCCTGTACAACCTCCTAAAATAAAAGAAGGATGAGACTTGTTTCGAAGAACAAGTGATGACAACTCATTAAACATGAATTTGAAGCTCCCAGGGTCAGAGACACCATGGCGAAAGAAAGAGCTTCAGAGAGCGGTAGATCCACCTTGAAGGATGAAGACCACCATGGGTATGAGAGATAACTCAAGATGAAGAAAAGAATGCTATGAAAGAATCTATGATCAAATAATAACAATTGATTATGGGGAATTATGTATACGATATGATTTCGAGACATAAAGGGAAGTACATAGTATCCTCCATATGGATCTACAAGAACAAGTGTACAAAGAAAGGTTTGTGATTTGCCTCAGAAAGAATAGACTATGACATGACATACTCTATTGACCAGTATATATCAAGCATAGAACCACCTGTACAGAATGAAGAAGGAATATAATAGTCCACTTCAGGGGGAGTGACTATAGAAGATATATGAGTTCGACACGGTACAACATGATGGACAGCTTCTTGATGGATCGATACTTTACCAAGGGTAAAGTGGGTTCCAACCTTCAAAGTTGAATGCAGAAGACTAGGATATGTTGATGATCTGACAAGACGAACTCATGAAAAATGTTATGATGAAAGAATACTAGAATAATGTATGGGATATGGTTCCCAAACCAAAAGGAAAGAGTATTGTATCCTCCAAATGGATATACAAAATAGAGCATGTAGCTAACAGAAGTATCGAGAAGTATAAAGCAAGATTTGTGGCCAGAGGTTCTTTTAGAAAAAGGGAATTAATTCTGAAGAGACACTTACTCCAAGAAGTAAGGTACACTTCCTTCAAAACTATCATGGTAGTTTCTTCCATGGTGAATTAAAGACAAGCCTTCCTTAATGGTATGATTGAGAAAGAGTTTTACATCGAATAATCACGAGGATTTGAAGTTGAAGCCAGATGGAATCATGTATGCAAGTTGAAGAAGACCCTCTATGGCCTGAAGAAAGCTCCCAGAGCTTGGTATGGAAGAATAGATAGTTTCTTGTCGAGCATGGGATTTACCAAGAGTAAAGTTGATCCTAACCTTTATCTCAAGGTTGTAGAAGATGAAATTGTCATCTTGTTATTATATGTGGATGACTTATCCTTGACAGGAAATGAGAGACATATCATTGGGTCATTAATGTACTTAACAAATACAAGAACAGACATTTGTTTTGATGTAAACACCTTAAGTCAATATCTTGTTCAACCAAGACGGGTTCACCTAGTAACTGCAAAACATGTGATGAGATATCTAATAGGGACTATAGAATTTGGTTTATTTTATGATGGTAGCCATGAGTATAGATTGTATGGCTACATAGATGTAGATTGGGCTGGAAGTATCTCAGATAGGAAAAGCACATTAGGTAGATGCTTTTGGTTTAGCAAGAAACAGTCCAGTGTTTCTCGTAGCATGGCTGAAGCAGAATACATAGCAGATTGCTCTGCTAAGTTGTGAAGCCATATGGCTTCAGAATATGATATCAGGTATCTTTTAACTAAAGATGGATACTACATTGATTCTATGTGATAACGAGAGCTGTGATAACAGAGAGCCCTGTGTTCCGTCGTAACACATAGAAATATGGTATTTCTACATTCAAGATAAAGATGCAGATGATGATGTTTCAGTATTTACATACTATAGATACAGATGATGGTGATTCAATATTTCTATACTGATTATAGAGATGATGATGATTTCAGTATTCCCATACTGAAGATATAGATGATGTTTTAGTATTTACATACTGTAGATGCAGATGATGGTGACCTGATGATGCTTTTAGTACTCACATACTGGAGATACAGATGGTGATAGTTCAGTATTCACATACTGAAGATGTAAATGAAGATGGTTTAGATGATGATGCACTAACAAAGCCTCTGTCTCAGGTAAAGTTCGAACACTTTCGAGACAAGCTTGGTGTGGTTCAGAAAGACCTTCCCCGAAAGGGGGAGCAATGATGTTGCAGTGGGATTGTATCATCCTGGGACACCTGTCCAAAAGTGATTTGGTGACCTCGATCCTTGATAATTAAGAGGGATTGTGTCATCCCGGGACATCTGTCCAAAAGTGATACGGTGACCTCAGTCCTCGAGAATGAGGAGGGATTGTATCATCCTCGGACATCTGTCCAAAATACATCTGGTGACTTCAGTCTTTGTGAATGTGGTGGGATTGCATCATCCTTGAACTTCAGTTCAAAATGTATCCGGAGGTCTCGGCCCCCGTGAATGTTGTGGGATTGCATCATCCCTGAACTTCGGTTCAAAATGTATCTGGAGGTCTCAGCCCCCGTCAATCTAGCAGGATTGCATCATCCCTGAACTTTGGTTCAAAATGTATCCGGAGGTCTTGGCCCCTGTGAAAGTGGTGGATTGCATCATCCTTGAACCTTGGTTCAAAATGTATTTGGAGGTCTCGGCCCCCATGAAAGTAGTGGATTGCATCATCCCTGAACCTCGGTTCAAAATGTATCCAGAGGTCTCGCCCCCCATGAAAGTGGTGGATTGCATCATCCCTGAACCTTGGTTCAAAATGTATCTAGAGATCTCGGTCCCCGTGAATGTGGTAAGATTGTATCATCCTTGAACTTCGGTTTAGAATAGATCCGGTGACTTCAATACTCGAGAATGTGTGTTGATCTCGTAATTCCTAGAGGAAGGATTGTTTGATTTCCACATCTGTGTTGATCCCGTAATTTTGAAAGGAAGGATCGTTAGTAACTCCGTAAAGACCTAAATCCCGTAATTCCGAAAGGAAGGATCATTGAATTGATCCCATAATTCTAGTAGGAAGGATTGTCTGAGTTCCACAGATGTGTTGATCCCATAATTCCAATAGGAAGGATTGTCTGAGTTCCACATCTGTGTTGATCCCGTAATTCTGAAAGGAAGGATCGTTACTAACTCCGTAAAGACCTAAATCCCGTAATTCTGAAAGGAAGGATCATTGAATTGATCCTGTAATTCCAATAGGAAGGATTGTATGAGTTCCACAGATGTGTTGATCCTGTAATTCAAATAGGAAGGATTGTCTGAGTTCCACAAATGTGTTGATCCCATAATTCCAAAAGGAAGGATCATTAGTAATTCCGTAAAGACCTAAATCCTGTAATTCCCAAAGGAAGGATCGTTAGTAACTCCGTAAAGACCTAAATCCTGTAATTCCGAAAGGAAGGATCATTGGTAACTCCGTAAAGACCTAAATCCCGTAATTCCGAAAGGAAGGATGATGTTGATGTTTTGATGATGTTGATGTTTTTATGATGATGATGATGTTTGTGATCGAAAGATCAGATGTTGTTGATGATGATGATGTTCTCTGATTGAAAGATCAGAAGTTGTTGATGATGATGATGTTCTCTAATCGAAAGATCAGAATATGATGATGATGATGTTCTCTGATCGAAAGATCATAAGTTTCTGATGATGATGATGTTCTCTGATCGAAAGATCAGAATATGATGATGATGATGTTTCTCTATTAAAAATATCAGAAGTTGCTGATGATGATGTTCTCTGATCGAAAGATCAGAATATGATGATGATGATGTTTTCTGAATGGAAGATTAGAAGTTGCTTATGATTATGATGTTGCTGTTGATGATGATGTTTTTTGATCGAAAGATCAGAATGCGATGATGATGATGATGTTTCTGATCAAAATATTAGAATGTGATGATGATGAGATCCTGATGATGATGATGTTGTATTATCAAAGTATGATGATGATGATGTATTGATCGAAAGATCAGAATATGATGATGAGTTGATGTTAGAGTATGATGATGTTCAGTTGATGATGGTTCTGATCGAAAAATCAGAGGCTGATGATAATGATGAGTCTGATTGAAAGATCAAAGTATGATGATGATGTTGTTTCTGATCGAAAGGTCAAAGTGTTGAAGATGATGTTGTTGGTCGAGAGGTCAAAGTGTTGAAGATGATGTTGCTGATCAAAAGGTCAAAGTGTTGAAGATGATGTTTCTGATCAGAAGGTCAAAGTGCTGAAGATGATGCTGATCGAAAGGTCAAAGTGCTGAAGATGATGTTGCTGATCGAAAGGTCAAAGTGCTGAAGATGATGTTACTGATCGAAAGGTCAAAGTGCTGAAGATGTTGCTGATCGAAGCAGTCAAAGTATTAATGATGATGAAGACTGGAGATTGAAGATGAAGACTACATAATGTTGAAAATCTTCCAATGATTTATAGATGTGTTACCCTAATGATGCTGATGATGTCCTCTATCTCTCTCCTACTATTGTTGTTGTTGATGTTGTTGTAGAATACCCTTCTCGTTAAGGGGGAGTGTTGAAATATTGTAACTTCAAAGAATATTCTATATGTATATTTTGTGGTCCCCGATGGTCCTATCGGGAGAACCACTTATATTATCTTGTACCCTGATGCTTCTAATCGGAAGAACTAATAAGAGTCATGAGGTTGTCCCCTGTAATTGTAAAGGTGGGTCATTAGCACCCCAGTGTGGTTACTTGAGCCTACATGTGTAACTCGAGCCTACATGATTAACTTGAGCCTACATGTTGGATGAGTTAATTGCAGTGAACTGATGAATATAAATAGAGGTGTATCTCTCCTCATTTGAGCACACACTCTCACTTGTGTAGTGCATTAGTGGAGAAGAGAAGTAGCTGGAGAAGGAGGAGGATCAGGCTTTGATCTCCTTGCTAGTTTTATCTTTTATCTTTTTGGGCATCTATATTGAGGAAGCTTTCGCTAGGTTTTTTCCCTTTAGGGTTTTCCCACGATAAATCTTTGTGTTCCTTTTGTATGGTTGTGCTTGTCTATCTTCCAGTGATCCTATTTATATGCTTTTGTTATGAAAAATGAAATTAAATACTGATGTCTTAGCTAAGAATATGAAAATTTAACAATCAAGCCTGCAGAAGTCACATTGAGAATTGTAGAAGAGAGAAGAGAAGCAATTCAGTAACTCATATAAATAATTCATGAAGAATAAAAACACTCATGAGACCAATAATTGGAATAATAATCATAATCCATTAATCATTATTAATCCTCATATTTAGTAAATAATATGTAATGCAATAGTTATACATAAAGGATAATTTGAAAGGCTAAAGAGGCAGTTGAATCTACCATCCTGGTTTGACTGAGGAGCTAACCTAGTGTGGGTAAAATTACCACTGGAGCTAAGTAGTGCAACTCTGAATCACTTAAACAATTCACAACTAGTTAACTGAAGTGGGTAGGTGAGAAAATTCACCCTACTTCGTGTTAGCACCTGTGCTAATTTTTGAATATTTTTACTGATGTATTAGCACTATTTTGGGCCAAGTAGTTGGCAAGGGATTAGGGCCTCGAAGGAGGTTATTAAGGTTTTGCAAGTATTTTGAGGGGTCATTCCTAGGTTGGAAATGCAAAGTGATTGAGAAAGTTTATAAATTTGGAACTTATATATGTGTGTAAGTGAGAAAAATCTATTCCAGGTTATATTGAAAGAAATAAATAGATTCGATGCATAACAAATGAAATCAATGGTTGTTAATGATTCCGCTAAGGAAATATGCACAGGCTTAAAATCTTTTAGTAAGGGAGGAAACAGGTTAACCTACAGGAAGAATAGGCCATTTGATGGGTAGAGATAGATAGATCTATGGTCCTAAAGAATTCCAATGTTTAAATATGTGAGGAGAAATAAATTTCTTAGATCTACGGAATTACTTGGAGACCACACATTTCAATGGTGTAGATCAAAGGTTAAATCAGATCAACGATGGAAATAGAATGAGCAAAATAGCTTTTCCAACTTGTGGATTGGCTTAAAGGTATACATGTTTCAACACAGGATATCTAATCGATGATTAGATATACGTTGGATAATGATTCCACAAATCCAAAAAGCATAGAGAAAATGAAATATCCAAATCCACAGAATCAGGTAAAGGCCACAAGTTTCAACGGCCCAGATTACCCTTGGTCTGAGATCTACAACGGAGATGGATTTCGATGGTCTAGCTTGCGTGTTGTGATCAATGTTTGAAATCAGTGAAATTTGATAGGGGTCACAGGTTTCAATGACCCAGATGTATTCCCTCTCAAGATCTACGACAGAGGTTAATTCTGCTCCTGCAACATGCATGCGGATAACCTTTCCCTCATATCAGTAGAATTCATGAGGGGGCGATAGATAGGAACGATTGGGTTCAATTAAATATGGGTAGAGCCACAGGATCTAATGACCATGATGAACATACGTTAAGATTTACGGTGGAGGGTGTTTCTCGCTAAGGGAAGATGCAAAGAAAATAAGGAGGATGATATAACAAATAAAAATACCGATGGAGTCAAAGAAAGTAAGATCAACGGTCCAAGATGGAGGAGGGCCGGATGAACGGATGAGGGTCGTTTCCACCAAAGAAGGTGCACATGATATATTAGAGAAGAATAATATAACAAATGTGTGCACATCAATTTAGGTCACTCATATGATTCCATGCTTTGGATAGTGAGAGAAGGACAGTGCAAAAAGCGGCCAGTTAGGGACAAAACCTGTCAAGATACTTGTCAAAGGACTAGGTAGGACACATTTCTCAATTACATATCATATATAAGATGGCTGAAGTGGAAGGGTTAGCTGACCAAAACCTAGAATGTGAGAAAATTGAAGAATTCTTTGAAGACATAGATTCTGATATTTTCAACACCATACTACCGGACAGAGATTCTGATATTTTTGAAACTGTAAATAACAAGTTGAAGCTACTTAGAGACCAGGGAATTGATATGAACGGTGTCTATAGTTCATTTTCCACCTTTTCTCCACTGAACAAACCCTCAATTTCCCTGCGTTCATCGACCAGTGCGTTGGTAGTTACTCTTCTTTCGAGAAGGTAATCGTGGAAACCTCTAGGTCTAAAACCCTCTGCCTGGTCAGCCCCCTCATCATTAGAAACAAATTCTCCATACTTGAAGAGTTCAGTAAAAAAGATAAATAATACAGTGAAGAAAGAATTTTCTGGTGTTTTAGAGAGGCAGCTATGGAAAAGAAAGAGGCATTCTTTAAAGCCTACTTAAAACCTGACACTCAACTAAGAAATTACCCTGACCCTTTAGATTTCGAGGAGTTCAATGAGGAAACAAAGTGCGTCATAACCCTCTTGAGTTAGGTTTTAGGGATGGATACCGACAAATACATCATAGAGTCCATGATGAGTTTACTGTTCACCCTGAGCACCTTCCTAGTCGACTCACAGGATCCTAGCCAGTCAGTCCAAGTTTCTTGCCTCAAGTTTGATGAGTTCCCCGCCGAGAACATTCACTCTCAGCTAGTATATTTCCCTAGGATCAGAACCTTCATATTTTAGTCATACATGTTGAGAATGTTTATGTGTTTCAATGAAGAGAACCTTCAACTTCTAGAAACGGTGATCACAGAGGAAATCAATAATGATTACACCAAATTCATGAAATTTTTGATGTGAGGAGTATATGGTGTGTTCTTCCAGAAACAACTACCTAGGGTGTTACCTGAGATGAAGGAAACCTTACAATCCTCCCATGACAAGAGGATTGGAGATTGGTCCTTTTTAGAACAAGGTACAATGATCAGGCTATATGGATTTTTCCACCAACCTTACAGATTTCCCGCCTTTTTGAATTTAAGGGTGTTCTCTTTAGAAATGATCATATAGAGACTGATAGTGGAAAATGAAAATTTCCTGAGTTTGAGGAAGTCATTAGGGATTAAATTTCCTTGGACCATAGGCCCATTCATCATAAAAAACAAGGATTCTCTCCCACTAATAGAAAGTATGATAAGAGGGATAGGGTTCCCTACTAAGGCTGACATCGATTATGGTCCACATTACATCATATCAAACAGAAGGCAAGACAACACAAATAATCCCTTTGAGCACCATGAGGTGGAAAGACTTCTTGAGGCTGCAAATTGGTCAGACTACCCACAAAAGAAGCAGTGGAATGATAGTATGGAAGAGGACCCCACTTCTCAAATGCAGGGAAACAACTCACCTCCACTTGGCACTTTAATCCTTGGCCCAGTAGCAGAGAAGGTTACACCTCTGGCTAGTGTCTCTAAGGCCTTGCCTTTGAGGTTCAAGAATATGAATTTCCCCAGACACCTAAACGATAAAAAAATAGATATAGCTCCATGACTGAGCTATTGGAAAAATACAAGGAGAACAAGGACATCACCATTAATGAATCTCTCAAATTTTCTACAGAGGTAAGTAAGGCTTGTGGACAGGAGGTATCTCTAGTTTTTGTCAGAGATCACAAGCATAATACACTGAATCTGGCTATAGCCTTTAAGAACAGAGTATATGAGATGAGGATTAATATGGATGAAATACCTATACCAGATATGATCCACCTACATAAGAAGAGATGGGACATCATCCATACTGATTTGTTGAATTAAACTCTCAAGATATCTAAGTTGCAGACTAGAAAAAGTAGAATTGAAAATCAAGTGAGACAAGAAAAGGTAGAAAACAGGGCCCACCAAGCTTAGATCAAGAGGATTTAGACAAACTTGTTGTTGGCTGAAAACCAAGATGATAAAGGGGTTGGCATGCAAATGCTCTTAAAGGAGAAAGAATACACCATTTAGCTACTGAAGAAAAAGTTAAAGATTCCAACTACTCAGTTGATCTAAGGTTCAGATCTATCAGAGCTAGAAAAGGAGAAAGAGAGCTTGAATGGTAGGCTTACACACTGCCAGGCCCAGCTACTCAAATTTATAGAAAAAGAGAAGCAATGGAAGAAGGATATGACTCTCATAGGGGAGAGTGAGAAGGCTCTCAAGACCAAAGCAGATAATCTGGAGAAAATGTTACAAGAGAAAGATAAAGAACTTGAAAAATAAGACACTCCTCCCATCACTGAACCAGGTGAGTTCTCCATCGTTAAATCCCTAGCACAAGTAAGTCTAAAGGAGTTGGAGCTGACAGGGTTGAAGCGCCAGAATAAGAACCTGGAGGGATAGACAATGGAAAGAGAATGTGAAAGAAAGAGTTGGGAAGCGAAGTGTGCATAACTATAGATTAAGAATGATAAAGTGGTACAACAGGTCACAGTGCCAACAACAATCTAGGGGGAAAAGCGGCTAATATGGGATTCCCTCATATCAGAAGCCACCAAGTTGAGACTCTACCTGGATTAAACTCTAGAAAAACAAAGGGTCATACATGCAGTTGAAGAAAGTGTTACAATAGTCAAAGAGAAGCTGAATAAGAAACCTGTTGACTATGCTAAAAATGCTATAGAGTTTCTAAATGGGATGACAAAAGAAGAGATCAGGTAGGATGGCATAAGGGACAAGATTTTTGTCATTAATTGGGCCAGGAACGTGGTAAATCAGTACCATCATTTAGAAACTATGGAGGCCAAGATTGGTATCATGGTACATGAGATTGAAATGTTTATTGAAATGTTTGAACCTTTGGTAAAAATGGGGCTACCATTCTTCTGGCAGGAAAAGGGTGGCATGTTGTCAGAGAAAGAATACTATGACCAGTTGGTTTGATGCAGGTCATACCACTCCAAATTCGTATATATACAACACTCATTGTCAGAAAAGGCAATTGTTGATAAGACTGTAGATGATTTCGAGATAGTGTTCACTTTCAGGGCCATGTGTGCATGTTTACTAGAATTTTCATATAGGGATCACGTGGAAATGCAGGTTTATTTAAAGGAAACATCCACTCTGGAATTACCTACCGCAGATCAGTGGAAAGCGGTCGAGAAGTTTGGAAGTACCAAGTGCATTCTGCATGCTCAAGAATAACGAAAATTACAGGACAGCTGATAAAACAAGATTTACAATGAAGAGGGGTTACTTGACCCCTGTGGTAAAGGAACAAGTCATGTCGAGTCACCATAAAATTGTTGGAGATTCCTTAAACCACCGTTTTTAGTCAAGCGAGCCTGAGTCCTAGACAGCGCATTAAATTTTTAATCAAGCATGCATGCTTTTCCATATTTCTTGTTTTATGTTTAAATCATGGTGAATGTGCCAACTCAAAGATAGGATTTGCAATGATGATTCAGGATCAATTCCCAATTTTTGTAACTAAATTTAGCTCTGTTTCAAGGTTGGTCTCGAGAGACCATGATACTATAAATGTAACCTCTAAGGAGGACTAAGGGTTGGAACTTTCATTTAGAAGCTTTCCATGCTTGGATTTTTGTAGCTCAGTTATTTTCTTGGAAGTAGTAATGAAAATCATTTTCTAAGTTTTATGAGATTCATCAAGTTGTTCCATGTTCAATGTGTTTTCCTTTATTTCACATTTCCATATATGTTCATTGCTTCCAATAAATTTCTAGATTTTGTATGAGTAATTCATCCTTGTTATATGATCCTTATATCATAAATTGTATTTGTTATGTGCGTATAATGACTGAGACAAAATTCATCCTTAGATAGATGCTATGTTTCAGTTGTTAGCCTCTTTGTTGTTTCTGCTAAAGGTGTTTTCAAGAGATTCACCCACGCACATGTGCCTCTTGTTTAACAGGGCTTCTCCTTCATTTGTCTACCATTACAACAAGTTATGAGACTGAATATAAAAACCACGCTCCCTCATATTGCATAAGAAAATCAACACTCATTATTTTTGTAAACCCCTTGAATATTTTTAGGCTGTGAATCCATTTCCAAATGGTACTTCTTGTTTGTCTGTCTTACCATATTTAAGCTTACAAATATCTTGTTTTCATAAGATATCTAGACTTATGATCATTTTCTTAAATCCATATGTGTATATGAATGTTCTTGTGACAAAGAGAGAGCCCTCTCTGACTGTATAAGCTAGAATACAGTCTAAATATTGGTTTGAAATGGTTACCCCAGTGATATCCTACAAAAACCATAGGAAAATCATTAGGTGATAAAACATCCCTTAAATCATGCAAATTAGCTCTAGAGTGACTAAGAGTCATCTAATTGTTGGGAATAGAATCATAACTGAACATAATCGAGCACTAACTAGGGTCAACTAGTGGACACTACTGGTGGAACTCAGAGTGGGTTCCTAAATTATAGGGATTGGTCCCTATTACACCACAATTTCATCATGTTGAGCCATGTGTTAACTCTATGCCTCAATCCATAAAGTTCCCTTGGCTAAATGGAATTGAATAGGAGGTTCTTTCTTTACCTTTTTTCCCCTCTAAGAAGGCCGATGATATTTCTCCTAAGGAAAGGTTCACTGACACATTTTCCCTTCATGCTAGAAGCACCGTCAACACTCTTTCCCTTCATTCTAGGTGCAATGATGCTCTTTCCCTTCATGAAAGGTGCACCAGTGGTGTTTAGAGGGAAAAAAATGAAGCTTCAAAGACCTTCTCGAAGGTGGATGAGGTGGAGGATCATCCCTATCATCTAGATGAGGTGGAATTTGGTTCCTAACATATGGAGAAGATCCCTTAGAACCCTCCTCCTAATCCTCAACCTACTCTATCCCTTTAGTATTATAAATTGAACCCTGTCTCCATCGTGAAATGGAGGAAGGACTATGGTACTTTTATGCTGGTGGAATTTTTAAGTGATCCCTATCATCCTTTGGGAGACTTATTATCTTTCTTTGGAGGCTTGGCTTGGATTGTTGGATGGAAGGTAGCAACATTAAGGCTAGGTTGTGACACTCCTTATTTATGTAATTCTATGTATGTCCTTGATTTCATAAGTACAAATCTCTCTCCATAAATGTTATTGTATTGATAATGTTTAGAGATTTCTTCCTTAACTATTAGCTTAAATCAATTCATGTTTTGATACACATGTATTGTTTGCTTGTTTCCACTTGCTCTACACAGTTTTTCATCTCAAGATCTGAAGACTCTGGTGATTGGATCAACAAAGAGAGAATATGATTTGCAGATCTCAGGTAAGTAATCTATTTGTTAACTTGCATTTCCATTTGATCTAGGAAAGTATATTGTATTGTGTACTTGATTTGTTCTAGATCCACTTGGACTAGGGAGATATGGCTTGAGTCCACTTGAGTAGATTTATCTGATAATAGTTCTTGGGGAACCTAAACTCATGAAATTAGGTGCAGGAGTGGAGGATGTCCCATAGATGTGTCGCCTATACACTAGTTAAGTGATGATGACCTCGTACGTTAGGAAAATAGACAAATATACTATGTGGTCAAAGGGTGGATTAATAATAATCCCAACACCCCCTCTTAATACTGACTTTGGAAAACCTGGGCCCTAAAAAATAAGACCAAAGGTCATCCATACAATCTAAATGTAAAATGAAATACTTAACAAACTAAAGAAAATGGGGAGATCCTCATGAAAAACTGCCCCTCAAAATAAGCAGGAAAAACCAGGATCAAGTTTTGATATAAAAAAAACTTGTGAAAAATGTTTGTACAATAATTCTCGATAGAGATGTAGTTTGTAGAGTGATGGTACTTCTCTGCACCACTATCCCAGGACTGTACATGTGAACACGTCCAAAATAAATGATTATGTATGGAGGAATCATTCTATTTGGAAGAACATGAGTCTGCTCAATTGAATCAGGAACATACACAATTGCATCATAGATTATCAGACCATGTAGAGCAACTAAGATAATATGAAAAAAATCAAAAGTGCTTAAGAATTCGAACTGTGTGAGTTAAACCGAAGAAACTGAGATGTTTTATCTTTGAACATTGAACCATCTGAGAAAAATTCAGCTCCATATGTGAGGATCAAGCGTCCAAGCTAATGCAAGAGGTTTCCATATTTACTATCACTATGAGAAGATGAGCATGTGATTGAGCAGGAAGGAGGAGAAGGCCCGGGACCATGGAGAGTGAATTATTTAGCTCCATAATCTAATATAGCTTCCAAAATATGCAATTATTCACAAAATTTAATATCATCAAACTCATAAGAATAAAATGACATCGAATCCCTAGTAGCAGAATTTTTGAAAGAGACTTGAGGTGCTTGATTTTTCATACCAAAATTGATGAGAACAACTACAAGCATGACTAGAGGCTCTTGAAACTTGAAATTTGAACCAATTAATGTTATATTATATCCAATAATGAGGAACAAAGGTTCAAAGTGTGCCATTGAGATGGAATATGCACTATGTTCTCCTTCTTTAATAAAACTCTGAGTATTGGTGCAAGCAATCATGTAGGATTTTGCTGGAAGCACTAAATCAATGAGGGTGAATGGACCACTCCTGAAATATGATATTTCTTCCAAAATATCCAAAGTATCACTTTTTAACTCACCAACAGCATGATTGGAAAGACATGAATCAAATTTCTCTTCAACTCCTTGAGCTTTCATTGAAAAAATTTGCACAAAATTGAGAATAGAAAATCACTGGAGAATGATTGATTAGGATGGAAAGAGAGTTTTTATTCAAAAATAAAGGTTTGAATGTCTTGTTATAAATCATATATATGAGAATATGAGATATCATAGATCTCATAAACTTATGGAACAACAAGAGGATTCACTACAAGGAGACTTTCAACATTTCAAATTGAATGAGTTGGAGATTCTACTATTCCTTCATCTTGAACAACTTCATCAGAGAGAATTTAGGCCGAGGCATTTGAAGGAAGAACACTTGAGTAGGTGTTGGATTCTCTATAGGAATTATCTACTTATTTATTCACACCAAAGGATCTATATAGATTTATCCAAAGCTAGAATGGGTACTCAACAATTTCCATGAGATAACACATATTAGGAGTCCTTACCATACACATATTTGCATATTCTCTTTCATAGTCATCTAGATAATCATTTTCCATTTCATAAGATTCTCTACTAGCACCAAAAGACACATCAAGGATATCATGGCTCTCAATATATGAAACCATCTTCAATTTCCACTCAGCATAATTGAATGGTGATACAAGAGTAATTGAACTCAAATCCATATTGAAGTTGAACAATAAAGGTTTCTGCAATTTTCTTCTTCAAATTTAGGAAAAACTTTGAATCCAAGAAGTTGTACATGTAAATCAAATCATGTAATCTTAAATAAAAGATAAAAATGTGATTGATTTCAAGTTACCAATTCAATCACAACTTCTTCTACAGTCAACAAAAACAAATTTCGTCGATGAACCATTTGCGATATCGAAGAGATATTTCAAAAATTACAAGGAAATTGAACTATATTATCATGTGGAGTGAGAAATATAAATCCATAATAGAGGGTGTGGATGGACTCGAGCTATTGCAAACCTACGATATTCAACTGAACATATCTCTCAAACTAGAGACTCTAATTGAATTCTGTAAAAAAACCATTTTAGATCATGGATAGAACTTTCAAACAAGCTATGGTGGGCCCTCGAACATGATCTATAGATGGTCCACTCAGCATTTGGAATGTTTTTTGAAATTTATAGGTTCAACATCGACTTCAGAAAGTCCAAACCTTGACACAACCTCGAAAGGTTCCACATACCGACATGCATTGTCAACTCCAACATATTGACACAACTACGTCAGGTTGTCTCTCTATCTTCTAGTTGTATGTAATGATTGAAATTCTAAACCATTCTAAATTATTTGTAATTGAACATTATGGGTAGTCACCCAAGCATCTCAGTATCCTATATAAGCATGTACACTATTGTAAAATACAAGTAAGTAATAGAATAGTAATCAAATAATATATATTGGTTCGAATTATTTCATTTTGTCTGTGTGTTTACTTTCTATATGTTTAGCGTGTTTCCTGCTTTCCTTATTCTTAATATTCTTTCTCCATAACAATTATTGATTCATTCAATCAAACTATTTCCCTCCGACATGCACCTGGGAACCTAGATCATTGGTATCAGAGCATACTCAGAGCTTAACTTGTGTAGGAACTTCTATAGAAGTTACCTGACTTATCTCTATTCAAAGACACTTGCAAACTCAACAATCCAATAAGACAGTGCCTTTGACTTCGGATAAGATGGATTAAGAAACAAACAATAGACATGCAATTGATGAGACACAGAAACTCATCGAAAATGCACTGGATCAACATTGAACCAAAATTGTTAACCCATTTCAACGAGATTCTCACACAATTTGCTTCGACATCCAGAGGATTCTCGATGAGATTGCACTACAAAAAAATCATTCCATTCAATGTGTAAATGAATATGTACATACCGAATATTGAAGGAAAGATTGACGCGGAATCTGTAGACAATTCAGTAGAACAACTAGAATCCTATTACTTTGTGAATCAAGTCTCAAAAGATGAAGATATCACCATTGTATCCTTAAATATATAAACCTCTGTTCCCTGTTGGCGGGATAATCTATCGACAAATATGGATCAATAACGAGACCCCATAAACACATGGGATAAATTTGTTGAGTACATCTGAAAGGAGTTCTACCCATCGAGGTACATCGAACAATAGTATAATAAGTGGCAGAAACTAAGGAAATGGAAAGACTAGACCGTGCAGAGTTACACCGATGAGTTATATCAACTCATGGCTAGACTTGGCATCCAAGAAGAAGAGAAATTTATTCTCCTAAAGTACGTCAGTGAATTATCCCTATACATTCAGTAAGAGATGGATTTTCTAACTACCAGTACGCTTGTAGATGCATTCCACTATGCTAGAAAGCTTGAAGCTATATAAAAAGGAAAACCATGTTTCCCGACCGAGCCAATAGGTTGAGCATCTGACAGTAAGTCACCAACAGACTCCAACAAGTCACTGACACCCTTGTCATCCAACTCTGCCAAATCCATACCATCACAAGAAGCACTCTCTGAAAGACAAAAGGGAACATAGCAAGCAACCTCCTGTTGGGAAATGGTGTGATTATCACAATTCATCAGCACATCATACATTAGAATCTAAGGCATGAAATACATTTTTGGAAAGATTTTCAACATCCAAATTGTCCAATAAAATCTTGGTAGAATTTGACCTAGAATCATTGAACTTTTTGACATTGAGATTGACCACTATGACAACCTTTACCATCGTTGACAAGGATGAACGAGAATACGTGTTGCATACACATATATGGGTTCAAAATAATCCATTGCGTCTTATTGTTGATATTGGTAGCCATAAGAAATTTGATTTTGAAGATATGGTGAAGAGGCTTGGTCTTGTAACAACTCCACATCCTCAACCTTACAATATCATTTGGATGAAGGATGGAAAATAACTAAGTATTTCCCGACAATGCAGAATCACCTACTTCATTAAGCTCTTTGAATATGAAGTACTCTGTCATGTGGTTATTGGGAAAATTAATTGTCTAATGAAATCAACAGATGAAATTCCCAAAACATAGATTGTCAACCCGATGAAGTCATTTATTTCAAAGCTATCGTGCAATGTCTATCCAAACAAAATTTCTACCTGACAGTGTTGATCTATTGGTATGAAATAAAAAATATTTGTAAACTAGATCACAACTTATTGAAAAATAAATCAAACCCCAAACCTATTCCTAAAATCACATTGTAAATCTAAAAACAAAATCCTCTTATGAAGCAAGGTCTAATTGCATAAATATGAAAGAAATGTTATGTTGGTCAATGATCTATCAAAACAAATTAATAGGAAAACAACTATGATAAATATAATGAATGAAAGCATGAACTAATTAATAAACAAATCTACACAATAACACACTTAAAATTAACACTAACAACATCTACTCATGGAAGAGGGCCCTTCCTCCATTTAGTAGAGCTAGATCTCCACAATGAAGGTGTACAACTCTAGAATTAAGAAACTGCTAGCATGTATTATCGTAACGAAATTATTATAAAAGAGTATGGATCAAATTCTAAAACATAACATTGCTTTCTCTTCTCTCTTACCAACCCCCGATACATCAAATTGATTACATAATTATAAAAAATCTCGTTGAGGAGGATGAAGAACTGAATTCCCAACCTAGAATTTGTTTCAACATTTTTGCTAATTTGAAACACGGTCGTAACTAGAAATCTGGGATTTACACGTTTATAGAACTAGATGTATATCCTAAACTATGGCTTTGTTTGAAAATTTCATCGCTCGACAAGTAATTGGGGTCATTACGCACAAAACCCATGTCCCACATTTACAAGATTCATTTCCATCATCCCAAAAATCGAGATGCAAATCAATGTGTTCTTATCGGGCATTCGTTTTTGGTGAAGGTCGTTTGATCATGAGCTAGAGGCTTCTATGTTGTTCTTGGGCATGGATTGGAATCACAAATCCACATAATCAATCCTAGGAATGAAACCATGTTGTGAATCTCCATATGGACATGTTCTAGCATGCCAACTTTTGAGGCTTGAACCATGAGTTCTATTGTTGTTAATATGAGAAATCACTCCACAAACCATCATTAGTAAAATTATGCATAATAGTCTTCAATTCGTAAAAAACTAAGGAAAATAATCATTATTAACCACTAAAGTGTCTATGGGAGTAATATGATAATTTATGGGAAGTTAGAGCAAATGGATGAAAAATGGAATCATAAATGGGCAATAATAGGAAGAAGATTGATGAGATAGGTGTTGATATGTAAGGAAAATAGGGACAAATATGTGACCCAACATCTCCCCCAAACTAAATTTGTCGCATGTCCTCATGCAACCCAATACATGTGTATTGTTGGGATGCACACCCTAACGGTCCCTAAGGTGGGTAACTCCGCATGCTCTTGGGAGTTTTGTAAGAGTTACGACTCAAAACAGTCTTAGGGGTCGGGTAAAAACCTTATATTGTAATAAACCCATGGTTTAAGACCAGGGTTTAGGGTTCAGGGTGCCCATGGTTTAATTCCATGGTTTTATATTAGTACGATGTATAAATAGGCACTTTCGTAAATAAGAAAGGTTAGGTTTTTTATGTAAAGGAAATTAAGGCGAAGCTAAGGCTGTTTTGTAAGGAAAGGTTAAGTCCCAGTTGTGTGTGTGGACGACCTCTGCAGCTGTGTGCACAGAGGGTTTTGGTAAGAGGTTAAGGGAAATCTGCAGATGTGTGCATAGAGGCCTGCTGCTGTGTGCGCGTCTTAAGAGACTGAAGAGATCTACAGCTGAGTGCGCAGATCAGAACTGTGATTTTGAAGAAAGTTGAAATAAAACACAGTTCTGTGGATGTAGCCCCTACACTGGGGGTGAACCACATTATATATGGTGTTGTAGTTCTTGTGCTGTTTCTATTTCTGTTTGTTTGTCATGCATTAATAACTGTATAAATCTGATAAGTAAGATCACTGTTAATAAATAGCTTCGCTGTGAATTCCCTGTAGTGGGTTAAGCAACACACTGTATGTTTATTTATCTGCGAAGTTCTATAGATATAAATATCGGAGATCTGTGGTTATTGGTTATAATTTTTTAAGGCAAAGGTACAGTAATATCCCTCTTTGCTTGCAGAAACCTGATTCTACGGCACCCCATAGCTGTTTCGAGTGAGATTGCAACCTGTTCGCAGGTTGATGCCGAAAGGGCCAACACTGTGGGTCTTTTGTTGGTGTGAAGCAAAAGAATTAAACCCGGGTCTGCCCTATTGCCCAACAAATTGGTTCCGTTGTCGGTTGAACTCAGTATCTACTCAAGAGGGGTTTACATCATACCTTGAGGGCTATGTTCTGGAGGCCCTCTATCAAGGAAATCAGTGATTGGCTTGATGAGACTTATTTGAAATTTGCTGAGCAAGAGAACCCAAATCCGTGTCGTAGCGCACGTGAATTTTTACAAAGGTATGTTTTTTGTGATGTTTATGAAATTTTCTTTGGTAATATCCACATAGAGTTGCACCAGTGTTTATCCAGGTTAGCTAAGCGACGAACGAACTTCCGCGAGAGGCAGTTTTCGGTTTGGAACCCCGCAAGAGTTAATCTATTGAAAAGTGTGACCAACGAGATCTCTCGCACGGTTGATTTTTGGACCACGCGAACCCTTGAGGCCTTTGTGACAGAGTTCGCCATCGACACAAGCACTTCTTTTAGTGAAGCCGAGCGACGATTCTTCCAAGGACCAAGGGGTAATCTTTTGAATTTATTTAGCTTGAGAATTAAAATGCTATTGGCTGAAAAGGGAATATTGCTATTTGAATCAGACTATTAGATTTTGTGTTACTAACATATGTTTGAAAGTGACAACACCCTCGCTGAGGAAAGTGGTTTGCTGCGAAGTGGAAAAAGGTACAAGAGAGATTTTGATTCCTATTCCTTAGGACAGGCTACCGCACTATCCCCCATAAACCCCAAAGAGTCAGAACCAGAAGAAAACCCTTTCTTTGGAAACCCTCCGGTCACCCCACCGCGGAGTTCCATTACCCGTGAAACTTCATTGCAGTCTAACAATCAACCTAGCACGAGTATTCCTGTCACCAGCCAGTCTACCCCAGTAAATTTCCCTCCGTCGACATCCTACCCACCTTCCAACCCTCCCAGATCCACCATGGCCCACCTGGATGATGATATTAAGCTCCCTGTGTTCAAAGGAACTGGATCAGAGGATCCAGAACAGTTCTGGTTTTTATGTGAAGTGGTGTGGAATGATAAGAAGATTACAGAACCAGCTGTAAGAAGCGTGTAGCTTGTAACATCTTTCAGAGACCGGGCGCTGACCTGGTTCATGAAATTCTCCATCACTCAAAGCCCTACTTTAGATGAGATTAAGGTAGCTATAATCAAAGAATTTAAGAAGCCCAAATCAGAATCGCAGTGTATCACTGAACTGAAGGAGATTTAGAAGCGGCGCGGTGAATCCCTGTGGGACTTTGACCAGAGATTCAAAGTTCTACTAGATCAAGTCAGCTTCACCATTATTCCAGCGCAGCATAAGGAATGGTTTATTGCAGCATTATTACCACATATCAGAACTCCACTCATGCAACAGAAGGTTGCTGACCAGCAAGAGGCTCTGGAAATCGCAATGAAGCTAGAGACTTCCCCTGTCGAAGACGATTCTGGTATTGCTCAAATCGAAGCACAGTTAGCAGCGATGGCCCTGGAGCTTCGCAATATGAAGAAAGCTAAAACCAGTCGAGAGGAGGTTTGGTGTACGTACTGTCAAACCGAAGGTCATGACAAGGAATGGTGCCCTCTGGTAAGCAAGTACCTGAATACTGGTGTGCCAAACCCATTTCCACCGCAAGTTCTATATTGTGAGCTCTACAAAACAACAGGTCATCATCAACCTGAGAATTGCTACCTGCTGCAAAGGTATGGACAAGGACCTAAGAACCCCCACTGTAACTTCTGCAAGTCTGTAGGACATAATGAAGATGAGTGTCACACCTATGATGCCTACTGGGTGCACAATGACGGACCAAGTAATGATGGCTATGGTTACCGGGGTGGTGCCCCCGGTAGGGGTGCTTCTGGTGGCCGTGGTGGTATGGCCAGAAGAGGTAGAGGTCAGTTGGTGTGTTACAACTGTAACCAAGCCAGGAACCTAGCTAGGGACTGTCAGAACCCCACTGCGACATGCCGGTATTGCCGCGTAGTAGATCATGTGATTGAGCAGTGTCCCCAGCTGATAGCTAAGATTCAGGCACGACAGAGTACCCCTACTCAGAACCTCCAGATCATTTCCGTTGAGCCTAGACCTGCCACAACCATCAATGTTGTTATGCAGAGTGGAGCTATGACGAATATGCAGAATACGAAAAAATGGTCGGCCGAAGCTCGGGTTCGTAAGGCTCCTGAGAAAATCCCAACATTTGATATCACAAGAGAAAAAGAGACATTTATGGAAGTCAAGAAATATTTTTCTGGCCCTAGCACATCCATCGCACCGGTACAACCACATCAGCTACCGTCACAGCCCCTAAAAGCTTCGTTGGATCAAGTAAGTACACTGTCCTCCTTTTTACAGAGTTTCCTCAAGCTCTTAAGAAACCAGGATGCTTTGCATGAACTGCAGAAAGTTATTGCCTCCTGCGGACATCAACCAAGTTGTGGTCGGGACAAAACTGTTCAGAGAATCAGAAGAACTGGTAGGGAAATGCGATTGAATGCTCAGATAGGGGCATATGATATGACTGATGTTATTTTGGACTTAGGGTTTGACGTAAATGTTTTAACCAAACAAACCTGGGAACAAATGGGAAAAACTGCCCTTGCCTAGTCCCCCATACAGTTGATATTAGTTAACCAGCAAAAGATTGTGCCCCTCGAAATATTCCTGAGTGTCCAACTAGATATTGACGGGGTCAGTACTTTTGCGGACTTTGAAGTGATTGAGATCATTGATGACATCAATCCCTACCCAGCCTTGTTAGGAATTGAATGGGAAATGGAAAATGCTACAGTCATTAACCTAAAGAAGAGGCAGATGACCTTCGAAGGGAAAGACTTGAGAGTCATCCTACCCCTGGACCCCTCACAAGGAGAAAGGTATATAGAACCAATACGAGACGAAGATTAGAATGATCTGGAGCCCATCTACAATATCACCGCGCAGGAAGAAGCTTATGAGGATCCTCCTGCAATGGGTTGGGAGTCTGGTAGCTCCTGTATGACCGAATCTGAAGACGAGTTAGAAAGTTGGCAGAACCAATTATATGAGCTCCATGGGCATAGAAGTGCCAGACCTACCAAGTCCCTCAGATGGCTTGGTTCACAACAAAGAGCTTTACCTATTTTAGATGGTTCGACAGACCCTAACCCATTTATTGTACAATTCTCAGGCCAAATACCCGAGTCACAGAAAATGAAGGCTTTAGAGTCAGCACTTAGAGTCACAGCAGCCAGATGGTGGAAGGGCCATAAGGAGCAAATTCCTAGCTGTGAAGACTGTCAGAGGCTCTTTCGCCTGAGATTTAAGGATCAGCCTGAGGGGGTGCGAAGCAAGTTTGATGGAAAATCTAGTCCCCAGGAACATTTGGCAAAGTGCTACGAGGCGTGGATTTATGTACCTCAGGATGAATGGGTACATAGATTTGTGCATACGCTGGAATCGATAGCGAAGGACTGGTATGCGGAAGCTGAGCTTCGCCAAGATACTGTAAGTTGGGACTGTCTTCTGCATAGTTTTATACATACTTTCTCTATTAATGATGTCTATCCATATCTAGATGCATCTATCAGGATAATCCATACTTTAAAGGTCTTTGATGACCAAGAAGTAGTAGAACATTGCCCTGATTGGACAGCGCATGAAGCCCACGCAGTAGAATGTTATAACTTCGCAGTTGATGAGGATGAGGACCCACGCAATATCACTATTCCTGAGTCAGAAGGATGCTGCGATGTGCATGGACCAGCAATCGAAGCCCTGGAAGTGACTCAGCCCCTGAAGACGCACACAGTTAACATTAGATCCGAAGAACAGCCTAAGTTGGCTACCATTGGCGACTATTGGGATGATTAGATGGTAAGCAAGGTAACCCAACTTCTCCATGAGTACCAGGATCTCTTTCCGATGAAGTTCTCTGAAATGAAAGGTATCCTGGGTGACATCGGTGTAATGAATATCCCCTTGAAACCTGATGTGAAGCCTGTGAAACAGCACCCTTATAGATTGAATCTGAAGTATAAGGAAAAGGTTAAGGCGGAGCTGGATAAGATGCTTGCTGCAGGAATAATTGAACCTGTTGAGGAATCTGAGTGGGTCAGTCCTATGGTGGTGTAGGAAAAGAAGACTAAGGGTGAAATCCAAATCTGTGTCGACCTAAGGAAACTCAATGATGCTTGTCTACATGATCCTTTTCCCACCCCCTTTACAGATGAAGTACTCGACAATGTTGGGGGCCAAGAAGTGTACTCTTTTACCGATGGTTTTTCTGGCTACCATCAGATCCGAATTGCTCCAGAAGATCGACATAAGACAACCTTTGCTACCGAAATGGGATCCTTCCAGTATACTATTATACCCTTTGGGTTAAAGAATGCACCTGCTATATTTTCTAGAGTAGTCATCTCTGCCTTTAAGGAATATATACATAAATTCTTAGAAGTTTATTTTGATGATTGGTCTATTTTTGGGCTAGTAAAAGACCATATAACTAGCTTGAGACTTATGTTGAACAAGTGTAGATAGCACCAAATTTCCTTGAATCTAAAAAATTGTATCTTTTGTGCACCTTTTGGAATTCTACTTGGTCACGTGGTATGTAAGCAGGGACTAATGATGGATCCTGCGAAGGTAGCTATTATTGTGAACCTGCCACCTTCGAAGTTCATCAAACAACTTCGCACGATGCTTGGTCACACCGGTTACTACAGGAAATTCATCCAAGGATATGCTCAGATTACTGTTCCGATGGAAAGGAAGCTAAAGAAAGATATTAAGTTCGAATGGACACCGGAGTGCCAAGCAAGCTTAGATATTTTGAAGGAAAAGATGGTCACTGCCCCTATTCTAGTATTTCCTGACTGGAACAAAGAGTTTCATGTGCATGTCGATGCATCCTCCATTGCTCTGGGGATAGTATTAGCTTAGCCAGGTGCAGGTCAGATCGACCACCCTATCTCTTTTGCTAGTAGAAAATTGTCTACTGCAAAGAAAAATTATACTACAACAGAACGGGAAGGCCTCGCTATGGTGTACGCACTACAGAAGTTTCGACATTATCTATTAGGATCTCATTTTAAGATGTTTACTAACCATTCTGCTTTGAAATATTTGGTTAACAAGCCTGTGCTAGGTGGAAGAATATGAAGATGGTTGATTCTGTTCCAAGAATATGACTTTGAAATCATAGTTAAGCTTGGGAGACTGAACCTAGGACCTGGCCACTTGTCGAGGCTCAAGTCGGGCGAAGAACCCACCAGTTTGGAGTAAGGCCTCCTTGATGCGTAGCTGTTTTCCATCCAGATAGTTGATGAATACTTCCAGGATATTGTTCAGTATTTGTCTATAGGTTTTCCACCCGCTGAAATGACGACACAACAGAAAAAGTAGCTGGTAGTGAGAGCCGCAGACTTTACCCTAATAGCAGGTCAGCTATATAAGATGGGACCAGATGAAATATTGCGCAGGTGTGTCTTGGAGCATGAAAGGCCACTGATTCTGGCCGAGGCACATTCTGGTGCAGCCAGGGGTCACTATGCGGGAAAAGCTACGACACAGAAGATTTTGACAGCTGGGTTGTGGTGGCCCACAGTTCACAAGGATGCACGAGATTACTGCCATAGCTGCAACGTCTGCCAACGGACAGGAAAACCATCCAGGAGGGATGAGATGCCTCTAGTCCTGCAGGTAACATTACAAGCATTTGACAAGTGGGCTATTGACTTTGTTGGCCCTATCAATCCACCTGCGAAGAAGTCTAGAGCGAGATATATTATTACAGCAACTGACTACCTCACCCGTTGGGATGAAGCTCAACCAGTTAAGAACTGTAGCACTGCTATAGCTGCGCAGTTTATCTTCGACCACATCTTGTCCAGGTTTGGGTGTCCTCGTGTTCTTATGACCGATTAAGGATCACATTTCCTAAATAAAACTATTGAAGTACTGACTGAGGAATTCCAAGTGTATCATCGGAAGAGTACAGCCTATCATCCATAAGCAAATGGGATTGTTGAAGCTTTTGATAAAATCCTTGAACATGCCTTGACAAAGGTTTGTAATGCTAACAGAAATGATTGGGATATTCGAATTCCAGCAGTACTATGGGCGTACTAAACTCCTTGCAAGAAGTTGACAGGCCATACACCTTTTCGGTTGGTCTATGGGCAAAAAGCCGTTATTCCCATGGAGTACATTGTTCCTAGCCTTAGAATATCTGCTTTCACCGAAATGGATGACCCAACCGCAATGACAGAAAGACTGACAAATATATTAGAACTTGAAGAGGGTAGATTTATTCAGGGTTCCAGCAACAGGTGCAGAAATCTCGAGAAAAATCGTGGCATGATCGACACATCAAGAAGAAACAATTCCAACAAGCTGATCTTGTCCTTTTGTATGACAGTAAATTCATGAAATTCCCAGGAAAGTTCAAGACGCATTGGAAGGGGCCATATATAGTGCAGAAATTTACTGATGGAGGTGCAGTCCAGCTAGCTCAGTTAAATGGCGAACTTTTCTCCTCTATGGTAAATGGGAGTGGTCTAAAATGGTATAGGGACATGCCAGACACTCAGAATCGGAGGTAGCCCCAAGAAAGAAAGTCTAGGTACCGGGAACAGCTGAAATTGGGTACTAGACTATAAGCAAAGCTGTTCTTAGCATTATGGAATGTAGCAATCTGTTTTGTCTGAAGGAGGAAGTCTGGGAAGCCGAAGGTTGGTCGTGGGTCGCAGGTTCATATTGTGTCGAAGTTGAAGTCCGTTGTTATGTCATAGGTCCAAACTGTGTCGCAGCCGAGAATGTGATGGATGGGACAAATTGGATTTGGCGGTGCTGGCACGAGAGCTACTCTCAATACCCATAATTATGAGATTTTGCGAAAATCTGAGGCTGTGCGTGACAAGATTTCCAGCATTCCAGCAGATTTGGCATCATTAATGCACCATGATTACAAATTCTATTATGGGATTCTATAAGACGCTACACTGGCCTGTGGTTTCTGCATTGTGCATTTCTTTGAATTCTACAGTTAGGACTATCTCGAATAACTGTGACACCCAGCAGTTGTCATGAGAGTCTAGGGAGAGAGATTTGCAGAACCG
The DNA here is from genome assembly GCA_001517045.1 of Pseudotsuga menziesii. Classification (NCBI taxonomy): domain Eukaryota; kingdom Viridiplantae; phylum Streptophyta; class Pinopsida; order Pinales; family Pinaceae; genus Pseudotsuga; species Pseudotsuga menziesii. The sequence goes on from LPNX010418523.1 coordinate 346,706, forward strand.
TCTAAGAAATCCTCCTGTGCCAACATGCTTGCATAGGACAAATAAAGGTAGAAGTTTTCTCTAAAATATGCGAAGAAACATAGAAGTCTGCTCTAACATAGAGTGACGAAGGGCACAAGGCCTTGCAAGACAACTCTCCAGCACTCTGAGTGATATCCCCCTAATTTGGCAGAACTAGGGCGGCCGTTTGTCTTATGCACTTTGCCATGCACTTCTGAGGACCCTAAGTTGTGAATGGTCAAATGCCTGGCAAGCAGCTCGAACGAGGGGAGCTCAAATAGGGTGTAGGACAGCTAGAAGGGCACGACCAATTTGATAAGGTGCTTACTGGTCTCCTAAGAGCGGATCTTAGACAGCAACAAAAGATTCCAGGAGGTCGCTTGTTCAGCCTCGCTACTCTTGAAGAGGAAGTTGCAGAAGAATTGCCGCCTTGGCTGGAACTCATTTTACAGTACCTATTGTGTGCTTGTGGTAAATATCAGAGGCAGAATATTTGAATTGTCTATGATACAATTGGTATACTCGCAGATGCTGTTGGAGGGGATTAAACTTATGAAGAACAGGAGCAGGCAACCAGTGACAGCATGCACAGCACCTGTGAGCAGTTCAGAAGTGTCGTCAGCAAGATCCTCCCACCAAAGAAACAACAGAGTGTCCCGGGACGGGACACTAGTGAGTCTTAGGGGCCTGTTGGGATGCGCACCCTTACGGTCCCTAAGGTGGATAACTCTGCATGCTCTTGGGAGTTTTGTAAGAGTTACGACTCAAAACAGTCTTAGGGGTCGGGTAAAAACCTTATATTGTAATAAACCCATGGTTTAAGACTAGGGTTTAGGGTTTAGGGTGCCCATGGTTTAAGTCCATGGTTTTGTATTAGTACGATGTATAAATAGGCACTTTAATAAATAAGAAAGGTTAGTTTTTTGATGTAAAGGAAATTAAGGCGAAGCTAAGTCTATTTTATAAGGAAAGGTTAAGTCCCAGTTGTGTGCATGGACGACCTCTGCAGCTGTGTGCGCAGAGGGTTTTTGTAAGAGGTTAAGGGAAATCTGCAGCTGTGTGCACAAAGGCCTGCTGCTGTGTGCGCGGCTTAAGAGACTGAAGAGATCTGCAGCTGAGTGCGTAGATCAAAACTGTGATTTTGAAGAAAGTTGAAATAAAACACAGTTCTGTGGACGTAGCCCCTACACTAGGGGTGAACCACGTTATATCTGGTGTTGTGGTTCTTGTGTTGTTTCTATTTCTGTTTGTTTGTCATGCGTTAATAATTGTATAAATCTGTTAAGTAAGATCACTGTTAAGAAATAGCTTCGCTGTGAATTCCCTATAGTGGGTTAAGCAAGACACTGTATGTTTATTTATCTGCGAAGTTCTATAGATATAAATATCAGAGCTCTGTGGTTATTGGTTATAATTTGTTAAGGCAAAGGTACAGTAATATCCCTCTTTGCTTGCAGAAACCTGATTCTGCGGCACCCCATAGCTGTTTCGAGTGAGACTGCAACCTGTTCGCAGGTTGTTGCCGAAAGGGCCAACACTGTGGGTCTTTTGTTGGTGTGAAGCAAAAGGATTAAACCCGGGTCTGCCCTATTGCCCAACATGTATCATCCAAACTGGAAAGACTCATTCAATTGTTGCTTTTATTTTACCATGCATAGTGACCAAAACCACTCTACTTTCCCACTAATGATGCTAATGAGAGTTATAGCTGCGAAATAAAAAAGTTTGGAAAAATTACAGGCACAAAAATGGAAAGTCTGGTAGAGTTGCAGTGGTGAAATGCAAAAGTTTGGCAGATTTGCAGCTAAAAAATGGAAAATTTGGTACAGTTGTAGCTATGAAATTGAAAATTTGGCAGAGTTGCAGCTACGAAATGGAAAGTTTGGCAGAGTTGCAGCTACGAAATGGGATGTTTGGCAGAGTTGCAGCTACGAAATGGAAAAGTTTGGCATTTTGCAATTGCAAAATGGAAAGTTTTGTAGAGTTGCAGTTGCGAAATGGAAAGGTTTGGTAGATTTACAGCTACTAAATGGAAAAGTTTGGAAAAGTTGCAGCTATTATAACAGTGAACTTCTTAGACCATTTTCTCCCCAAGTACAAATTTGATTTTGTTGAAATTTTTCAAGCATATTCATACTTTCCTAATGCTTCCTCACACCAAAATTGGTGATAGTTCAGTTCACCAATCCCAAGGTATAAGAAAATAAACCATGTATCAACAAATAATCCAGTGCAGGTGTTTCAGCTAGTGTTTCAACAAACTTCGTGAACCAATATCTCACAAAATACAAACTGGGTTTGAAATTTTGGAAGCAAGTTTTTACTAGTCCAATGCATCTCCACACCGAAAATTAGAGATACCCACATCAGAGATTTAAAAAAAATGCAAATTGGTTGTAGGTGATGAGGGTCATTTTTAAAAAAATATGTGAAGCATTTTTACCTTAAAACTGGTGAGTATATTCCTCTTAACATAATTCTTCTTCTCCTTAAAAATAAAATCCATCTGATGCATGAATATCACGATATAAGCAAAATGGATGTTGATGATGATGGTCATTTTCTCAAAAACCGTGCACTGTATTGTGCTGAAACTTTCCCGGTTTGTTCATCTTGATGTTATGCATTCCTTCTCCAAAAATCATGAGAATCTGATTCTCGGTTTGCAAGATATCAATAGTTCAATTTCTGCATTAAATATGAAAAATAATGTGCATGGGTAGTATGAATGTAAATGGAAAACCAACAAGCATAGTATTTCCTCCCCTAAAATGAGAAATTTCCATGTCCTCATGGAATGTAAGAGTTTTTAGCTCAGTTGGGAAGTATCCATATCCCCAAAACTTAACACGATGCCATTCTCTGATGCCTTGGAAGATATAAACCAATACATGCATCAAAAGACCTTCAAATTAATTACCACAAGTCTCACTTCCTTTATGTGTGCCCATTGATTCATTTTTAGACTTCTCTCTTTCTAGTTTGTAAGACCACATCCATGTCAACAAATATTTAGATCCATTATTGCAGACATACCAAGCATGAACAAAAGGTATGAAATCCCACTTATGAAATTGTGACTCAAATATGTTTAAATATGCCCATCCCATTTACCATATCCATTTTAAGATTAATGCAAAAAAAAATGTTGCCAAATGTTAATGCTATGGTTCATATGGTTCTAAATATGTTGCCTCATTTTTTTGGAAAATAGTATGATAAAACTTACATGGTTTCTCCACTGTATGTTTTAATGATCCAAGAAGCTAGTCCATATTGTTACTGTAATATCTAGAGGTTAATTATCAACAAGTGTTGAAAGTCATGGTGTCCTCATATTCCCCATGTGACAAGTTGCTATAGGAATACAAAGATCAGAATTGTTTGGGAAGTGAAAGAATTTGTCAATTTTCTGCCATGTATTTCCTTATAAGACTGTAGTAGCATGCTAAAGTCCTAATATACAATGTAAATCATGAATAAAATATGGCCAACGTGTGGATGACGATGCAGAAAAACAAAAATCAAGCAAGGAATATATTGTGCCAGAGACGACATTTAGAGAATGTTGTCTAGTAGAGGATGCTTTGGCTTCTTGATTTTTCCCAGGATATACCTTCACTTTTTGAAATGCAGCAACAAAAAAACTAGAGATAGAAGGATGAATGTGAAATATGAAGTTATAAACTTATTGTGATATCTTCAAAAACACTTTGTTTCCATGTCCACCATTATTTCCATGTAACCCTTCTTTAACTCTTCACTCCTTCAAAATCTGAATGTATTCTTTATTGGATGGCAACATAAGATTCTACAATAGCTTCTTCTCCTATAGGTTCTCATGAAGCAACAACAATGCCTTATGTTCCTACTATTGGTTCATGTGTGGCGGAAGTATATCATTTTCTCATGCTTGAACATAGGAGGATGTAGATGTTGGAAAGGACTTGAATTGGGTGTGCATGAGGTGAATGTTTAGAGATGGGTGGAGATGGTAATGGTTGGATAAGAGAGGTAATGGCATGGTGCTTCCCCCCCAAAAAAATTGAAGGATTTTTATATCTTTGAAAAATGATAAACGACAACGAAGTTAAATGGATAATGCTTAATGGGTTTGATGACATTTTCCAATTTTTTTAACAAATAAAAAACTCACGCTATTTTACCTCAATTTTTACCTCCATGGAAGTCTTGGTTGACATGAATGTACAGATGCTACAACAATATAGGCCGATCTGATGTTGAGACAAATGTATATGAGAGCTGAAACCGAATGAGGTTGAATCTGATCTGAAATGATGTTGTGTTGGTTGCATGTAAGACTAACTGCTAAGACAATTGATGAGGAGGAATTATACCACTAAAGTAGAAATATCCTTTTCTTATTCTAAAAATTAACTGCTAGAATAAAAAATGGAGAGGATTTCCCAAACTATTGAAACAAATGATGCTGCAAGTCATTGCTGAAACCATTAGATCACATAATCTTTAGCTGCTACAAAACCAAGTTATAATTCTTACCATACGAATGAATGTGTTGAAGTCAAGCATGGAAAGAAATCATTGGATTACCGGACATTAATGTATGCCGTTAACCAATGTGGAGCAACTATCCTTTGATGATAGTAATCTCTAAATTACCTTAGTGCATCTTGACAGGTACAAATGGACAGTGCCAAAGTCGAGTCATATACAAGATTTGTCAATCAAGAGGAATTGATGAATCCCCATGAGTAACGACAAGGAAATATACCATTGATTCATGTAGATCCTAGGGCACTATAAAACTCTAATCTCGATCTCGAATGATGTGTTGTATTCGATGAGACAAGACAATTGGAAGGTGGAACTTAATAAATTCCACAAAATCCAATATGAGTATAAAATAAATGATTGTGAAGAATCATACTAAAAACTAGAACCAACATGAAACTCAGAAGTTGAAATTATATGTGAAGTCGGGATGTGTTAGTGATATAAAATAAAAAGGTTAAGGTTAACTACCTAAGTAGTGGAAAATGGGAATTCGAAATGAATGGGTTTTTAGAACTTTGAAAGGAGAAGTGTGAATGAATCTCCTATAGCAGAATTGGCTTCTTGAGAGTTTTCTTTTGGAAGTGTAGCTAGGAATTTTACACCTCCTATAGATAGGAGTTGTTCCTCTAGTCTAATAGTCAGATCTAGAACAAATGGTACACGATAATATTGGAAGACATTCCCTAGAATGGTGGTGGAGATCTGGGATCAAGTCTCTTTGATGTACTAGTATAGTTGTTTCCTCTCAAGATAATCCTTCACGGATGTACCTGCATAATCACAAGAAAACCAACAAACAAGATCAAATATTACCAAGATTTAATCCACTATTCTATATTGATGACTAAGGAATTCAATAATAAAACATACGATAATGACACAATATATTTTATGGGAAGGGAACCAATTTTGAATTAGATAATAGAGAATATGTGTACAACCTATGCCTTAGTATCGATGTAATCCTTCACAAAGCCAACATCTCATCCCCAATAGCTACAACTTGCTCCCTCAAGCTCACTTAACTGATTTAGGCCAAAATATCAAAGCAACAACATACCTTTACTCTCTCCTAAACAATGGAGAATGAGATTACTTTTATAGTCTTGGTATGGATAGAAATGGTTAAGAAATGGGTGGGTGAGGTGGATAGGAGATCCTACAAGGATGGATCTTGAGCCCAATTGGCCCTAGTCATCAAGGATAAGGGTGCCACGAAGCCTTCTTTCGAGAAGCTTCATGAGAACCTCTATTTTTCACTTTTTACCAAGGGCACCACTTCTTCCTAACTGAGACAAAGTCGTGAAATGGAAAAACCACACCTTGATCAAAGGGTAAGGTGAATCCAATGCTTACTCTCAACACTTTATAGGTGGTGCTGAAGAAGGATCTGCTTTTTAACTAAAGGGTAGAGGCAGGGCGGAACTTTTACATATAGATTTGATGTCTGGACCAATATTCTTACTTCACAATTAGGGATTAAGGGAAAACAATCAAGTTTGGGATCTCATCACATGCTTATGATGAGATTTAGGTGTAACAGAATGCCCCCCAAAGCATGAGGCTAGAGGGATACAATAGGTGAGAGCTTTGAAAGAGCAATTTATCACTTCAAGGAAAGAATTAGCTTGATCAGAGATCATCAACTAGGCATCTACAATAGATCAATACTTTTGAATCATGAACAAATGTGTCTTCATCATGGTGGTATACCAATACAAGACATATCCATGAGAGAGATAAACCAACATTTCTACTAGAATACAATGTAGATCTATGTGATAGAGGACTCAAACTTGGACATAGCTACTAGATATACAATGTAGATCTATGTCATACAGACATAAATTTTAGCATATCCATGACCATACAAATGTGGATCCATGCTGGTACTTCATACAATATACTCCATCGCAACTTGGGGAGAAAGATATGAGTTCTTTTCAACAGACACCTAGGGTCTTCGTCTCGTCTTCCATAGAAGTACAATTTTATCCATGTGATTACAATGATTTGAAGTTGAACATGGTAAGAAAACACTTGATTACCTGTCAATGATGTGAACTGTTAACAAGTGCGAGGGAGATCACCATTAATGTTAATGATTCCCAAGTTAATCTAGTACAATCTACTAAGTGTAAATAGATGATTTGATGTCGAACACTTAGTCGAATATTTTGATCAACGGTCAATGATGTGAACCTATGTCAAGAGCGAGAGAATCTGTTATTAAGGAATATAGATCTCAAGCTACTAAAATTGTTTCTAACACTAATTCCTAGATGATGAGCTTATGTCGACAGGAATAGTCTCATCGAATAAGGGCGATGATGAATCCCACATCGATGACACAAAACTTGGAACTACATTCTAGAATGTTGTAGATAATGTAACCATCGGGATGACTTAAAATTACTGACACAAAGGTTGTTTTGATTACAAAGGTAAATGTTCAACTTCCTTTTGAACATCGGGCGACATGACAAAAGACTTGGAAGAATTGACTCGATGAGGCAGAACATAATATCGCATTGGACAATGCATTCTTTGAGAGACTCAAAGGAGTGACATGACTCATGAAAGTGGATCGACTCAGAGACAAGTTGATTTACCCAATTGACTGAATGAAATGCAGACAAGTGCCATGTTTAAAGCTGACGAAAAAATTCCATACTATTTGCAAAATGAATTGATCCCCTTCCCTTAATTTCCCCATCATGATTGATGAGTGCCTCTTTTTTGTTTTTACGAGTTCAAAGAGAGTAAAAAACACTCATTATAGCTCATCCTAAGACAAATCCATTCTCATACATTTTACGAACCCGAGAAAGGAGGGGTTCGTTCCCAAAAAAGGGCCTCTCATTGTTTAGTTTAACAAGTCCATTGAAAGTTAACTCGGTATCATTCACATTTAGAGAGTCTGAACAAAGACAGAATAAGATTCCAAAGATTCCTTTTTTGTATGATTTAGTCTCTAGGGCCCAACAAAGTATAAAATAATACCCAAGAGAAATATTCCAGTCATGATTGGATGGTGTTAGTTTTTCAACATTAAGCTAGCATATCATTAGGATCTTTAATTGAGATAACAACAAGCACATCAATCAAACAAAAGAGACAATGAACACAGTGTTTTTCCTTGGCGAAACCATAAATGGAGAAAAACCCGCAGCTTCCTCAGAGATAGAATCAACACCAAAGTGAAACCCAAAAACAGTAAGACAATCTCTCAACAGCAGTAAGCTCTTTCCTCTGGCCCCAATGTCTTTCTCGTCCTCAACTATGCACTACACTTGAGTGTGTATGAGTTGTGTGCTAAATAGAGAGTCCAACTCTCTATTTATGCTAATCTCGACATGACTAAAACCCTACTTGGGCCAACTTCACTAGGTGAGTCTAATAACCCTAGTGCCCCGAAACTATGGGGACTTTAACCTTTAGACAATAGGAGGGTTACCCACAATGACTTAACATGAATTGTTTACATTATATATTCTCTTTATAGGAATATCGAGGCATGACATGACACAAGAACATCTCGGAATAAACATCGGGTTACAATGGATAAGAAATACAAGTCAATACATTCTGAAGTGACAATTACATCAACACTCCCTCTTAACTAAGAAGGTATTCTCTCGACACAATTTTCATCACTGGTCTTCTTCTTTGGATCTTCTTGTCATCTACATTTTTCAAGTCTTCTTTGTCTTCAAGTATTCTTTTTCTTCAAGTCATCTTCATCTCTTGATCTGGATCATCACTTGATCTGGATCATTATCACTGGATCTGGCTCATTAGTCAATCTGGATCATCATCACTAGATCTAGATCGTCACTCCATATGGATCATCTCTGGAGCATCATCTCTGGATCTTGATCATATCTGCTGGATCATCAATATTGAATATTCACAGGTGCTATCTCATGATTCTTCTCATCACAGGAAGTTCTACAGAGCCATCCCTTTTTCATGTTGGATGTAGGCCTAGTGAACATGTAGGTCTTCTCCCAACACTTACATCTGATCATATAGGAACTAATCCTATAATCGTATCAGAAAGGAAATGCCCAGCACTCACATCTGGCCATGTGGTAACATAGCCCACAACCCTGTAAGAAAGGCCCAACACTTACATCTGATCAACCAATGATCAAAGAAAGGCCCAGCACTTACACTTGGCCATGTGAGGAACCAATCCTCCATGCCAAAAGGCTCCTGCACTTACATCTGATCAACCAATGATTGAAGAAAGGCACTGCACTTATATCTGATCAACCAATGATCGAAGAAAGTCACAGCACTTATATCTGATCAACACATGATCGAATAAAGGCTCAACACTTATATCTAATCAACACATGATCGAAGAAAGGCTCTGGACTTACATTTGACACATACAAGGAACTAATCCATCTACATGTTTGGAAAGGTATGTGCTCACATCTAATCCTGTAAGAACCAATCCTATCGTCATATCAGAATGGCCCCCAGTACTAGACTGAGCTACCTAGTTACTGATGAGGTGCCTCCATTCTCGAGGAGAATGGCAGTTTCCCTTACATCTATCCTACTCGATAGAATGGCCAGCACTCACATCTCACATGGAAGGAACCAATCATCTCACCATGACAGAATGGCTCAGACCTTATATATGACCTAATCATCAGAATGGCTATGGATCTCAGCACTCATATTTTACATGGAAGGAACCAATCCTCTCGCCATGATAGAATGGCTCAGCCCTTACATCTGACCATGGAAGGAACCAATCCTCTCACCATGTCAGAATGGCTATGGGACTCATCACTTTCCCTTGGAGGAAACCTCTATCTAGAGAGCACCAAGCTTCTCCCTTAAGTACTCGAACTTCACCCTAGAAAATGGCTTCATCAATACATCAGCTATCTGTTCCTCTGTCGCAACATACTGGAGCTTCACTACTCCCTTCTGCACCATATCCTTTATATAGTGATATTTGATCTCTATATGCTTCGACTTGTCATGGAACACTAGATTCTATGACAACTTTATGCAACTTTGGTTGTCACAATGTATACAAGTAGCATCCATTTGGAGATCAAATAAATAATATAGTAGCTTCCATAGCGATACTGCCTCACAAATAGCTAAACAAGCTACGACATACTCTGCTTCAGCTATACTCAGTGCCACACAGGATTGCTTCCTGCTAAACCAAGATATCACACCTAATCCCATACTAAAGGAACAACCTGAAGTGCTTTTCCTATCTATGGCACTGCCTACCCAATCTGAATCAACATAATTCTCCAGGTTAATCTTCTAATTTCCCTCGTACTTGAGCCCATAATCAATTGTACCCCTTAGGTACCTCAGAATGTGCTTTGCAGCAATCAAGGGAAGATGTATTGGATCTATCAATAACTGGCTCAAGGTGTTCACAACAAAGCAAATGTATCATCTCATGTTCATCAAGTACATCAAGGACCCAATCATCTAACGATACATTGTGGCATCAACCCTCTCTGATGAAGCATTGCTCAATAGCTTCAGGTTTGATGCCATAGGTGTGGACATAGCCTTGCAGTCCATCATCCCAAACCTCTTTAGGATATCTATTGCATACTTCCCTTGTCCAGGGGATATTCCATCTGCATTTTTCCACACCTCCATACCTAGAAAATAATGCGTCATACCCAAGTCCTTCATTTCGAACTCGGAAACAAGATTTCTCTTTGTATCAGCAATCAACCCATCCATACCTATTACAAACAAATAATCTACATATAGTAGAAGAATCACTGGGTTGCCATCTTCAACCTTGTAGAAAGGTTGGAATCTACGTTACTCTTAGTAAATCCCAAACTGGATAGAAAGCTATCAATTCTGTCGTACCATGTCTTGGGTGCATGTTTCAAACCGTACAGGGATTTCTTCAATCTGCACACATGAGACTCTCTGTCATGTGTCTCAAAACCACATGGCTGTTCTACATACACTTCCTCTTCCACTACACCATTCAAGAAAGTAGTCTTGACATCGATTTGGTGTATCTTCCATTTCATTACTGCAGCCAATGCAAGTACTGTTCTGATGGAAGTGTATCCGGCCATAGGAGAAAAGGTTTATTCATAATCTATTCCTTCCTTCTATGAGAAGCCACGAGCCACAAATATTGCCTTATATTTTTCAATGCTACCATTTGTAGCATGCTTGATCTTGTGGATCCATTTTGGAAGTTACAAGTGACTTCCCTTCTGGTCTTGGGACAACATCCCAAACATCATTCTTCATGATCGATTGATACTCTTCGATCATGGCATCCTTCCATTATTTTCGTTCTGCTACTTCTTCATAGTTGGAAGGTTCTTTATTGATAACATCACATAGTAAAGATACATATCCGGAACAAGATCTAGTTCTCTTTCTTTCTTTGTGATTCTCTTCTGGAGCCCCATATCTTTGCGCACCTTGGATAATTTCTCGTACCCAAGTAGGTTTCCTCTTGTGAGGATTCTTCTCCTGAGGTGGATCAATAGGTCTTTGTGGTTCTTCAAATTCTCAATATTCTTCTTGAATTTCTTCATTCATGGTTGTATCATGAATTCTGGGTGCTTCTGCTTCTTCAGTTTCTTTAGCGGGTCTCTTTCTGGATTTGTTGTAAACTGTGTCTTCATCAAATGTTACATCCCTGCTGATGTCGATCTTCTTGTATCCTGGGAAGTATATTCTGTAAGCCTTCGATCTTTCAGAGTATCCCACAAATATACCCTTCTTTCTTGAAGGATCTAGTTTTGTTCTCTTTTCTTTTGGTATGTGTATGTACACTGGACATCCGAATATTCTGAGATGGCTGGCTTATGGTTTCTTACCGGAGAAGACTTCTTCAAGAGTCTTGTTCTCGAGTACTCTATGTGGAGTACGGCTCTGTACATACACCGATGTTCTGGTTGCTTCTTCCCATAGATGCATAGGAATATCTTGATCATGAAGCATTTCTCTTGCATCTTCCATGATGGTTCTATTCTTTCTTTCTGCAACTCCATTCTATTGTGGATTGAAAGGAGTGGAAAACTCCCTCTTAATCCCTGATTCTTTGCATGAGTCTTTGAATTCATCTGATGTGAATTCTTTGCCATTATCTGATCGAAAGGTCTTGATCTTCTTTTCTGTTTGATTCTCGATCAATGCTTTGAATTCCTTGAACTTGCTGAAAATTTCATATTTGTTCTTCATGAAGTAAATCCATGTCTTCCTAGAAAAATCATCAATGAAAGAAACATAGTATACATACCTGCTTAGTGAGCTTGATGACATTGGTCCGCGTACATCAGAGTGGATGATTTCCAAGATTCCTTTTGCCTTGCTCTCGCTACTTGGAAATGTCTTCTTTGTATTCTTTCCTTTCACACATCCTTTGTAGACCCCTTCATGTTTTGATTGAATTTCTGGAAGACCTTCAATAGATTTTCTTGCAAGTGGTAGTGCTCTGTAATGCACATGTGCAAGCCTTCTATGCCAAAGTTCATTTCGCTCTACTATGGCATGGACCATAGCTTGTTCTAGCTGGTCCTTCAGCTTGTATAAGCCTCCTTTTTGTTCTCCAATCACTATTGCATCATCAATAGTCTTTCCTCTTGTCCACATGATGACTTGGCCATCTACAAATGCAAACCTCATACCTTTTTCATCCAATGCTGATATGGATAGGATATTCTTCTTCAATCCTGGTACAAACAAGAAATATTTCATTTTTATAGATTTTCTGGAGTCTAGCTTGTAGGAGGATTCACCACTACGTTTTATGGGATATTGGTAGTCATCCCCAAGCTTCACCTTATGGGGTGAGTTATGTTTGGATAGTTTCTCAAAGGATTCCTTGAAACCTGTCATGTGATTGGAAGCCCCACTGTCAATAAACCAATCTTTACTTCCATGTGTGACAGTTCCCATGAGAGCAGAGATCATGACATATTCATCTTCACTTGAAGAGTCTTCACTTTCTTGGTTTACTCTCTTCCTGGGAGGATCATCATCCTCGGCAGTGTGATCATGATGTCTTCTTTTGGAGTTCCTCTTCTTCTTGGATCCATTCTTATTCTTGGGACAGTTTTTAGCAGTGCCCTATTTCATCACATGTATAACATCTGAGTCTAGATGGATCCCTTCTCATAAAGTTATTTTTTTGATGAGAATGCTTACCTTGGTGATGATGACTTTCTCTTCTTCCTTTCTTGGAGTGTATTGTGAGAGCTTGATCTTCACTTCCCATCTTTTCTTCTCGAGGAGCTATTCGAGCTTCTTCTTGAGAGCATTCTTCCCATAGTCTACTGAACTTGAACAACTTCTTTCTAGCACAAATTCCTTGGATGAAAGAATCCCATGACCTAGGGAGGCCATTCAATGTTGTCATCACAATTTCTGCATTCTCCACTTCTTCATCTATAGCTTCTAGTTGTNCTGTGGAATGAGGCGATCCTTGATAGAATTAGTAATGATCCTCTTTGGCATAACCAAATTCTTCTTATCTAAGGCGTTGGCCTCATCTCCCTCTGGAACTGGAACCTCCTCCTGGATATAGAAGTCCAACTCATTTTCTTCCAGGACCAGGGAGATCCTATACTTCCAAGCTCGAAAGTTATCGGCTCCCTCAAGATTTTCATCAAGCTTGGTATGATGAGACATCTTAACTAAGAACATCAAATGGAAATACAAAATATTTAGATCTTACCAGGTCAAGATGTCGGATCTGGATTTGAAGCTGAAATCCTGCAGTACTGGTTCAAGAGCAAATTAGGGTTTTGCTTTTCTGGAGTTCTGTCCAACCAAATGCTTTGAAATTGATCCCTAACTTCGATTTTGGGGAGGAGATCAATTCAGGACTAGGCTCATTGAAAAATTCCTCTTCTGTGAAAATCCTTAATTTCCGGCAATAGTGTTGGGTCCAAAACTGAAAAACCTCAGAATTGGATTCTGCTTCGACAAAAAGATGCGCCCTAGGGAGGAGAGTTATTCCACCTTACTTTTTCTGAAAATCTATGGAGAGAGATCCACAAAATAGGAAGCCCTAGTTCCCACAGCTGCACAGTTTCTTCTTCTTAGGTTAACTCTGATACCATGTTAGTTTTTCAGCATTAAGCTACCATATCATTAGGATCTTTAACTGAGAGAACAACAAGCACAACAATCAAACACAAGAGATAATGAACACAATGTTGTTCTTTGGGGAAACCATAAATGGATAAAACCCTACAACTTCCTCAGAGATAGAATCAGCACCAAAGTGAAACCCAAAAACAGTAAGACAATCTCCCAACAGCAATAAGCTCTTTCCTCTAGCCTCAGTGTGTTTCTCTTCCTCAACTATGTGCTACACTTGAGTGTGTATGAATTGTGTGCTAAATAGGGAGTCCAATTCTCTATTTATACTAATCCCAACATGACTAATACCCTACTAGGGCTGACTTCACTAGGTGAGTCTAATAACCCTAGTGCCCCGGAACTATCGGGGCTTTAACCTTTAGACAATAGGAGGGTTACCCACAATGACTTGACATGACTTGTTTACATTATAGATTCTCCCGATAGGAACATCTAGGCATGACATGAAACAAGAACATCTCAGAATAAACATCGGGTTACAATAGATAAGAAATACAAGTGAATACATTCTGAAGTTACAATTACATCAACAGATGGAGTGTTCCTTTTTTGTAAATAGCCTTTCCGAAACCGAAAAAGAGATAACCTACCGTCAGAGAGACGACTCCTCAAGTAATTTTACGAGTATGAAGGAGACCATTACTCAAAAATATTTTCATATTTAGGGAGTTCGAAAATATTTTAAACGATAATCCATTAGGTCTCTTTCCACGATGAAGGGTTTTACGAGCCTGAAAAGAATCAGAAAAAGACTTGTAACTTTGATACTAGGTTTTGGGAGCGTGATCAAAGTATCGAAATGAAAACTCAAGGAATTTTTCCATTTTCCAAAAGTACGAAAAGGTCAAAAAACAAAATTTCCCATAGACATTACTGCTTATTCCCGCCCCTACAAGACTTGAAAATGACCATTAGTTTCCCAAAATATTCGAAAAAATGATTTTTATAAACTATATTAAAGGGTATTTTTGTAAAAAATGATTTTAAAACATTAAAAATCCCAAAAATAGGTTATAAAAGCTAAGTAAAATTGTAAAAAACAAACCTATTTACTATTTAGTAAACCTTGAGAGAATTTTGGGAGATATGGAGCCAAAAATTCAGCTGGAGATTACAGGAGCATCCACCATCCATTTTTTGCATCATCGGATTCAAGTAAAAACTACAGCCATCCTCTTTTCTTTCATGGTTTCCAATTTTTAATTTTGATGAGTTTTTGAGCTCACATGTCAACCCTAAATTAGCAAATGAGGGAACCGCACTTGGCCTTTGTGGGAAAGGCGGTGCTCGACATAAGCCACATTTTTTCAGTTCAACACAGGTGGTGACACCACTCTGTCTTAACTATGTAGAGGCAGTGCCCGCCGTGGGATTCAAAAATCATATGGCCTGGCCAAAATAAAAGTTTATAAGCAAATTTAATGGCTGGAAATGCTTCTAAATGGATTTTTGATTGTTTTTGGTAGGTTCATTGGATCAAAATATGGTTATTTGGAAATAAATACAACACGATGATGACGATTCCCTTTCCACAAGAAATGCGGGTTGTGTGGGTGCCCTACGAGGTTCTGGCCTCCTGAAGTACTTCTGGGTCCCTATTATGGTTTCACATCCCTGCTTACTGGAATATATTCTACATATGTGGAACCTAGAGTAGCAACATTTTGAGGTAGGACCTCATGTTTTAAATATAGAGGTGGAAGAAAACTAATTCTTGATAGGGTCGTCCAGATGAGGGGCCCCTATCTCTCTCATTGCTTCCCGAGGAGGGAACGTGACTACTCAAGAATTGATTGATCGTCATTGTCTGCATGGTAATAAAATGTTAGGTAAGAATATTCCCATCAGGGTGTAGTGGATATGCCACTTCGCACTATTCTATTCATCATGCAGAGGCTGGCTGGAAGCCAAGGGCCTCATCAAGCATCCCAGGAACATATGTTATATGCCCTGGAAGCTATGGTACCTACAGTTTTCAACTGGTAGAAGCACTTCTTCCTGTTTTCATGGACCATTTGAAAAAATGTCGACAAGGAGAACTAAAGTAGTTTGGTTATGGGTCCATTTGATCTTGCTTATTCTTTAAGACGGTGCCTCTCATGAGACCATAGGTGATCTTCACTGAGCTTAGGGCTAGAAACCCATGCATGCTGAGGTGGGTAGAGATCATGGTCCATACAAGAGGTGGCAGGGCCAAGGTGAAATTCAAGGCTTCTTTCTTCCATTGGTTGCATGACCAGATCCTCATGATAGAGGATTATGCCTACGCAGTAACTAATTTCAGAGGTGACCCCGATATACCATTACCACCTGGTGCTCAGTGGGGAGATATCGGTAGGAAGAAAAACCCTAAAATGTTGATCATGTTTTTATATTTTCATATTTTATGTTTTTTTATGGGTAGTAACAATACCTATAAATTTACATGCAGATGTTGGTGGTGCATGGCCCAAAGGATCCTCTCCGATGGATAGACAAGCTAGAGCTCAATTTGTTCAAAAAGGTGATGGCCACCTTATTGAGATGGAGAGGTTGACTATTGACATCCCTGACGCAGCGATAGATGACCTCCCCATGAGGTATCAGAGACACACTGCAGGAGTGCCGGGTTGCTTCAGTTGACTACTTCGCAGGGTAGCAAGGGCCATCAGGTGATATCATGAGCATCATTAGATGGTGGAATGCGTGATGTACTACTGAAAGCTGACTATCTTTAGGGTTTTTGTATGATTTTGTATTTCCTGAAAGCCACAGTGCTTCAGATGAGGTCTTGTGACCACATTTTTGTAAAATTGCTATATATATATATATATACAGACATATTACCGGTGTTTATATGTCTCAAATGAAAATCATATTTACATGAGTTTTATGGGTGATTTACAATTTATTTTACAATGAACCATGTTTATTTTACAAGTTATGAATGAGCAATATACCAGTCTAGGATTTAGTTTGCTAACGAATCAACAACTATATTATCTGACCTAGGGATATGCCTATAAGTGATGTGTTCAAATGACCTCTCTAATAAAGGCACTCTTCAAAATAAATGGAGCAGTACATGGTTTCTGATGGTATAGACATGGTTTAGATGACAAACCACTTATTGTGAATCCATAAACACTAGCAAGTCATGAATGTCTTGAGATGCAGCCGCAGTCAGTAGACCTATTACTACTTGATACTCAGCGATGTTGTTGGTAGCAGGACCAATAAAAACCGCTCCTAAACTAATCAAGTCATGAGCAGAGGAATAGACAACCCAAGCAATTGAAGTAAGGTTCAGGGTATGATGGCAAGCACCATCAACGAAGCTGTAAAAATCCATCCGATCTACATAACCAAAACATGGTATAAACAGTTTGGACACTAAACTCAACATGATACTGAATCAAGACACAACACATTGAATGAAAAAAATTACATATATATAAGGTACCATACAAAAATGATTTAAGCATAGCACCTATTCAGGTACAACCCATTGCGAGGTTTCCCGAAGGGTATCCCGTCATAATCCAGGAGCTCGTAAGCTCCTTTCTCTAAAACTTTGTTGATGACAAAGGGACCATACCACATTGACTCAAACTTTCCTTTACCTAATTTATCATGTCTCTGATCGTAGGTCAGAAAAAGGTTAGCTTCATTGAAAACACGAGGCTGAACAGATTTATCATACTGGGCCTTGATGCATTTCTTATGTGCCTCATTAGCTAAGGAGACATCTCTTCTAGTTTCATCAAGATTAGTCTGGTATAGAAATCTCTCTTCCTCGGTGGAAGTGTTTGGTAGAAGTTCTACTGCAATTTTCAATGACGAAATCTGGCATTGGATTGGAAGGACAACTTGTAGTCTGTAAACCAACTGGAATGGTGTGAAAACAGTCACTCTTTTTACCAAAGTCATGTAATACCAAAGAGAAGAAAAGAGATTCAGGTTCCAGTTGGATTTATGATCTCCAACAATCCTTTGCAGCATAGTTTTTAAAAATTTGTTAATGGCCCCATCCTAACAATTAGCTTGTGGATAGTAAGGAGTTGAGTTTTCATGGAAAAAACCCATCTTGGTACTTAACTCGGTCATCATATGATTTCGTAAATGCGATCTGTGGTCAGTGACTATAGACTATGGGACTCCAAACCTAGCTATCACATGATTAAATAAGAAGAGGGCAGTGGTCTTACCATCATCTGCATAGGTAGGAATAGCCTCATCCCATATCATGAAATAATCAATAGATATGATGATGTACCATGCCCCCTAACTGAGGCAGGATTACAATGCATATAGTCAATACCCTATTTGGGAAAAGGGCCAACCACAATGACGGGGTGTAAAGGAGTAGGGTGGGTGCACTTTTTCAGATAGAAATTTTGGCAGGGTGGGAATTTCTTAACAACCTCATGACATTCTTTGAATATTGAAGTCCAGAAATAGCCAACGCAAAGGATTTTCTAGGCCATAGCCATCCCAGAAAGATGACCGCCACACGCTCTAGAGTGGAAATCATTAAGGACCTATTTAGCCTCTTCATGTAAGGCATCGTTGGAGAATGGAATCAATACCACATCTATACAATATATCATTTAAGATAAGGTAGTACTTTGTGTGGTGACGGATATGGTGATGATCGTCACAGGATATATTGGGATGAAATCTTTGATTTTGGAGAGAAATGATTAAATCTCTATACCATGGGTCAGTTGTGCTTATCAAGAACATGAATTCATCTAGAAATGAATCGCTATGCTCTGTATCCATCAAAGCACAGGGAAGGTCACACATCAGCTCTGTAAAGACCCAGGATTTCTTTAAAGTGGCCTTGGAAAACTCAAGGTGAAATTCTTGTAGGATGACAATCCAACGGGAATATTTTATCCCTAGCACCTAACGAGTTAGGATGTAGTACATAGGGTTTTGATATGCAAGTATGATGGTAGTGAGAAGAAAGATGTAATGACAAAAATTTTCAATAGCAATGACCATAGCCAATGCTAACTTCTCCACACGTTAGTATCGGGTTTCAGAATCAATGAGATTCTTACTAGCATAATATATAATGTGTTCTTGACCATTGGGATCCTCATGGGTTAGGACCATTCTAATGGTAGTAGAGGGGGTAGCAACATACAAGAGAAATTACTTTGAATAATCTAGGGGATGTATCATGGGTGAATGAGTTAGAGCATGCTTGAGATTATCAAAGGCTCCATGGGCCTGGTCATCCCAGAAGAATGGAGTGTTCTTTTTTAGGATGTGCATATAACAGTGCGTTTTCTCAATGAAATTATGAACGAAACAACGGAGAGAGTTTTCCTTCCCTTGCAAACTTTGGAGCTCAACAATATTTGTTGGGTCAGGTAGGGCCAATAAAGTAGCAATGTTCAAAGGATCAATCCAGATGCCATCCTTAGAAACCAAAAATCCAAGAAGATGTCCCATCTCAATGCAAAAAGCACATTTGTGTGGATTGAGACGTATGTTATAATGACGACATCTCAGAAAAATGTCTCTAAGATTCCCAAGGTGGTCTTCTCGTTGCTGTGAATGCACTGGGAGATCCTCAAGGTACAGCTCCACAATGTTCTCAATATCGTGGAACGCATAGGACATGGCATGCTGGAATGTAGCTCCTATGTTCTTGAGGCCTAAAGGTAACATCATATAGGAGAAGGTTCCCCACGGGCATATAAATTCCATTTTGTACTGTTCAGTGGGAAATATCTCAATCTAATTATATCTAGAAAAACCATCCATGAACGAGAAGATGACACTTCTAGCATAGTTGTCGATAATCTGATCGATATGTAGAGTCAAAAAAGTGTCTTTAGGAAAAGCTTTGTTCATGTCTCGAAAATCGATACAAACTCTAATGGTGCCCTGCTTTTTTTCTTCACATGGACAATGTTATATACCCATTCCGTCAAGGGTACAGGATAAATAAATCCTGCCTTTAGAAGATTTTCTAGTTCGGATTTAATAGCCCCATCCTTTTGGCGATGGAATTGACATAATTTCTTCCTAACAGGTTTTGTTGCTGGATACGTTTTAATTTCATGAACCACAATAGACAGGTCTATCCTAGGAATTTATTCATAAGTCCAGGCACAAATATCTCAAAATTCTTTGAATAATTCTCTATATGCTTCAGTTTCTTCCGTTGAGTAGTTCTGCCCTACATGAACATGATCAATGGTTCCAGGTTTGACTATTATCTCAATTGGAGTTGTTTTAGTAATGTTGCATAGATTTTGTTTAGATTCAGTATTTTGCAACAATATAGGTGTTTGTGAATGGGTGACAATATCAGTACTTATAAGTGATTCAAGGTCAAAACCCATTGAAGTGGAATTGGGAAGAAAAGAAGATCAATGATGATGATCTTCCCATACAGGTTGTTTCTCACTCATGATATCCATGATGGAATCATCCAAAGGAACAGTCTGCGTGAGATAATATAGAGTGGGAAGAGAGGGTTCTAATTAGTAAGTAAGGTGGTAAAGATCCGAATCCACCAGATGAAGGTCATCAACATGGTCATCACAAATGGATTGGATAGCATCATATATTTATTAATATGGTCCAAGGGAGGATGACTCAACAATTTCTTTGCCCTTAGTGCTATAGCCAGTTGTGGAAATCATATTTACTTTCGCCACTTCTGTACTAGGAGGGGCTGAAGGAAACACACCCATAAGGGTGGATTCTTTTAGCATACCTACCCTAATTGACTGATAAGGAGGAGGGAACTGACCTAGCATAGGGATGCTATTCATCGTAGGGGTCGTACCATCCAACGTACAATACTCAAGTTTATCAATATTCACAATCTTCCCCAAATGTCGAAATTGGATATTTCTAAATACTATGGAAGAGACAATGGTCATAGCATAAAACCAATTTCTCCCTAGTAGAATATTGTAATCTAAAGGGGCATTAACCACTTCCACCTAAATGAAAACAATCTTACCCCCAAGCTTGACTGAAAGTGCTAGTAATAGACCATAGGGTTGAAACCTCATCCATAAAAAGATTTTAAAGTGGTAGGAGACTTCATAACCTTAGGAGAACCAATGGCTCTCCAACAGGCTATAGACAAGATTGAGTTCGAAGCTCCCTCACCCAAGACAGTCCGATGGAACTTTCTCCCAACTACTCTAGAGGCAATCTAAAATGTGATTTGGTGAGGTAATATGGATTTATAGTTTTCCATGTTGAAATGAATCAAGTTGGTATTATCTGGGTCTAATGCCCCCAAAGCTATTAGTAGGTTTTTACACTGCATTGGACAAATTTGGAGTACCTCAAGGGTAGAAATCATGCGAGGTTCCTATGCTAAAACTTCAAAAACATTATAAAATTGTGCAGCTCAAGCATTTGGATTGAAAATAGAATTCCTGAGGGTATCCTTAGGTGGTCATAAAATTAAATCAATATTAGTTTTTTCGATCACGATAGGGCCATTAGACGAAGATGGAGAAGAACCAGTAGAAGGAACTTTCTCAGAAGAAGGATTTTCGTCCTTCTTCTCTATTGGCTTGTCATATGAATGACTACAAGTATTCAAAATGATGGTCTTAGAAGACATCATTCTGATTTCTTTCATGGAATTGGATATCCCCTGATTAGACATATGGCCTATCAGTTGTTGTTGAGAGGGAAAATGACCAGTAAGAATCGCTAGTGTGGGGTTACTCTTCAAAAAATTGCTAATATCGTCACAACAAGGACATTCTTTCATGAAGTGATATCCTCCACACAATAAGCAGGGATATTTGGCTTTCCTCTTCCCTTTATCATTCTCATTGGTTTCCGGTTTAGGGTTCTCCTGTTGGTTTCCATATTTCTTATTTTTATGTTTCCCTTTTTCTTATTGCCAGGTGTTTGTGTACTTTGAATAGAATTTACCTTGGCGGAAACCATAGGAGTTGAAGGAGCAGTGGTAGAAGCATTTGGTTTCTTGGCAGTTTTTGCTATCGACAAGGGTTGGATTGAACCAACCACCCCATCAACAGGAGTTTATGCTCGTGGCTTAGCGAGATCTATGCTGGGGCGAGGAGCTTTAGGAATTAAGTCATACAACGTTCTGGATTGGGAATAGACCAAATATAGATATTGTGCATGAATGATAGCCTTCTCTTCAATAACAGCACCACCCATAGCCACATCTCAGGCGACAGGAGGAAACAAGGACTTTGTGAACCAATCAGCTAGTAGTTGGTCTGGGATGGGGACTTTGATAAGTCTTCACTGCCTTCTCCACTCATGGATATGGTCTGATATGTGTATGGAGGTATTCAGATGGAGTGAATTCAAAATATCTGTAACCATTTCATAATGAATGGGTAGCTGAAAGTGAGTAAGGAAAATAATTTCCAAAGAGCTAAAATACACAAACGATTTTTTTGGAAGTTCAATGCACCACTTCGCAGTCGTACCGGTCAACATGCATTGGAAGAGCCTTAAACGAACATAATCATCCATCAAGGAGTTCGAGGAACACCATAGATGGAAGTTCATAACATGGTTCTTGGGATCATCTCCCTGCTTTCCATTAATCTTCAGGATCTTTGATGGCAATTTTACCGGAATAGTGAGCCATGAAGGGTTATGTCGAATGGGATCCTTTATCAACTTGGACAGATCAGGTAAGTCCAAAGTTTCCAAGAAAGGTAATTTCCGATTAGGTTCCACATATTCGTAATATTGATAAGGAATATATGTACCAGTAGGACCATAAGCTGACTGATATATGGGCTATTGATTTGGTTGATTATATGATGAACCTGTCAAAGATCCCCTTGAAGGGTGTGGACCCCCAGGAGGTGGGCCTCTAGTGGGTGGTATACTAGGTTATGGTTCTCTAGGTGGTGGTTCTCCAGGTGGTGGTACTCCAGGCGGTGGACCCCCAGAAGGTGGTCCTGCAGGTGGTGAACCCCCATAAGGTGGTCCCCTAGGTGGTGGTCCTCCGAAAGGTGGGCCTCTAGGTGGTGGTCCTCTGAGTGGTTGTCCTCCATGAGGTGGAAATCTACCAGGTGGGCCTCCTCATACTAGACCTTCAAAGGGTGGGCCACCATAACTCGACCCTTCAACACCTCCAGCAGTAAGAATAGGCATTCCCCCCATTTCCGGTAACTAGGACCAATTAGGTTTCCCCCATGGTGTAAATTTGTTTCCAGGGAAAGGGATTCCAGAGTACATAGTTCCTATAGATGTAGGATAATAACTGATGTTTACTATAGGTAATTGATTTGCTGGGTAACCATAACCATAAGAAGGTTGGTTGATGGCAGGTTTTACCCCTAAGGGTTTTCTTGAACTCGATGGATGTTTCATCATATTGGTTTTAGAAGGAGGGACATACACTGTGGATTTCCCTGTAGTAGAGGTCTTCCTAGTACTAGTAACAACTCCACTAATTGATAACATAGGTTGTGCTAGGGGTTTCCCCCAGCGTTAGAAGGTACTGACACCACTTGAGATGAGGCTTTCTCCCCAACTATAGAGGGTATGGGAGGACTAGAAACAGACCTAGGATTTAAAACTGTAGGGTTGGAGATTTGACCCGAATTACAAGGAGACATACTGCAAGATGGAACATCATCAGCAAGTGGACTATGTCAAGAAGGGCATGGATCTGTTATATGGGGAAAAAGAACCAACATAGGTTCTTTATGAGGTATAGGGGTATCCCTAACCCTTTCCATCCTCTCTTGAAAATTATGAGCACGATTAAGCAATGCTTGAATTCTCTTATATGCCTCTTCATTTAAAGGAAGGTCTTCAAAAAAGGGTCTGATTACCCCGAACTCAGAAATGGCATGACCGATAGAAGTCCTCCAAAAATGACCCCCTGGACCATACTCAGAGCCATCAACACCATTGACTTGACCTTCCATAGGTGAATGAAAGGAAGTGTTAGCCACATGAGACTATTGGACCAAGGGAGAAACGTAAGAAGCGAATTGATATCCACTTTCTACAATAGAATTTTCTCCCACATGGGAGTCAGTTACAGCTCCTTGGTATGTGGCTTCCATTGGGCCTTCCCATGTTACAAGTGGAAAGTCAAGTGGTAAGCCCTGGTTCCTTCTGGATCATCTGAGATGAAACTCAGCCATATTGAAAAAGTCACTAAAACCTAAACTAGGGTTTCAAAACTAAGAAAAATCACACAAGGTTTTCTCCTACACAAGCTACAAGCCACAAGCAAACTTAAGTGATAGGATGAGATCAAAATAGTTGGTCTCTCAACAAGATTGTCAAGAACGTGCAACTCACGATATTCTACAGGGTCCAACAGTGAAAAATGATGAGGATCAACCATCCCTCACTTGAATACCTAAGTACCTAGATGACACGTGTGTAATATCCCTGAGTGTTGTTCTCAGTGTATTACTCCAAACAAGATGGCCAAAGGGTTTTTCTCAGTTGGACAAGGAATCAGGGTTTCCTGATATATGCAAGGTACATGGGAGCTCAAGTAGGTAGTAGTGTTGTCTAATGCACAACCTTCCACAAGGGGCCTTCCGATATACAATCGAGTACGTGAAGTACCTTGCTATATACCTCAAGGGTATGTGAAAGGCTGTTCGATATATCGACAGTATGCGGAAGAACCACGTGAGTCCCGAGTTGCAGTGCAGGCAAATAACGACAACTCTTATGTTTTATGACGCACGAACACATCATGAACACATCACTAATGATAGACCTATAACTACAGTTAATTTTAACTTTAGCGATTAGGTAAATGCATGGAGTTCTGACAGAAATGTAAATCCATGCAAATATGAAATGCAGATACTTTCACTTTACCTTTCAACACATGCCTAACTATGGGAAGGAGAGAGTATTTTTCTTTTCAATTTTCATTTTGAAACCAAATTTTTTCCGAGAAAGAGAACAAGCAACAAATTTCAAACTGATTTTGAAAGCAAGCAAAATAGGGTAAGATCTCTTTTTCTAAGAAGAAAGACAAAACTCACTCAAAGGTATAAACAATACTTTTTTCAAATTTTCTTTTAAAAACTAGAAAGATCTAACTTAAAACCACTGATATTTTTCTTTTGATGAGATCAGAATGTAAAATAAAGAGAAGAAACATGGAGATCTCAAAGCTAATGAGGCTAATCAGAGGTCCAATAATCCGTCCTCCAACCAAAATATATGAACAAAGTCCCAACATTTTCTTTTTTCAGAGGAAAAAGAATTCCTTCACAAACTTTAATGAAAAATGAAAACAAGCAACCAATCAAGCAAGTCTTTCTTTTCAGATCTATATAACAATGAGACTGATATCTAACTGATTCTAAGCTCTCAAACAACATTCCTTTCAAAAAATTCAAAACCAAGCATACAAGCCAATGAAAAGATGAGCCTATTCTAGCTCTTTGATTTCAACAAAATAATCCTTTTACCACATTAAATTTGACATTCAAGCACTCAGATCTATTTAACACAAACCGAGACACTCGGAACTAAAAGCAACTCAACCAAATGTTTTACAAAAAACTTTGAAAAAACAATTATGAAAAGACCTACCTTGCACCGCTTCCAGAGGGTCACTGACAGAGCGGTTCTACATGAACACTGCTTCCTGATTGCTGATCACAGGAAGTGGTGTTCATTTCCCATTGTGCATGCATAGTTCCCTGTAGATGTCCAAAAACAAAAATACGGTGAAAAAGAAAAATGAAATCACTGTGAAACTGGCATATAAATCATGAATTAATAGTAATAAAGAGTATAGAAAGTCAGGAAACTCAGATATGAACAGATCGAAAGATACCAAACCAAAATCCCACTAGATCAACTAGTGGATCTAATTGAACTGATAAAGAATTGGAGCTTGTATTTCAGACAAGTGTTTTGAAAAACTAAGGAAGATAATATCAGCTGAAGCTCTTCCCAAACAGAGTCCCCATATTTGGAGCTAGGAATTTTGCACCTCCTGCGGACAGGA
Source organism: Pseudotsuga menziesii (assembly GCA_001517045.1). NCBI lineage: Eukaryota > Viridiplantae > Streptophyta > Pinopsida > Pinales > Pinaceae > Pseudotsuga > Pseudotsuga menziesii. The sequence continues at coordinate 372,354 of LPNX010418523.1, forward strand.
GCTGTTCCTCTAGTCTGAATGGTTCATATCTAGAACAAATGGTACACAACAAGATTGGAAGACATTCCCTAGAATGGGTGGAGATCTAGAATCAAGTCTCTTTGGTGTAATATTATAGTTGTTTCTAGTAAAGATGATCCTTCACAGATGTATATGAATAATCATAATAAAAACAACAAATAAGATCAAATAGAACTAGAATATAATCCACTATTCTATATTGATGACTAAGGAATTCAATAATAAAACATACGATAATGACACAATATATTTTATGGGAAGGGAACCAATTTTTCATTAGATAATAGAGAAGAAGTTTACAACCTATTCCTTAGTGTTGATGTACTCCTTCGGAAAGCCAACATCTCATCCCCAATAGCTCCAACTTGCTCCCTCAAGCTCACTTAACTGATTTAGACCAGAATATCAAAGAAACAAAATAACTTTACTCTCTCCTCAACCATGGAGAATGAGCCTGCTTTTATAGGCTTGCAATGGATAGAAATGGTTGAGAAATGGGTGGGTGAGGTGGATAGGAGATCCTACAAGTATGGATATCGAGCCCAACTGTCCCTAGTGATCAGGGATAAGGGTTCCACGAAGCCTTCTTTCGAGAAGCTTCATGAGAACCTCTCTTTTTTCACTTTTTACCAAGGGCACCACTTCTTCCTCACTGAGATAGAGAAGTGACAGGGAAGAACCGCACCTTGATCAAAGGGTAAAGCCGGTGCCAGCGCTTACTATCAACACATTATAGGAGGTGCTGAAGAAGGTACCACTTTTTGACTAAAGGGTAGAGGCAGGGCTGGATTTTCACATATAGATTTTATGTTTGGACCAATATTCTTACTTCACAATTTGGGATTAAGGGAAAAAAATGAAGTTTGGGATCTCATCACATGCTGATGATGAGATTTAGGTGTAACAAGAAGCAATTGGTATGACAGGTGTGATGAGCTTAATTTCATCTTAAAAGGATTCTTGGCATGTATCAATTAGACTTGAATTTGGAAACATTGGTATTTGTATGGTTTTCACATCAATATATCCATTTTATGTTCTCACTCCATTTTCAAATTAGAAAAAAATTCTTCAAGGGTCACTCGTGGATGCATTGACCTTTTTCTTCCAATGACTTGCAAAAACCTAGCGCTTTCCTGCAATAAAACATGATACGATTGAAGAAGAGAGGCGATTGGTCTCTATTCACCCAACAATTATGAAAAAAAAAAGCAATTACTTATAAAACAAATCCAAATAAATATGAACGAAGCCAATTCAATTTACACCTCTGGGAGAGCAATGGCCAATTAGCCTTCACTAGCGGTATTTCGACCATAAATTATTTTTTCCTCATCCGATTTGAGTGATTCCAAGGCCAAATGAAATTATATTTATAGCTATATTCCCAGTAGAAATAGGTTTTAAAAATTCTATGTGATGATATTCCAAATTTTCTCAGTAACAACTTACATGACAAGGTGTTTTTTGAATTCCGGGACTAGACCAACAGTCACAGTTTTAGGTATAAATTTTTTGTTTGATAATGGATAGATGTGATTCCAATTGGATACAAAATTAGATTCATGTAGGGATATCCAATAGAAACATATTTTTAATCCAATAATGATTTAAGGTTCAAATAGGCCAATGAACAGTCTAGGAAACAAAGTTTTAGGAATGCTGATTTGTGATAGGCAGCCGATATTTTGGCCATAAAATTATCGCAGGATATCGAAATTGAGTGATTAAAATTGTATTTTAAACTATATTCATAGGGGAATATACCTATGAAACATGTTTTCAAGATATATTGAATAATTCTTCCAAATTCATTGTCCTGACACTGTTCCTAAGCTTCCTGTTTGACACCCCGTTAGTATTTTGATTGAAAACGTTTACGTTTGTTGCCCAATATCAGAAATTCAAATTGTTTTGGAAACTAGATTCAAAGGAATACTTAGAAATGAAATAGATTTTAAAAATATCTCCATTTGTCCTCCAAAAAATGGATTGTGCTAACTGTGTTTCAGTAAACAATTCAAGCCAAAATGCTACAGAAATCGAAGAAATTAAATATGGCTCCAAAAAAGTGACCGAAATTGGTGTGAATGTTTTTAATGATATAAATTTCAATATAACACAGCCCATAGACAAAAATTTCAAGCATTGAGTACCTATTGATTTAGACAGTGCGTTGTAGCAGTTGCTGCAACTCTTAAAAATGATATAATATTTTAAATAAAGCCTATGTATTTTTATGGATGTGTTATATAAAAATAAAAACTAAACACATACTATGATGATCACACAAGTTAAATCTTGAAGGTTTCCATAATCATTTGGCTCATTTTCCTGTGGAGTCTTCATTCACCAATGCTTCCTTCCTCTTGCCACCTTCCCTAACTACTATAATTTTTTTTTCATGAAGGATTTTTGTAACAAATAGAGACAAATTAAATTTTGAAAATTGAAGACAAAAATGATTTAAGGATTTTGTTCAAATAGTCAACAATTCCAAAGAGTTCCTAAAAAAATCTCATTACCATTCCCTATCTTTCTACTTTCTGATATTCCAGATCGCAACAAGGCACATGAAGAGAGCATACTTATTGAAATAAAAACTAAAAAAACGAAAGCATGGTTTTATTATGTTATTCTATCCTACCCTATTCTACTTGGAAATATAAAAATTGTTCAAGTGTATGCATATTTCCAATGTAACCACATGCGTAACAGGATTATAAACATTTTCACACTTAAGTTTGAAAAATGTAATTTAAAGAATATGAGAGTGTGAGAGACCAGATACAAGTCAAAACACCATTGTCATTTGACTCTGCCAAATCCATACTATCATAAGAAGCACTCTCTGAAAGACAAAAGGGAACATAGAAAACAACCTCTTGTTGGGAAATGGTGTGATTATTATAATTCATCACGGCATGATACGTTATCATGAAAATCTTGAAATATATTTTTGGAAAATTTGACATCCAACTTGTCTGATAAAATCCTAGTAGAATCTGACCTAGAAGCATCAAGATTTTTGGCATCAACATTGACCACTCTGACAGCCTTGAACATCGTTGACGAGGATGAATGACAATGAGTTTTCTATACACATAGATGGGCTCAAAAAAATCCATTGCATCTTATTGTAGATAATGGTAGCCATAAGAACTTTGTTTTTGAAGATATTGTGAAGAGGCTTGGTCTTGTCACAACTCCACATCCTCAACCTTACAATATCAGTTGGATGAAGGATGGACAAGAACTAAGTATTTCCTACGCTCTTTGAATATGAAGTACTCTATGATGTAGTTGTTGGGAAGTTTAATTGTCTAATGAAATAACAAGATGAAATCCCCAAAACATAAATCGTCAACTCGAGGAAGCATTTTATTTCAAAGCTATCATGCAATGTCTATCCAAGCAAAATTTTTACCTGACATTGTTGATCTATTGGTATGAAATCGAAACTCTTTGTAAACTAGATCACAAATTCTTGAAAAATAAATCAAAACAGAAACCTATTCATAAAATAACACTGTAAATCTAAAAACAAAATCAACTCTTATGAAGCAAGATATATCTACATAAATCTGAAATAAATGCTGTGTTGGCCAATTATCTATCAAAACGAATTAACATGAAAAAAAACTATGATAAATCTAATGAATGAAAGCATGAACTAAATAATAAATAAATATACACAATAACACACTTACAATTAACACTAACAACATCTAGTCAAGGAAGAGGGCCATTCCGCCATTGAGTAGAGTTAGATCTCCACAATGAAGGTGTACAACTATAGAATTAAGAAACTTCTAGCATGTATTATCAGAATGAAATTATTACAACAGAGTCTGGATGAAATTAAACAACATACCATTTCTTTCTCTCCTCTCCTACCAACCCGTGATACATAAAATTGATTACATATTTATACAAAATCTCGTTGAGGAGGATGAGGAACTAGTTTCCCAACTTAGAATTTGTTTCAACAATTTTGGTAATTTGAAACAGGGTCGTAACTACAAATCTGAGATTTACACATTTAGAGAACCATATGTATATCTCTAACCGTGACTTTGTTTGACAATTTCCTCACCTACCAATTAATTGGGGTCATTACGCACAAAACCCATGTCTCGTATTTTCAATACTTGTTTCCATCTACCCGCAAATCGATACGTGAAGAAATGTGTTATTATCTGGCATCCATTTTTGGTGAAGTTCATTTGATCATGACGTGGAGGCTGCTATGTTGGTCTTGGGCATGGATTGGAATCACAAATCCACATAATCAATCCTATGAATGAAACCATGTTGTGAATCTACTGTGGATGTGTGCTAGCATGAAAACTTTGGAGGCTTGAACAATGAGTGCTACTGTTGTTAATATGAAAATAACTGCACAAACCATCATTAGTAAAATTATGCATAATAGTCTTCAATTCATCAAAAATTAATGAAAATAGTCATTATTAACCTCTAAAGCATAAATGGGAGTAATATGGTATTTTAAGGGAAGTTACAGCAATTGGATCGAAAATGGAATGATAAATGGGCAATAATAGGAAGAAGATTGATGAGATAGGTGTTGATAAGTAAAGAAAATAGGGACAAATACGTGACCTAACATCTCCCCCAAACTGAATTTATTGCATGTCCTCATGCAACCCAATACTTGTGTAGCATCTAAACTAGAATGACTCATTCAATTGTTGCTTTTATTTTACCATGCATAGTGACCAAAACCACTCTACTTTCCCACTATGATGCTAATGAGAGTTGCAACTGCAGAAATGGAAAATTTTGGCACAATTGCAGCTGGGAAAATGGAAAGTCTGGTAGAGTTGCAGTTGCGAAATCGAAAATTTTGGCATATTTGTAGTTGAAAAATGGAAAATTTGGTACAATTTTGGCTATGAAATGGAAAGTTTGGCAGAGTTGCATCTACGAAATGGCAAGTTTGGGAGAGTTGCAACTCCGAAATGGAAACATTTGACATATTTGAAATTGTGAAATGGAAAGTTTGTTAGAGTTGCAGCTTCGAAATGGAAAGGTTTGGTAGAGTTGCAGCTGTGAAATTGAAAAGTTTGGTAGAGTTGCAGCTGAAAAATGGAAAGTTTGGTAGATTTGTAGCTATTATAATAGTGAACTTCTTAGACCATTTTCTCCCCAAGAACAAAGTGGATTTTGTTGAAATTTTGCAAGCATATTCATACATTCCCAGTGCTTCCTCACACCAAATATCATGACATTTCAGTTCACCTATCCAAATATATAAGCAAATAAACCATGTATCAACAAATAATCCACTATAGGTGTTTCCACTAGTGTTTCAACAAACTTCCTGAACCAATATCTCACAAAATACATAATGGGTTTGGCTAAAATTTTGTAAGCAAGTTTTTACTAGTCCAATGCATCTCCACACCGAATATTAGAGATATCCACATCACATATTTCAAGAAAAATGCAAACTAGATCTAGGTGATGATGGCCATTTTTTTCAAAACCCATGAAGTAGTTTTACCTAAAAATTGGTGAGTATATTCCTCTTAACATAATTCTTCTTCTCCTTAAAAATCAAATCCATCCGATGCACTAATCTCGATATATAGGAAAAATGGCTATTGTTAACCAAAAAATCCATCAGTAAGGTTTACATGACCTACACCACCCAAAGACATCTACGTACAACCCTCATTTGACCCCCACACCCTCAAAAAGGTTCAAAAATATAAAAAAGGGCTTAAAAACCCCTAAAAATAGCCATAATAGCTCTCATAGGGGCTAAAACCTCCAAAAAGGGGCTAAAACCCCTCAAAGGAGCTTAAAAACCCCAAAAGAGCTAAAGATTGGGTGAAAGGGGCTAAAAGCCCAAAAAAGGGGCTAAAGCCCCAACCAAGGGATTAAAACCCTTAAAATATCAAGAAAAATTATAAATAGAGGGGTGGGGGTCACTCTCAAATGACTCCTTCTCTCCCTAACATTATGCTTCCCATGTGTGTGCCTTGAGACCATTTTCCTCTCAAGCCATTCACCCTCCCTCTCTTCCATTTCTCCATTGAGCCAAAGCTCCCATTCCATTGAGAGGTGCTCCCAAAGCTAGGGCATGGTGGACCATTTCCATCTAGAGAAGGTATATTTTTGTTTTGTCTCTTTTATATTGTAGTTTTATGACATAGTTTGCTTGCAGGTTTAATGCTCATGCTTGGTTGCAGGTTTCCATTGATTTCTTGCAGCTCTTTCCTCTTCTAACAGTTCTTTGCAGGGTTTCTATAGTTTGGTCCTAACCTCCTTTGCAGGTTCTCTTCCAACCAATAGTAACCCTACCCTTCCATCCTATAGACAGAAGGTAGCCATTTTTGTATGTATCCAAGGTTTACCCTGAGCTACATATTGGCGACCATACCGGGTCGATCCCACTGGATCCCTCGGTTTTGTTTTTAATATTTTGCTTACTTATTTTGATATATCTTTTCTTATTTATTTCATTTTTTTATTGTTTCGGCCATAGTATCAGTTACTGTTGGCCATTATTTGATTTGCAAATCGTTCAACTATGCAAAAACGAACGAACCAAATTTTTGAAAATTCACCTGTGTTCAGGCTCATTTTCTACCCAAATAGTTGATCCATTTGCGAATATTCTAGCGGTAAGGGGTAAAAGGTCCCATTTCTGAAGTGGTTTTCAACCGTTTGAGGTAATTCCTCATGGTTTGATCACAATTCAATACACAAAAACAGGTCCTCTACAGGTGCGCGACCCATTTTTCTTTACTTTGTATGAGCATTTTAACTTTTTGGTCTTGCTTGTTTGCTGCTATTTGGACTGTCAGTGCAACTTAGCCACCTGTGTCCAACATTCTATTTTCATTTTCATACAATTTGTGTAAATAACTGTTAAAATTTAAATGGTTAATGGTTTAATGAATCTGATTGCAAAGCTTGCATAAATTTACTGTAGGTTAAATTTTGGTTAGTGGAAATTAACATCTTTCCTAGCCCTTCCTCCTCTACCCAGTCATCACCCTTCGGGGTATTTTGGGATAAGACAAAGGGTTAATCTCATATAGTAATATGCACTTCATTTGTAATTTTTCGATATGACTAAAAACGGGTGACTTGGAAGGTAGAGGGGGTGGAGACCATTGGGGGTTTCATGGCGTTCGCATCCTCGCTGTTGATCGACCTTGCACTCAAAGAGTGACCTAAGGATCTATGGATGGGATTAGTTCAATTGTGTTGAAAGCCCAACACTCTTTCCTGGTTGAAGAGAAATACAGGTGTAAAGAAGTCACCTAGTCAGGCTACCATAGTTCAGAATCAGGTATGGCATGTGTTTAAATTTCCAATTTACTGCTTTCATAAACAACTTATCCATGTTATAAGTGCTGCAATAAACCAAACCATCTCTGCGGAATATTCACAAACCATACAAGTAGCCACAAAGCACAACAGAAATACAATGGACATCCACACAAATCATACCAAGTAAAATAACCAAACTCAGTTCATGATGCTGAGCTAGCCTTTAAAATTTATAATTTACACTAATTCAAACACTTGCAGTCTTTTAGGACATAAGCCCCTGATTGCCTTAACCATGGGAAGTACTTGGGCTTAGCCCAGAAAATCATTGTGAGGATTACCACGGGAACCCAAAAGTAGCTGGCCATTGAGAGGAATTGCCAAGGGAAACGGCCAATGACCCCCACCGATTGGCTAGCACTCCCGTGAGGAAAAATCCAAGCATTGTCTCCTGGTAGTCTTGGTGGTCGAGTGACCACCTGAAAGCCAATAGGAAGCCATTAAAACTGGTGTCCAAAACGTCACTACCATATTTCACCACCTGACATACCAACCAGACACAATTGATTCCCCACGCTCTTCCTCACACCTGAGAGGTGATCCACCACAATTTGGGTCCTTGAACCAACACCATCAAGAGCATTCTCTACAACCCTATACACCATCAGAAGGCCACACAACCTCTGATTTAGACTCATAATCATATCATTCTGAGCCAGATCTACATACTACACCATTTATCCCCATGGCTGGTGCAAACCCGGATCCATTTTCTAGCTTGGTGATTGGCAGTGGACCCATGTCCATACCCCACACCACCACCAACACCCCTGCTGGAGTTCCTATCACGTTCATGCAAACCATCATAAGTCATCTACCTCCACCCACACTGACTAGTCAAACTCTCCCACCTGTCATGCCTGGGGGCAGTGTCCCATCCACTCACACTATCCCACTTGGTGTGCCTAGGGGCAGTGTCCCTTCAACCTACACTACCCCACCTATCATACATGGGGAAATGGGCCTTCCACTCACATAGTTCCGTTTACCACACTTGGGGGAGGTGGCCCATCCACAACTGTGCCAGAAGTACCACCATTTGTGTAGGTGCATCATGTCCCTGCAAACCCCACCACCATTACTACCCCATATCACATAAACCTTGAGTCAAACCTTCCTTTCATGGAATGCCTCAACCTACCTGACTTGGCTCGGTTAACAAATGACCCTATTTGCCATAAAAAAAATTGGCCTCCCTTGCGAACCAAACTCCCCTCAGACATTCCCAAGTTTGAAGGGAAGGCAGGTGAGTGCCCCCAAAACCATATCTTGACGTTTCACCTATGGTGCTCATCAAATATCATCGTAGATGATTCGATTAGACTCAAGTTGTTCCAACGCACCCTCATAGGTGCTACAACCAAGTGGTACATTGAGTTACCACAAGCCAGGTACCTATATTTTAACTCCTTGGCTTTCATGTTCCTGCAGTATTTCCAACTCCCCGTTAGATATGACGAAGGGGTGGAGATCTTGCTATCTTGCTTCCAGAATACTGCAACCCACATAACCAACCACATACATGAGTGGCGGCGACCTCGTAGTTTGTGCAAGATTCAACTTGATGATAGTATCTTCCTGGATTGGTTCCTAAAAAAATTTCTACCACCTATCTCAAAGGACATCGCATTGAAACGTCCCCAATCTGAAGAGGAGGACAACTTGAAAGCCCAACAGTTTGATCTAATCTATGCATAGCCTAGATACCTTTACACTGTCATTCTAGACGCTCCCCATGCAGGCACCTCCTATCGGGATGCACTAGGGACATCCCATGCCTCATATGGAATCATAGGTTATGTCTCCCACAAACCACAACACCATCTGACACCACCCATAATACCTCCACAACCAAGCAACACCCCCAGTGCTTCCTACCAAAACCAAACTCCGAAATATGCAAGAATGATGTCCCAATCCAGAGCCACAACTTCTTATGCACAACCCGTGCCACCGCAGCAGGACCTAGCATTAGCTTGGCAAGCACAACAATATGCAGGACAAATGACCACATTTGTGGCATCTACACCCACCCAAGTTTACTATGCACCACTAGTGCAAGCTGTTCAAGCCCCCACCCCTACTCTGCCAGCACCTTTAGGATAGGTGTTTGCACAACGAAAATGTCCTAACCAGCCAGCCCCTAATAACCAACAAGGGCAGGCCAAAAATAACCAAGCCCGAAACTAAGGCAACAATCAACCACAGGGAGGAGGTCAACAACCAAACCTTCCCAACAATGTCAAGGCAAACCAGCTAGCCCAAAATCCTCAGCAAGCAAACACACCTAGAGATAATGCTCTGTTGCGCACAAACCAGCCATGCAAGTTGTGTGAGGTCTATGAACACTATACACATGAATGCCCCTTCATGGGCCACATCAAGCAATTGATTGACAATGAGGTTCAGTATGCTATCAATATGACAGCCCAAGCTCAACCCAACCCAGCATCATTAGGGCCTCCACCCATGGTCCTCTAAAACCCATTACCAGTCCAAGCACTGGTAGCAACCACACCCGCTCCCCAGCCCAATCCCAATACCCCGGGGGAACCTTTGACAGCAGAAATAAGTGTTCACCACCTGCTAGACATGACAACTGAAGAGGTCAATTTACAGACTAGAGGAAATTAGTACGGAACCTGTTATCCCTAAAGTTGAACCTAGACTACAGGGGTTCAAGCATAAGGAAATCTTTTTCAAAAATATACTTTAATGAAATCAATATAAAGACTTGGCTGGTATGTCATCAAAGCTTTAATAAAATCACAAAATCATATAAGAACTGGGATGGTATGTCATGAGAGCTATAAGATAATCACAAAATCATACAAGAACTATATAACATAAAACAAGATACAAGATCCAATATCCAAGTAACTACGATCATGTAATTATGAAATGAGACTGCCTCTGTTTTTTTAAAAGTACAAAAGATAATTGTATTTCAACATAAGAATCATTGCAATGGGATTCACTGGACCATATACATGATAAATTATAAGAAACACAATTCATAATACACACAGACAAATCATAATCATACTCATATCAAGGTAGAACTTGTATTGAAGATGTAGAGTATTTTATGTCATACAGAAAGACATCAAAACTAGATCCTCATAACTCCAATTGCCAACATGATGAGCACAGTAAATGTGAAAGGACCCATACCATCCTGGGTTCTTGGGTTTGTTGTGAATGATCCGAGTTTGACCCACAAGGGGTCTCTCCAGATCGATGGTTGCATACAGTCTGTTAGATCCTTTCCCAACATTCCGCCAAGCCAAATACTATACTACACATGGGATTGGAATCGAGTGACCTAATTCATATCGTAGTTCTATATTCTAACACACACAGTAAGTATTCATATAATGATGCTGCTTATTATTGGTCCAGACAGCCTCATTTACAGTACCATTATTACTAATTCTCTTGCCCTTTAGCTTTCCTCATTACTTTTCAACAAGAGCTCCCAAACCCTCCTTGCTGAAGTGTTCTGCAAAAGATTCAGTAGTGCGCTTCTGAATTGGGAACAAATCAAGAAGATTATCTTCTATCTTCCCTCGCTTCAGCAATGCTATGAGATCATCAAGATTGTTATCAACCAAATACTCCATGAAAAAAATCTATGATGAATGAGAGCACAATTCCCTTGGAAACAAGGTTGTCTTTAAGTAGAGGTTGAAAAATGATTTCTGGTGGAAGCCCTGATAATTTCTGAGAGAATGTGAGTGCAGTAAAAATGGAAAGATTTTTCCCTTCATTGTCCTCAAAAAGCTCAAGGGATTGCAAAAACCGTCGCATAACATTTTCAAGGTTCTTGATGAGGAAAGACCTCATGCGTAGTATCTTCTGTATATACAGAACACTTGGAAAAATATTCTACCTTGAAGCTTCACATCCTTGCTCCAAAACTAGACTCCACATGATTTATTAATAGGATCTTATCTTCAGACATTTGGAATGCTGCGAGAAACTGAAATTTTGTTGGAGCAGATCTGATGATAACATCTGGCTTTGTCTGGGGATGGCATGCTCCCTGTGAGCTACCAAGAACAAGTAGACCTGTGCCTTTCCAATGAAACCATCTCTAATAACCACACCCTGTCCTGCCATTCACTGCTTTGAGAATAAGAAAAACCAGTGCCTTGTTTCCATTCCGTTGGAGTCTTCATCACAAATCTCTGCTACTTAAAAAGCTTAAAAATGAACTACTGACTGAATCTTTCTGCAAATTGAAATAATCATTTCACGACAATCTAATCACACTGTACAAACTTAAGAAAATGCTTGAAGCATCAAGCTTATTTATTTACATCTCCCATTCTAATCATCTGCTTTCTTTTGATTAGGTAAAATCATGCTTCCAATGAAGCCATACAAATATTTGACTAACTGGTAAAACTTCTGATCTGGAGATGAGGAATAAAGGAGCCCATGGAATATCAAAATTCATTTCAAAAGAAAAGGAAAGCCAAACTTCATTTGACAAAAACAATCTGACATTTGAGCTGCTCAAAGACTCCATATAATCAACAAATGGATCAATGAAGCTATAAAGAAATACCTCTTGTTGCTGTTTAAGTTGAAGATCAAAATATCTCTGTATATCTTCTTCCTTATAATGGCTGCCACTTTCAGTTACCTGCAAATTGAATTGAAAATATGGCTGCTCAATGTCTTCTATAGATTTAGGATGGTTGATTTCCACACAATGTTGTTCCTCATAAAAATTTGATTCATAGTTGTCATACATCCGTTGGTTGCTCCTCAAATCAACAAAAGGTGATGTAGGGATCTGCTCTTTTTTATCTGAATACTCATCATAGATTGGCATATCTTCAGAGTGAATCGGTTGATGCTGATCCCAATCTAGAACTTCAATGTCTTCATCATAAAATGGAGCATTCTGATCAATTTGTAAAGATGAATATTTATGTTCTATGATGCTATCATCAACTTTAATATCAGAATTTTGAAAATTTTCTTGTTGTAAAACAGAATCAGAGGAAGATAATAAATCTTCTTTTTTCTTCATATCATAAGCACTGGCTTCATCTTTACTACTAGAAAAATCTGCTTCTAAACCATGGATATATAATGCATATCCCCTACAACAATCCTCAAAAAGGAACTCAGCTAGGTAAATCCTCTTACAATATAAATAAAAGGCATCATGAAAATATTTCAAAGAGGAAATACTAGAAGCAGGAAGAGTTCTGTACCATTGTCTCGCACAACCATCTAATGAATACCTAAACATTTTCATCAATACATCTTCATGATGTATACTCAGCTGATCCATGTATTGATGAAATTTAATTACATGATGTGCCGGATTGTCCTCTTCCTCTTCTCTGAATCAGGGAAGAAAATCTCCCCATTCATCAATGATAGGTACTATATTTGGAAAGCCAGGAACATTTGAGAAATTGAGCGGAGCAAATCTCTGTGCCAACATGGTTTCAAAACGTTTTGACATCTTGTAAAATCGCCTTTGGAATCTTCAAACATGGAGTCGCCTGGTGAATAAATCTGTAGTCAAACTAGTGCCCTGCTCTTCTCCACCATCAAGAGCTAGATCTGATCTTTTTCATTCTTTCCTGGGGAAGATATCTTCACTCCTCCGTCCCCGGCAACGGCACTAGAAGATGTTATCCCTAAAGTTGAACCTAGACTACAGGGGTTCAAGCTTAAGGAAATCTTTTTCAAAAATATACTTTAATGAAATCAGTATAAAGACTGGGCTGGTATGTCATCAAATCTTTAAGAAAATCACAAAATCATACAAGAACTGGGCTAGTATGTCATGAGAGCTATAAGATAATCACAAAATCATACATGAACTATATAACATAAAACAAGATACAAGATCCAATATCCAAGTAACTACGATCATGAAATTATGAAATGAGACTACCTCTGTTTTTTTAAAAGTACAAAAGATAATTGTATTTCAACATAAGAATCATTGCAATGGGATTCACTGGACCATATACATGATAAATTATAAGAAACACAATTCATAATACACACAGACAAATCATAATCATACTCATATCAAGGCAGAACTTGTATTGAAGATGTAGAGTATTTTATGTCATACAGAAAGACATCAAAAATGGATCCTCATAACTCCAATTGCCAACATGATGAGCACAGTAAATGTGAAAGGACTCATACCATCCTCAGTTCTTGGGTTCATTGTAAATGATCCGAGTTCGACCCACAAGGGGTCTCTCCAGATCGATGGTTGCATACAGTCTGTTAGATCCTTTCCCAACATTCCGCCAAGCCAAATACTATACTACACATGGGATTGGAATCGAGTGACCTAATTCATATCGTAGTTCTGTATTCTAACACACATAGTAAGTATTCATATAATGATGCTGCTTATTATTGGTCCAGATAGCCTCATTTATAGTACCATTATTACTAATTCTCTTGCCCTTTAGCTTTCCTCATTACTTTTCAACAAGAGCTCCCAAACCCTCCTTCCTGAAGTGTTCTGCAAAAGATTCAGTAGTGCGCTTCTGAATTGGGAACAAATCAAGAAGATTATCTTCTATCTTCCCTTGCTTCAGCAATGCTATGAGATCATCAATATTGTTATCAACCAAATACTCCTTCAAAAAAATCTATGATGAATGAGAGCACAATTCCCTTGGAAACAAGGTTGTCTTTAAGTAGAGGCTGAAAAACAATTTCTGGTGGAAGCCCTGATAATTTCTGAGAGAATGTGAGTGCAGTAAAAATGGAAAGCTTTTTCCTTTCATTGTCCTCAAAAAGGTCAAGGGATTGCAAAAACCGTCGCATAACATTTTCAAGGTTCTTGATGAGGAAAGACCTCATGCGTAGTATCTTCTGTATATATAGAACAATTGGAAAAATATTCTACCTTGAAGGTTCACATCCTTGCTCCAAAACTAGACTCCACATGATTTATTAATAGGCTCTTATCTTTAGACATTTGGAGTGCTGCGAGAAACTGAAATTTTGTTGGAGCAGATTTGATGATAACATCTGGCTTTGTCTGGGGATGGAATGCTCCCTGTGAGCTGCCAAGAACAAGTAGATCTGTGCCTTTCCAATGAAAACATCTCTGATAAAAACACCCTGTCCTTCCATTCACTGCTTTGAGAATAAGAAAAACCAGTGCCTTGTTTCCATTGGGCTAGAGTCTTCATCACAAATCTCTGCTACTTAAAAAGCTTAAAAATGAACCACTGACTGAATCTTTCTGCAAATTGAAATAATCCTTTCACGACAATATGATCACACTGTACAAACTTAAGGAAATGCTTGAAGCATCAAGCTTATTTATTTACATCTCCCATTCTAATCATCTGTTTTCTTTTGATCAAGTAAAATCATGCTTCCAATGAAGCCATACAATTATTTGACTAACTGGTAAAACTTCTGATCTGGAGATGATGAATAAAGGAGCCCATGGAATATCAAAATTCATTTCAAAAGAAAAAGAAAGGCAACCTTCATTTGACAAAAACAATCTGACATTTGAGCTGCTCAAAGACTCCATATAATCAACAAATGGATCAATGAAGCTATCAAGAAATACCTCTTGTTGCTATTTAATTTGAAGATCAAAATATCTCTGTATATCTTCTTCCTTATAATGGCTGCCACTTTCAGTTACCTACAAATTGAATTGAAAATATGGCTACTCAATGTCTTCTACAGATTCAGGATGGTTGATTTCCACACAATGTTGTTCCTCATAAAAATTTGATTCATAGTTGTCATACATCCGTTGGTTGCTCCTCAAATCAACAAAAGGTGATGTAGGGATCTGCTCTTTTTTATCTGAATACTCATCATAGATTGGCATATCTTCAGAGTGAATCGGTTGATGCTGATCCCAATCTAGAACTTCAATGTCTTCATCATAAAATGGAGCATTCTGATCAATTTGTAAAGATGAATATTTATGTTCTATGATGCTATCATCAACTTTAATATCAGAATTTTGAAAATTTTCTTGTTGTAAAACAGAATTAGAGGAAGATAATAAATCTTCTTTTTTCTTCATATCATAAGCACTGGCTTCATCTTTACTACTAGAAAAATCTGCTTCTAAACCCTGGATATATAATGCATATCCCCTACAGCAATCCTCAAAAAGGCACTCAGCTAGGTAAATCCTCTTACAATATAAATAAAAGGCATCATGAAAATATTTCAAAGAGGAAATACTAGAAGCAGGAAGAGTTCTGTACCATTGTCTCGCACAACCATCTAATGAATACATAAACATTTTCATCAATACATCTTCATGATGTATACTCAGCTGATCCATGTATTAATGAAATTTAATTACATGAAGTGCCGGATTGTCCTCTTCCTTTTCTCTGAATCAGGGAAGAAAATCTCCCCATTCATCAATGATAGGTACTATATTTGGAAATCCAGGAACATTTGAGAAATTGAACGGAGCAAATCTCTATGCCAACATGGTTTCAAAACGTTTTGACATCTTGTAAAATCGCCTCTGGATTCTTCAAACATGGAGTCGCCCGGTGAATAAATCTGTAGTCAAACTAGTGCCTTTCTCTTCTCCACCATCAAGAGCTAGATCTAATCTTTTTCATTCTTTCCTGGGGAAGATATCTTCACTCCTCCATCCCCGGCAACGGCGCTAGAAGATGTTATCCCTAAAGTTGAACCTAGACTACAGGGGTTCAAGCTTAAGGAAATATTTTTCAAAAATATACTTTAATGAAATCAGTATAAAGATTGGGCTGGTATGTCATCAAATCTTTAAGAAAATCACAAAATCATACAAGAACTGGGCTAGTATGTCATGAGAGCTATAAGATAATCACAAAATCATACATGAACTATATAACATAAAACAAGATACAATATCCACTATCCAAGTAACTACGATCATGAAATTATGAAATGAGACTACCTCTGTTTTTTTAAAGTACAAAAGATAATTGCATTTCAACATAAGAATCATTGCAATGGGATTCACTGGACCATATACATGATAAATTATAAGAAACACAATTCATAATACACACAGAAAAATAATAAACATACTCATATCAAGGTAGAACTTGTATTGAAGATGTAGAGTATTTTATGTCATACAGAAAGACATCAAAACTGGATCCTCATAACTTCAATTGCCAACATGATGAGCACAGTAAATGTGAAAGGACTCATACCATCCTGGGTTCTTGGGTTCGTTGTGAATGATCCGAGTTCGACCCACAAGGGGTCTCTCCATATCGATGGTTGCATACAGTCTGTTAGATCCTTTCCCAACATTCCGCCAAGCCAAATACTATACTACACATGGGATTGGAATCGAGTGACCTAATTCATATCGTAGTTCTGTATTCTAACACACACAGTAAGTATTCATATAATGATGCTGCTTATTTTTGGTCCAGATAGCCTCATTTATCGTACCATTATTACTAATTCTCTTTCCCTTTAGCTTTCCTCATTACTTTTCAACAAGAGCTCCCAAACCCTCCTTGCTGAAGTGTTCTGCAAAAGATTCAGTAGTGCGCTTCTGAATTGGGAACAAATCAAGAAGATTATCTTCTATCTTCTCTCCCTTCAGCAATGCTATGATATCATCAACATTGTTATCAACCAAATACTCCTTGAAAAAAATCTATGATGAATGAGAACACAATTCCCTTGGAAACAAGGTTCTCTTTAAGTAGAGGCTGAAAAACGATTTCTGGTGGAAGCCCTGATAATTTCTGAGAGAATGTGAGTGCAGTAAAAATGGAAAGATTTTTCCTTTCATTGTCCTCAAAAAGCTCAAGGGATTGCAAAAACCGTCGCATAACATTTTCAAGGTTCTTGATGAGGAAATACCTCATGCGTAGTATCTTCTGTATATACAGAACACTTGGAAAAATATTCTACCTTGAAGGTTCACATCCTTGCTCCAAAACTAGACTCCACATGATTTATTAATAGGCTCTTATCTTCAGACATTTGGAATGCTGTGAGAAACTGAAATTTTGTTGGAGCATATCTGATGATAACATCTGGCTTTGTCTGGGGATGGCATGCTCCCTGTGAGCTGCCAAGAACAAGTAGACCTGTGCCTTTCCAATGAAACCATCTCTGATAACCACACCCTATCCTGCCATTCACTGCTTTGAGAATAAGAAAAACCAGTGCCTTGTTTCCATTGGGCTGGAGTCTTCATCACAAATCTCTGCTACTTAAAAAGCTTAAAAATGAACTACTGACTGAATCTTTCTGCAAATTGAAATAATCCTTTCACGAAAATATGCTCACACTGTACAAACTTAAGGAAATGCTTGAAGGATCAATCTTATTTATTTACATCTCCCATTCTAATCATCTGTTTTCTTTTGATTAGGTAAAATCATGCTTCCAATGAAGCCATACAAATATTTGACTAACTGGTAAAACTTCTGATCTGGAGATGATGAATAAAGGAGCCCATGGAATATGAAAATTCATTTCAAAAGAAAAGGAAAGCCAACCTTCATTTTACAAAAACAATCTGACATTTGAGCTGCTCAAAGACTCCATATAATCAACAAATCGATCAATGAAGCTATAAAGAAATACCTCTTGTTGCTGTTTAAGTTGAAGATCAAAATATCTCTGTATATCTTCTTCCTTATAATGGCTGCCACTTTCAGTTACCTACAAATTGAATTGAAAATATGGCTGCTCAATGTCTTCTACAGATTCAGGATGGTTGATTTCCACACAATGTTGTTCCTCATAAAAATTTGATTCATAGTTGTCATACATCTGTTGGCTACTCCTCAAATCAACAAAAGGTGATGTAGGGATCTGCTCTTTTTTATCTGAATACTCATCATAGATTGGCATATCTTCAGAGTGAATCAGTTGATGCTGATCCCAATCTAGAACTTCAATGTCTTCATCATAAAATGGAGCATTCTGATCAATTTGTAAAGATGAATATTTATGTTCTATGATGCTATCATCAACTTTAATATCAGAATTTTGAAAATTTTCTTGTTGTAAAACAGAATTAGAGGAAGATAATAAATCTTCTTTTTTCTTCATATCATAAGCACTGGCTTCATCTTTACTACTGGAAAAATCTGCTTCTAAACCCTGGATATATAATGCATATCCCCTACATCAATCCTCAAAAAGGCACTCAGCTAGGTAAATCCTCTTACAATATAAATAAAAGGCATCATGAAAATATTTCAAAGAGGAAATGCTAGAAGCAGGAAGAGTTCTGTACCATTGTCTCGCACAACCATTTAATGAATACATAAACATTTTCATCAATACATATTCATGATGTATACTCAGCTGATCCATGTATTGATGAAATTTAATTACATGATGTGCCGGATTGTCCTCTTCCTTTTCTCTGAATCAAGGAAGAAAATATCCCCATTCATCAATGATAGGTACTATATTTCGAAATCCAGGAACATTTGAGAAATTGATCGGAGCAAATCTCTGTGCCAACATGGTTTCAAAACGTTTTGACATCTTGTAAAATTGCCTCTGGATTCTTCAAACATGGAGTCGCCCGGTGAATAAATCTGTAGTCAAACTAGTGCCCTGGTCTTCTCCACCATCAAGAGCTAGATCTGATCTTTTTCATTCTTTCCTGGGGAAGATATCTTCACTCCTCCGTCCCCGGCAATGGCGCTAGAATATGTTATCCCTAAAGTTGAACCTAGACTACAGGGGTTCAAGCTTAAGGAAATATTTTTCAAAAATATACTTTAATGAAATCAGTATAAAGACTGGGCTGGTATGTCATCAAATCTTTAAGAAAATCACAAAATCATACAAGAACTGGGCTGGTATGTCATGAGAGCTATAAGATAATCACAAAATCATACACGAACTATATAACATAAAACAAGATACAAGATCCAATATCCAAGTAACTACGATCATGAAATTATGAAATGAGACTGCCTCTATTTTTTTTAAAGTAGAAAAGATAATTGTATTTCAACATAAGAATCATTGCAATGGGATTCACTGGACCATATACATGATAAATTATAAGAAACATAATTCATAATACACACAAACAAATCATAATCATACTCATATCAAGGTAGAACCTTTATTGAAGATGTAGAGTATTTTATGTCATACAGAAAGACATCAAAACTGGATCCTCATAACTCCAATTGCCAACCTGATGAGCACAGTAAATGTGAAAGGACTCATACCATCCTAGGTTCTTGGGTTCATTTTGAATGATTCGAGTTCGACCCACAAGGGGTCTCTCCAGATCGGTGGTTGCATACAGTCTGTTAGATCCTTTCCCAACATTCCGCCAAGCCAAATACTATACTACACATGGAATTGGAATCGAGTGACCTAAGTCATATTGTAGTTCTATATTCTAACACACATAGTAAGTATTCATATAATGATGCTGATTATTATTGTTCCAGATAGCCTCATTTACAGTACCATTATTACTAATTCTCTTTCCCTTTAGCTTTCCTCATTACTTTTCAACAAGAGCTTCCAAACCCTCCTTGCTGAAGTGTTCTGCAAAAGCTTCAGTAGTGTGCTTCTAAATTGGGAACAAATCAAGAAGATTATCTTCTATATTCCCTCACTTCAGAAATGCTATGAGATCATCAAGATTGTTATCAACCAAATACTCCTTGAAAAAAATATGTGATGAATGAGAGCACAATTCCCTTGGAAACAAGGTTGTCTTTAAGCAGAGGCTAAAAAACGATTTCTAGTGGAAGCCTTGATAATTTCTGAGAGAATGTGAGTGTAGTAAAAATGGCAAGCTTTTTCCTTTCATTGTCCTCAAAAATCTCAATGGATTGCAAAAACTGTCGCATAACATTTTCAAGGTTCTTGATGAGGAAAGGCCTCCTGCGTAGTATCTTGTCTATAAATAGAACACTTGGAAAAATATTCTGCCTTGAAGGTTCACATCCTTGCTCCAAAATAGTCTCCACATGATTTATTAATAGGCTCTTATCTTCAGACATTTGGAATTCTTCCAGAAACTGAAATTTTGTTGGAGCAGATCTAATGATAACATAACCAACACCGAAACCCCTAACAAAGTAGCGGCATCCACATCCAACGCTACCAATGTTCCTCTTCACCTTCTGCCCCTCCCAACAGGCCCACGTCTTCCCTTCAGGCACCTTGCCAACAACACTACTGCAAGGGAGACAGTTAACTATAGTATCGTCGATAACTTGGCCCAATCACCTATAGCCATGTCAGCTCTTGAAGTACTCAAAACGTTCCCAACACAATGAAAATCCTTACTAGCTGCACTTGGTGCTATAGATCCCTTCGACTCTAGATTAATCAAATTTCATTTGGATCAAGGAGAAACAAGAATTCCATCGAACATCGCCTTCCATATCCCGATGTCAATTTGGAATTTGGTTGTGCACCGATGCATCATTGATGAGGGGGAATCCACTTGCGTCATGTCAACCTTGGTTTGGCATAAACTCAAGTCCCCCATCTTGTAGCCATCCACCACCACATTATGTGCCTATGATGGCCATCCCACTAGAGCCCAAGGAATCCTCCCGCACGTCCCCATCTCTTTAGGTGGGAAGACCATCCTAATTGATGTAGAAGTCATCACTGCTTAGTTAGACTACAACATTCTTCTAGGACATAGCTATATGTACGCAATGCAAGTTGTGGCATCTACCGTCTTCTACCAAATGATGTTCCCTCACGATGGGAAAATCATGACTATCGACCAGTTGAATTACCATGATCCACAAGCACCAACAACACTAGCTAACATTATTCCCACTATTGACACCACAGTTGATGACATCACCACCCCCATCATCTTGAATGTCGGCCCAGTGTTGTTCGTCAAGACCTCTATGATGACCTCCTTCCCCTTAGTATCACCACCATCTCTGCCAAGTGATACTACAGATTTGTGCATGCTGTCATCCAGCACTACTGCACCACAACCCCATCAGTAGTCGCAACCCCATCCGTCGCTGCAATACCATCAGCAGCCGCAACCTCATCTACAGCCGCAACCTCATCCGCAGCCGCAGCCCCAACCGCAACCACAACACCATTCGCAGCTGCAAAACCATCAGTAGCCACAACATCATTAACAGTCATAGCATCATTAGTAGCCACAGCGTCATTTGCAGCCACAGCATTATGCCCAGCTGCCACCACAACCTCATCCCCACATGCAACCATCAGGGAGTTATCTGGGATCCTCTCCAGTCCAAACAATTCCCTTCCTCTTTCCCCCGCCTGGTGTCATGAGTAAGCCAGTAATGGCTACCTTAAACTTACCCAATTTGACATTGGGGATTCCCATGTGATACCTTGATCCACCTGACCAACTGCCAATTCCCCAGGTAGTCTTAACCCTCGTGCAACCCATTGCGGTTGAATCTCATCCTCCACTTGGCCCACAAAAACCAACCACCGCACCCACACCTCCCCACCCAAAAAGAGCCAAGGGAAAAAATGTGAAAGCTACTACTGAACCTCTACAGATCCTTCCTTGCTCCATCTGTAAAGAATAGGGCCACCCAACTCAAAACTTCCCTGATATTCCCATAATCCATGCACATTTGGATGCCATGGATACAATGGAAAACCTCCCCGTGGTTGAACTCCCAAGCAGGACAATAGTGAGAAACAAGTCATTGAGAAGAAACCATGCTTGTGCCCTCTGCGGGTTGTATGGACACTATTATCACCACTGCCAGGACTTATCCAAGTTTCAAATGGATCTAGTCAACCTTCGACAACATTCCCTTGAATCTGGGATCACTCTAATCAAAGAATCCATCCCCCGCCTCCTTCTTCAGACACCATGTCCATTTACATGATGTCCAGTTCTATAGACCCTCTTATCTCCACCATCACTGACAGTCCATCAAATTTGTCACTTCATTGCTTCCTCAATGATGAGAAGATACTTGAATTCATAACCTCCCTAGAATACCCATGGGACGACATGCGCCATCGCTCGTTCTTCCTACCCGAAGAGCTTGTGTCGTAGTCTGACCAATTTTCTGTGGAAGCCAAAGATTTCATTCATGGGAAAGTCAACTGGTTCAAAAATCCCATTTCTGCACCAAATTCCATTGAATAAGGTAACATGGCCAACATCTCACCAACCATCAAAATCAACATCTCAACCAATCCTGAGGTTGTTGAAGAAATTATGTTGGGGGCATCCTTCTCCTTGGAAGAAGTTGTTTCCTACAAAGTCGTCTTCCAAGAATTCCGTGACATCTTTTCCTCGTCCTACACTGAAATGCTTGGGTTGGATCCATCCATTGTGTAACACCACATTGAAACATGGACCAATGTGGCCCCCATGCTCCAAAAGCAACAACCCATCCACCCCTCCAAAGATGCCACGGTCAAAGCTGGAATTGAGAAGCTGCGCACTGTCGACTTCATTTACCCCATTGTGTACACCACTTGTGTTTCAAATCCTGTTCCCGTGAATAAAAAAAAGGTACCATCCAGGTTTGCACATAATTCCACGATCTAAATGGGGCGTGTCCCAAAGAGAACTTCCCAACACCCTTCATCGATCAAATTATCGATGCATGCGTCGGACATGAGGTCTTTTCTTTCATGGATGTATTTTCTGGATATAACCAAATCCAGAACCGAAAAGAAGATCATTACAAGACTGCATCCACAACCCCATGGGGAACATTCTCCTATCGAGTAATGCCTTGAAATATTGTTTCCACAACCTAATCCACATCATCTTGGTCTACCTGGATGACCTTACCGTTCGATCACCAAAATGAGCACAACATATAGACGAATTGCGGCAAGTCTTTTTGCGATGCCGCAAGTACAAAATTCGCTTGAACCCCCTGAAGTGTGTTTTTTTTCCTAGTAGGCCATCTACCCGGGCTCATCGTATCCCACAAAGGGATAACGGTTGACCCCCTCAAATTTCAGGCTATCCTTGATCTCTCTTCACCAAAAAATTGGCACCAACTACAGAGCCTCCAAGGCAAGGCCAACTTACTTCACCGCTTTGTACCAGAGTATGCAACAAAATTTCATGGATTCATTCACCTGCTCCAGACAAAAATCCCCTTTATTTGGGATCAGCAAGCACAAGAATCATTTGATGCACTCAAGCAATCCTTGGCTTCTGCACCATTATTCTCAGCACCAGACTTCACCCGAGACTTCATTCTCTATGTGTCGGCCTTGAAAAATGCCATTGGTGGAGTCTTGGTCCAGGAAGACGATACTCTCCATGACCACGTGATTTATTACATTAGTTAGAGGCTGATAGGTCCCCCACTACGATATTCACCCGAGAAAAAATTGGCCCTCACCGTCGTCTTCTTGGCTCAGAAGTTGCGCCACTACATCATTGCAAACCATATTCATGTAGCAGCTGATTTAAACCCAATGTGACACCTCTTAAGCTGTCGCCTTCTACAAGGTCATGTGGCCAAGTGGGTAGTCGTCCTCCAAGAATTCGACTTAGAATTTGTTTCCCCAAAAAACAGAAAGGCACTCACACTGGCCATGCTCATTATAGATCTACCCCCATTAACCACGTCACCACCACCCAAGGATGACCTCCCTAATGATTTCCTATTCGTCATATCCACAGAGGACCCATGGTATGGGACATCCTTCTATATTTATGAACACATAAATTCACAGTGCACTTAAACCGTGAGGACAGGCAATGCATCTGACATCAATACATTCGCCACCTATTGATTGGAGATGTTATGTATCGTCGAGGCATTGATACCATCCTATGTCATTGCCTCACCCATGACGAAGCTGGGACCATCCTTAATGACTGTCATAGTGGAGCTTGTGGTGGCCACCTTTCAGGTCTGGAAACCGCCCAGAATATTCTACGTACCAACTACTTATGGACTTCCATCTTTATTAATTGCATAGAGGCATTCAAACACTGTCGCAGCTGTCAGCTCTTTTCCCCAAAGGCAAGAACCCCCCCTGCACCATTACACTCCATAGTCATAGTCGGTCCCTTCTGCAAATGGGACATCGACTTCATGACAATCAATCTTGCCTCAGCCAATGGTCATAAATACATCATTATGGAAGTTGATTACTTCACTAAGTGGGCCAAGGCCATGCCCGCATTTGATTGCAAAAGTGAAATGACGACACGTTTCTTCTTTAACGATGTTATTTCACGATTTCGTGTTCCTAAACTATTGGTCTCAGACCATGGTGAACACTTTGAAGATGTTGTTTGGACTGAGCTTTCAACCATGTTGAAATTCAAACACCAGTACTCATCTTCCAACTACCCCTAGGGCAACAGCCAAGTTTAAGAAGTCAACAAAATCATTAAAACAATGCTCCAAAGGATGGTAGGAAACCATAAAACCAATTGGCATCACATGTTGTTCTCCGCCCTATGGGCTTATCGCACATCCACAAAAACTGCAACCGGTTTCACCCCTTTCCACCTAGTACATGGCATTGAATCAGTACTCCCTATAGAGTGCCATATCCCATCCCTCCGCCTTGGAGTAGAACTCCTCCTTGATACTTTGCCTTTGGAAGAACAACTCCTCCAACTTGAGCAAACCATAGAAGACCGTCGAGATTCCCTCTAAGCCATCGAAGTAGCAAAAACACGGTCAAAGGCCTATTATGACTCCCATGTCCACCCTCTCACCTTTAGTGAAGGAGATATGGTTTTGGTCTATGACAAACCCAATGACAAGTTGGGAAAAGGCAAGTTCAAGTCAATGTGGTACAGCCCATACATCGTCCACTGTTGCCTAGAAAAGGGGCACATACCCTTATTGAATCTGATGGACAACTCTTGGAGAATCCCCGCAATAGGCTCTACCTAAAGATATTTTATGGTTAAAATCACCAACAAGTCGCTTGATTTTCCCTTTTTTGTTTTTCAACGTTTTTCACCACAAGTCAGGGGCAACACCATTAGCTTCCAATCCAAAGTCACCCGGAGCCTATTTGAGACACCTCTCACACCTCCAGGCTCAAATTTCCATCCTCTATCTTCTAATGAGACCATTGTCTCATGTTTAACAAGTAATTTTTGAGACCACTTCCCAGACGTTACCTCGGTTTACGAGCCACATCATTATGATGTAAGTGTCTCTGGACCTATACTTGCATTAGACTTTCCTACCTCCAATCATGCAGGATCTCGGGCCACCACCCGAAAGGCACGTCATTTTATTTTAGCATGTAGCTGTCTAATCCGTCCACTGCACCTTATGCGGGTCCCGAGACCATCGTCCAGAGGACAGATCATTTCCTTTTCATGCATTTGGCATATAACTGCTTCCGGACTTGCACTCACATTACATGTAGTCAAGTCCATCCACCACAACTCACACACAACTCTCTTGACCTCTATCCGAGAGACACCTTGGTTTGTGTGCCTTTGCTGCACCGATTCATGTGCCTCCATCGCGACCTATCCCATGCATGTATTGGTATCTTTAAGAGCCACCTGCTCCATCCATACTACATAGATGACCTTTGGACCACTATCCATTGTCCCGACATAGGGGCACCATCAGTGCCTCCTAGATCGGTTGACCATATTGGAGTTTATTTTAAGCTCTTTTCTGACTCCTAAAATAATGAAAACATTGCCAAGCACAACTACTTCCTTTTTCGCTCGTTAAAGTAAAGGAAATGGCATCTACATCATCTCATTTATCTCCTTTTTTGAACCATGTAGACTTCCATATGAAAAGGACCACCTTGGTATATTCAAGCCAAGACCATTCCCCTCTACATCCTTTTATGCTTTCTTGGGAAGAGGGGCCGAATTCTACGAAAAATCTCACCATGGGTTGTTGTTAAGCTCTTTTCTAGCCTTCTCACCAAGAAAATATTGCCAAGCAAACTTGGTTTCATTCATGCTCATAAAATTATCTGAATGACTATCTAGTTAGTATAGGTTTAACCTTTTCCGTCCTGATTGGACTACCAATAGTAAAGAAGTCTCTCATCCCCTACAGGATGGGCGAGCTCTCTTGTGTATACTTTTATCCTTTTTCGGGAATAGGAGACTACCAACAAAAAAATCCCCCACTGGAGTCTTCTTCATGCTTCCAGACTCTCTAAAATTAAAAGCACCATCGAGCATTTACTTTCTCGGGCTCTCCAAAAATCCACAAGATCGTACCATAATGGTGTCTCTAGACACCACCCCACAGATAACAGTTTGGCAGCATTCCCACTTTAGGTCTCCTTTGTTCAGAGTACTCTGCAATGTGTCTTCCTTGGATCCCATCAATACCAAAAATCTAACTCCTCCAAGTATTTCCCATATGCAGTTACATTCCCGGTATTATAGCTATGATCCCTTTCCCATGAGTTAGTTTCATTTGATGCCTGGTCCACCCTACTGTCATACTTTGAGCAAAGGAAGTTTGAGTCCACCATGATTCCCTTCCCTTATTGAATTCCTCCCCCCTGCATTCAGTGGGTCAGTCCTCAGATTGCCTCACATCTTTCAATTATCTCCCTTGCGCTTCTGGTCAAGGAAACACCATCGCCTTGGCCAGTTGCAGGTCTCCCTCTGTCGATGACAACACATGTATTCCATAGGATAGGACTAGAGGTCCTTGTATCCTAGATTCATTAACCTCATTGATGATTTCCTTGGGCCACTTGAGAGGAGTCCTTAGTGCCTCTCGGGATGGTTGTTTCTCATGAGCTCAACTCCAGCTACATCATCGCACCATTGAGATTCGTACAGGGTATCGGTCTGTGCAGTATTTGGTCAAAGACCTTGGATGTCTGTTATACCCAAATATTGTCACCAACATGTGATGAGATCCTTCACACCTATGTTTTCCCTAAATCCCAAACTTGGAGTGGAGACATGCTCTGGATATCAATTCTACATGAAAAACCCTAGCACCGCTTTTTCCCTTTACCTGATGAGCGGTACCTTGTTCAGCACCGCCTGAGTCTTGTTATAGAGAAGCAGTACCATCATGTATGTGCTTTGTTCTTGAAGTGGTTCTTACCTACATTGCTCTGTCATAAAGGTATATAAGCGGTACCCTTGGTAAAATTGGAAAAAAGAGGATTCTCGAGGTTTCTAGAACATGAGCCTCGTGTCCTCCCTTATCCCTATCAATTTGGGTTGGCTGGAGTTGAGATCCCTCTTGGTAGGATCTTATGGCCATCTCACCCACAATTCTCTCAACTATCTCTATCCATTGAGCCCTATAAATACAAGCTCATGTCCCATAGTTGAGGGGGAGAACTCAATGGTAATCTTATGCTATTGCATTGACTATCTAGCCCGATCCATTGGAGAGAACAAGAGAGCAACTTAGAGCTATCGGGGATGAGGTGTTTGTCTTGTGGAGGAGTTTTTCAACACTAAGGTAATGGTTGTAAGCTTCTTCATTGATTTCTTAATGCAAAGCTGATTTCTGTCCCACAAATCTGTTGTACTAATCTCGCATGTATATGTTACTGGATTCTTTAGTCACTAGTATGGATGTGTAAATAATGTTCTGGTAGCTTTGATGTTCTTGTTTGTTTGACAAGTTCTGTAGGTACATAGGTTCATCATCAAAGCATTATTCTAGGTGTTTACAACATTTAGGCAAGGTTTTCACCCTTTGTCATTCACTTATTTGTTCTGGATCTGAACCATTCAGACCAGAGGAACAACTTCTGTCCGCAGAAGGTGCAATATTCTTGACAACAAATCTGGCGACCATACTGGGGATAAAAGAAAATTTCAGTTGATTTGATCTTCCTCAATCATTGAACATTTGTTCGAATCTAGGCTCCATTCTATAACTCTCTTCAGTCAGATCTGCCATCTTACTTAGTGAAGTTTGGTTTGAAACTTTCAAATCTGTTCATATTTGAACTACTTTGACTTTATATGCTCTGTTTTATTGTTAATTCATCAGTCTTTATCTTGATTTGAACAATTTTTAACTTGAAATCTAGTTCTCTTTGTGTTCTGGATTTATTCAGGGAACCGCGCATGTGCTGTAGGAAATAAGAGGTGCCACCGCCTGAGTGCAGTGATCTAGAAGTGGTGCTCATCTAGAACCTCTTTGTCAAAGACCCCTCCAACACGGTGCTAGGTAGGCCTTCTTCCAGAACTTGATTTTTTTTTATTTTTTGCAAAAGTAGGGTTTTTGTTTGCTTTCGGCCCTGTACTGTCAGGATTGTTTGTTTGAATCTAGATGCTCATGTTTGAAAATTTTGTGGTGAAAATTTGTTTGATTGAAAGAATTCAAAAGATAAGTTAGGATTGTTGATTATTCATTTTATTTCATGCTTGTTGGTTGTGATTCTGAAAGGAATTGTTGAAAGCTTAGGTTTCAGTTAGATCTCTTTTCATTTCATTTATAAAGACTGAAAGAAAAACCACTTGGTTATCATCTTAATTTCATTTTTTCCATAGAGAACTTCTTTTTTCTTTTAAAAAGAATTTTTTTTGTTGGTGATTAGGTCATTATTTTTACTGAGCATAGGGCACTAGATATCTGATTAGCCTCATAAGCTTTCAGGTTCCCTTTGTTCTTTTGTCTCTCTTGCATTAGTACTATCTCATCAAAAGAAAAAATAGTGTAGTTTTAATTTAGATCTATCTATGCTTAAAATGTTGATGTATATGTAACTTCGGAATGTATTCTTCTATATATTTTATATTATTGTAACCCGATGTTTATTCCGGGATGTTTCTATTATGTATTTGAGTCATGTGGTCATGCCCCGATGTTCCGATCGGGAGGATTAATAATGTAACCAATTCATGTCAAGTCATTAGGTAAGTCCCCACAGTTTAGGGGCACTCGAGTTATTATACACTAATTAAGGTATAGGCTCGAGTAGTAATTATTAGGGTTGAGCCTACGTGTGAAATGGAAACTTAAGTGAACGGACTAATATAAATAGAGAGTGTGTGTCTCTCTATTTATCACT